>OZ035835.1:36171160-36493660 GCA_964034765.1 Knipowitschia caucasica
TAAAGCGGCTTTAAGTGTCCAAAAAGCGCTGTATAAGTACCATGTGATATTATTACTATTATTCATTTGCCTTTTCTTATGAAAGATTTCCTTCTCATTAATCCATTCATTCATTTGATCTAATTCTATCGCACAGTAATCTGAAGCCGTATCATGGCCGTACTCAAGACAATTCTCACCACTTATAGGAATGGACATTAGGATCACTTTTCCTGGTTTTATTTTGATATTGGTTCTTTTCAGTGTTTCTGCCTGTTCTGTTGAATGCCCCGCCCTCATGTGGTTCACCTGTGTGTGTGTGTGTGTGTGTGCGTGTGTGTGTGTCTCTGTGTTAAACCCTGTGCTTCCCGTGTTGTTGGTCCATTGTGTTTTTGTCCAGGTTTGAGTTTGGCGTAACCCTGGATTTTGTTATCTCTGAATTTTTGTGTATTAAATCTTATATTTTTGGAAGTCCTGCATTTTGGGTCCTTCTTCTGTTTTTGCCACGTGACACTTTACCAAGTAGATTTTAAAATCCAGATATATTTCACATCCATAAAGATACAGTTTTAGAGAGAAAGTCTTTATCTTGCCTCAAGCAGTTCGTGTTAAGTTCTGTGGTTTCACCCGTTCCAAATATATAATATAGATAGTATTTGTCACATTTCCAGGAAGTAGAGCACGGAGCTGATGGCATTATAGCAGGGATAAAAACAGTTTACAACCAATTCCATTTTTATTTACATTTCTAATTACATTCAAAAGTCATTGAAGGAGTTTTGTTTATTTCATGATTGCTCGGTAACACCCCTCACACGCTGTCATCAATCACAACCAGGAAGTACAATGATGACGACTACAAATATGGTCAAACTGAGATGAAATTTGTTAAATATTTATCATAATATTGTATGTATCAATGTTAACTGTGTTTTGTGAAAAGTTAAGTCACAATTTGCTCTTTACCAAGTCGTTTTTTGACAAGCTAGATATACTTTAGTGCCATACTAATACAGTTTCACCCCTTTTTGAGCAAAAACTTTCTAATATTATCTGCCAAAAATGAAACACATTAAAGATTGTAACTTGAACACATTTTCAAAACAGAATTATGTTGTTATTTGCAATTTTTATTTTTATTTTCTTTCAATTCTTCATTAACTCATTGACTGCCATTGACGTATTTATCTGAGATTTCTGCCAAACTTCACTCTATTCGACTGGGGATTTCAGGACAATTAAAATAGCTAGAAAAAACTTTTTTTTTCTGATGAAAGTAGACATTCTAGTTTTTCAGAATCTGGTTTGATATTTCACACAGTCATAGAATATTCTGTGGGTCTTGAGAATCAGGGAAATCATCCAAAACAGCTGGCAGTAGATGAGTTGTCCACAAGTCGAAATGTAAAAGTTTTTCTCCCAACCCCATTACAAAAGTAAATGATCCCAACTGCTCACAACTAAAAGCATTTTTTCAACGGTTTGATTCTCTGATCTGTGTTGGCGAAGTTGACAATTTGGTAAAGTTTTGTTAATTGTGACTGTTTGGTGTCGGTATCGGCCACCTGTGAAGACAACGCACATTGACGACTATAATTGAAGCGCAGAGAAAGCCTGATTGTGCGTATATATTGATTGTGTTGTAATTATACGCCCTGGAGCTCGTTCAGGCCGGGTCAGAGAGTTTTCTGTGGCGGACGGCTCTTGGAAACAGGAGTTGCATAAGCGTGGGCCTTAGGTAAATATGCTGCATTGTGCTTTGGCGAACACACTCACAGACACACACACACACACACACACACACACACACACACACTGCAATGAAAGGGCAGATTGTGATGTGATTTAGGTCAAGTCGTCAAAAGGCTGCGGGGCTAATGAGCAGCCATCTGTCATTGGTCGGGTTATTGACACTGGTTTGTGTTTCCACTGCACAATTCAGCCTGAGTCGACCTGTTCATCAGGTGTGACCCGGGGACCATTGCTCATCAGGGCCTATTGTGGACGCACACCTTAAAGAGCTACGCACACCTGCATTTTTATTTTATTTTTTAAGCAGCGGTAAGTCTAAGGAACTTTCTGGAGATGTGAAATATTTTGCATGATTTCAAAGCCATAAGAGAAGTTGCGGATTCCATTTTGAAAAAGGTTTTATAGAGCACTTTTCAATAACTCAAGGACGCTTCACAATTCAAGACACACACACACACACATATTCAGACAGACACACAAAACTAAAAAAACTAAAAGCAGGTAAGAAGAGCGCAGAGCTGAAGGGCGTATTCTCGGAGGAAGAGGTGAGTTTTTAATAGTTTTTTGAGTTTAGTGAGTCCGAGTTGTAAGTCACACAATGAAAAATAAAAGCAAATCAAAAATATTTCCATGGAAGAAAAAAAAAGAGGTGGCCCAAGCAAAAGTCATAATCAGACTAATTAATTTGCCCTTTGCAGTAAAACCCAATTGGAATACATCCGCAAAAGTTCTCAGTGTGCAAAAGACAATACATAAATAAATAAGGGCTAAAAGTACAGATTCAAGTCCACACACAGTAAAAGTTACACACAGGGGCTTTAGATCCAACGGAAGAGTTTTCTCAGTGTTCCTGCAGCGTGGGCCGTTAGAGGCGGCTCATGTGCTGAAAGAAAGTCTATATCTTTGAATGGGAAAGATAAGCCACGAGCCGACTGTGTTATGTACTGTCTGTGGTTGACTCTAAAATATAAATGATAGTTTTACACCAATAAAGCCACAGTTTGTCAAGAAGATGTGGAAATATTTTTACCTTTCCAGGAAGTAGAGCAGAGAGCTGATGACATCACAGTAGGATTACAAATGAGAACTTGTATGCTAGGTAAGACCCCTAGCATGTTGTCATCAATCGCAACCAGGAAGTAAAGGGAAAGGAAGTAAACCAGGAAGTCAAAGAAAAGGAAAAGGAAGTAAACCAAGAAGTAAATTTGAAATGACTAGAACTATGGTCGGCACTAGATCATTTACGGAATCGGGACGGAAGTGGAAGTAGATATAACCAACTACCTAAACTAATAGATCCATGCCTAAACTTAACCAGCCATTCCCATAGAATAACTCCGAACCACCCTTATGTCATGGTGTGGATTTTGTTATTTTGGACTTTAGCTTTATTTTGATATGTGTTCTCTGTGCTTTGGTTTTAGTTTGACTTTGACGTCCTGTTTCCCCTGTGTTGATTGTCTGCCCCGCCCTGATGTGTTTCACCTGTGTCTGTGTCTTACCCTGTGCTCCTCTCCTCTTGTTGCTGGTCCATTGTGTTGTCAACTTCTGTTCCGTCCTGTTCCTGGTTCTGTGTTTTGGATTTTGAGTTTTGTTTTCACCTGGACATTTATTTTATTAAATTAAATTATTTTTTGCATTCCTGCATTTTGGGTCCTCATTTCATCACGTGACACCTTAACCCTCACCTTAACCATCTTACTCAGACACCTACACTACCGTTCAAAAGTTTGGGGTCATCCAAGTGTTTTCCATGAAAAGTCACACTTATTCACCACCATACGTTGTGAAATGAATAGAAAATAGAGTCAAGACATTGACAAGGTTAGAAATAATGATTTGTATTTGAAATAAGATTTGTTTTCCATCCAACTTTGCTTTGGTCAAAGAATCCTCCATTTGCATCAATTACAACATTGCACCAAAAACCAGACATTTGCAGCTAGAATAGTCACTTACAACATAAGCAACGTATAGAGTGTGTTTCTTTACAGTTAAGACTAGTTTAAAGTTATCTACAGCTTTTCCTTCAAAAATAAGGACATTTCAATGTGACCCCAAACTTTTGAACAGTAGTGCAAAACTTAACCCGATTCTGTATATGAAATAGTGCCGACCCGAAAACTATATAAAATGTATGAATGTTTTGTTGAGTCTAAAGACACGTATACACACTTTAAGCTGCATGTCCGACACATATGGCCTATTATTTATTCATCATCTCGTAATAATGATGAAACAAGTGGCTTTTAACAGCATCCTTTCCTTCTGGCCGGAGTGATTTCAATTAGAGTGATGTAATATTGTAAGCAGCACAAATCTATTTACCTCTGAAAAGGGCATTCTTCGCTGATGAGCAACACTCTCTTCCCCGTTATGTTTGGATTACGTTGATTCAAGACGCTCGGTGCAGAGATGAGTCAACGTTTTAAACCGAATCGTGTGTGAGCCGCGGGGCCACAGGTTTAGAACTGTTTATAATCAGCTGCAAACTCATGTGGGCCAGGAGCAGGCGCTGAATCATTGGTGAAAAATCTCAATATTTGATTACAAAGTTCAGTGTGAGCAAGTCTATGGTGTCCTCTCCATCCTCTCAACACAAGAGCACAGAGAACACGTGCAAGACTGAAGGGGTTCTTGACAAACTGTGGAGAAAAGTTACATATTTTAACTTGAACCTTTTTAGATGTCTTTAGATTTTGAGATTTCCTCCAGGTGCTCCGGTTCCCCTACCACAAAAAAGCACGTACAATAGGTCTGGCATGCACCTCCTGTTCTCTCGACCTCACTCCCATTTCTGTGTGGAGTCAAATGACAAATGCGCCTAAAATAACAGTTGTAAAGCGCTTTGTGACTGGTCTGAGAAAGGCGCTACAGTATATATGTAAAAATTACCGACTTACCGGAAAATGTGGCTCATGTTTTACTTATTTCAATCCCAAACGACAAATTAACATATTTTGAATTCATCCCGCAAGTAAGTATTTTTATCAACATTAATATCATTGAAATAGTTCCTCCACTTAAAAGCAGCGAGTAAGATGGAAGAGGAAAGTTCAGGGGGGGTTGGTTTCTCGTTTCAGTCCAATCCACTTTATTGATATCGCACATTTCATCAGCACAGTTTCCAAAGTGCAGCACAACAAAAGACTAATTCAAACAAATCCATAATAAAACCGAAAAAACCATTAAATATCAAATAGGCTAAAGTCAAATCATAAATACACACTTACACATGTGTGCATAACGGTACATGACATAACAGTTAAACAGTCCGTCTCAGGGCAGCTGCGGCTACAGTACTAGTTTACATTGTACACAGTGATTGAAGAATGTCAAGTGGGGTGTCTATATGTGTCCGAAAAAGCAATATTTAAAACCAAATTATCATCATGTTGTTATTATTATGAAAATTAGCATTACTCAAGCTTTAGTGATTTGTTTCCTTATTCCAGCTGTATCCACTGCATCATCTGGACCCAGAGTCAGCAGGTTCAAGTCCGACAAGCGCATTATTGACCGACCCTTTTTTCTTGAGTCTAAAAATATGCCTGAGCGCCCTATCCATATTTTCATAAACTTTCTGCCTGATTACGAGTACACAGTTGAAACCAAACTGGCTGCGCTGGTCTGAGCCGCACATAAATAAGCAGTTTAAGAGTGGTAATTTGAGCGTAAACACATTTCTGTTGATAAAATAAATCCCAGGTTGTTGACGGTAAACAGGTGTAGATTCATAGATGCACATGTGAAGTGTTTGGGTTCAGACTGGGCACATACAGCGCAGCGAGGCCAAAGCATGAATGAACACATGAATGAGAGGCCGGTCTGTGCGCCGCTCACCAAAAAGAGACCATTCAGCTGCAGGGACCAGACCGAACTCTGGGTCCAGTTTATGAGACATCAGCATGGGACAAGTCTGCCGCCTGTACGCACATCACACATGTTCACTGTAAAAAGGCATGAAAAAGATGTCAAAAATCAACCAAATTTGTCAAAAAATGTGTCTTGATTTGAGCCACTAGAAAGCCACATTAGATACAAGTGAAAACAATGTAGGTTAAAGTAGCAATATGTAAGATTTTCATGTCCAGTCATCATTAAAGGGCCATAATCTGTCAAAAGGCATTAAAAAAACATGCTCTTTTCCAATACTTCTTTAACCAGCAACAGTAGTTCAAGGATATTGACATTTCATTAATTAGTTTTACAGCCCCTAAATGTTGCTGTTGTTTTAATTTTGATGTCCTGCCCTCCACCATTTTACCAATCAGAAAGTCAGTGATCCAGGTTGCCAGAACTCACCGCGTCAAGCTAATCTCACTGGTAAAGTACCATGTGGCACAGAACTAAAAAAGGTCTTGTTATGATTCTCAAATCATTAACGACAAAACAAGAAATGAAACCAGGATTTCTATCTTTGTGAAAAAGGTGTTGGTTATAGATTTGTTGTTGACAAAACTCTTGTCTATTCAGCTGTTATGATCCCAGCTGGATTCGTCTGCATATCTGGCAACCTGAGTCAGGGAGAGTGGGAGAGGCTGCAGTACCACCTTTGGCCACATTTTTACAGACTGCTCCTTTTAATTTACAAGCAGCTTCTTCTGAGAGGAAAGTTAGATATTTCAGCAGCAATCGTGTCTGGAATTATGTTTTTGTTTCATATTGTGGTAGATACCAAACAAAAAATAACATCTTCATAGCAACAAGTACAGCACCCACGCTAAAAACAGCTGTGCAACTTTAAACAATATCAAAAGTCTGAATTGAAATAACTTTTTACTCAAACGGTCCTGAATACTGCACTATTGTTGAAGTTAAATGACATGTTAGAAAAGTATTTACTTCTATACGCTCCTCCATCTCATGCATCTCCGGTGGTTATATACACGTTATTTTAAAGACAAACCTATTCTCGTCCATCCTCTTGTCAATCAATCAATCAACTCCACAAAAGGACATTCCTCGGTTGCCGTCACTTTGAAGCAGTTTGTCTTCCTCGCTCTAAATCCTGTGAATACGACACAGACGGATTTCAACACAAACCTCTCGCTCTCGTTCTGCCTCAGGCTCAGTCACGGCTTCTACAACGTCACCCAGATCTGTGTCTTTAAAGGGGACATGTTCAAAAAATGCATCAACATCGAGCATCAACATCTGGAGATGGGTTCCCAGGCGCTGTTACTATGGCAACCACTGCTCCTGACGTAAGCCTTAGTGGCATCAGGATCTGGGTCAAATGCAGAGGATGAATATTCCTACGTGGGACAATAAAGTGCATATTTTACTTGTACAAAAGCCAGTCTGAATACATTTGTTTTGAGCACTCGCATGGGGCTGCTGGTTCCAGAGTCTGGGTCCAGCGACTGAAAAGACCGATCCACTCGGTGTTTGGTCCTGGTCCTATAGGAACCAGAATGTTGAATTATTATGCTAAATGTTTATTCATTTTGGGATGATCTTGTTTCATAAGCGCTTCTTATACTGATGTTTGAACTTTTGTGGTGTGAATTCATCCTGTGTGGAGTGGACCTCATGAAGACTAGCAACCACTTGTGGACGCTAATGGGGATCCAAGCAAAGAAAGACAAAAACGCAACCCCTTCTGTCTAAAAGCTCCTGTCTCAGTTATTTAAGAAAACTAGGTCATTGTAGCACTATGACGTCCCGTTCAGGGCAGTTCTTTGTCTTTTCATACAAAATTACTGCCCATGAATTTGTTTTGGCATGCTAAATTGAAATTGGAATCTTTTAACCCAGTAATGTTCAAATTTGGGGTAAAAAAAAAAGTACTCCTCCCTCTGGTGGTAGCATAGGGGGTTACATCCAGAAAGCATTTTTACCCTTCATACTTGGTTCACCATATATTTTCTACTAATGTTTTTTTATTTCATTTTCAAAAACATGAAAGACAAAGTGAATAGTCTGATTATTATTGTTGATGGCCAAAAACACTGCATGACATTTCTTCTTTAAATATGACCAGAAACAACAACAAAAAGTAATTAATTATCATTCAAAAATACACACAAGTTTTTAAAAGTTAAACCTGTAGAATTTGTTCTTGTTTTTTTCTTGATAAAACATTAAGAATTTATAGAAATTAGATATATAGATAGATACTTTATTGATCCTGTAGCAGTATTGATATTGATATTTTAAGTGCAATGGTCCCATTTACTGTACGGTGAGTTAACAGGAAGGAAAAACAATTGTAACTTAGCGCCACATGTTCAGCAGATCACACATCCTCGACAGCGGCTCTAAACCATCCAAACCACAGCGTGTGGAGGTCAGTGGGACGCATTATGAGTGAACTGGGGCTGCATCCGGGCGGAGTGACCCGGGGACCCCTGTAACGTGCCTCCAGATGCAGGTCAGACCTCAAAGAAGACCCCTGCCCCGCATTTAAACCAGGGGCCATCGTGTTTTAATGAATCATGACACGTGCTAATGAGACTGGCTGTTACGGCCGAGATGTTCTGTGCGTACAAAGACCGAGGCCTGGAATACACGCCGACTGTAATCAGAGAACCAAACATGACTGCTGTTCGATTAGCAATCACAACTAGCATGGTTTGTCAGCTGAAATCCATCCACAAATACACGACAGATGAACCACTTCGGTCCAGTTATTTTTCCTCACTAATACTGTACAGCCGCACGCCACCAGATTAGAAATTAGAACGATTACTGTTCAAATTAGGCAGACAGATTAGCCAACATTCAGAACTAAACAAACCGATACATGTAACCTGGTTTATGTCTAAGTGAACAAAAATGACAGAACAATGTAATCAAGCAACTTACGAGAATCCAGATTCAAGATTTGTTGGAATTAGTCAATGACTGCATCAGAATTCATTAAAAAACGAATTTTCCTGTCCATTCCTTGCTTTTCCCTCTCATTTTTATTGACCTTTTGTGACGTAGAATTTGACCTGACTGGAGTTTAAAACATCTTAAAATGGTGTTAGATTTCACTTGACCAAACCTGAAGCTGCCTGTCCCATAAAAGCTTGATAATAAAACATAAGGAAGGACACAAAAGGAGGTAAGTTTGGTGAATTTGGATGCAACCTAATTCTGTCTAAAATAATGTGTTGATAATAGGTTCAATTGAGCAGTACCTATGATTAATTTGAGCCCATTTTTACTGGCTGTCTTAAAACAAGATTTGCCAATGGAACATGTGTAAAATCTCTTATTTTACTCAAATATGTTGGAAGGAAAATGAAACCCAAATTGAATTGGAATGAGACAAAAATGCTACTGCTTTTGAAGTAGAGGTATAAATACTTGTTCCATTGAAACATCTGGTTTTAAGACGCAAACATGGACTCAAAGAAAGATAAAATCTGCTCAATTCAAGAAATCATTAACATGTTTTCTTATCCAAGACACAAATGAAGTTAGTGGTCGCCGCTGTGTTCGCCGCTGTGTTGGCCGCCGTGGTCGCCGCAGTGGTCACGCAGTTGCCGCTGTGGTCGCCGCTGTGGTTGCTGCAGTGGTCGCCGCAGTGGTCATTGCAGTGGTTGGCGCGGTGGTCACCGCAGTGGTCGCTGCAGTGGTCGCCGCAGTGGTCGCCGCTGTGGTCGCCGCTGTGGTCGCCGCTGTGGTCGCCGCTGTGGTCGCCGCTGTGGTCGCTGCAGTGGTCACCGCAGTGGTTGGTGGTGGTCACCGCAGTGGTTGCCGCTGTGGTCGCCGCTGTGGTCGCCGCTGTGGTCGCCGCTGTGGTCGCCGTGGTGGTCGTCGCTGTGGTCGCCGCGGTGGTCGCCGCGGTGGTCACCGCAGCCGCAGTGGTCCGCCGCTGTGGTCGCCGCTGTGGTCGCCGCTGTGGTCGCCGCTGTGGTCGCCGCTGTGGTCGCTGCAGTGGTCACCGCAGTGGTTGCCGTGGTGGTCACCGCAGTGGTTGCCGCTGTGGTCGCCGCTGTGGTCGCCGCTGTGGTCGCCGCTGTGGTCGCCGTGGTGGTCGTCGCTGTGGTCGCCGCGGTGGTCGCCGCGGTGGTCGCCGCTGTGGTTGCTGCTGTGGTCGCCGCTGTGGTCGCCGCGGTGGTCGCCGTGGTGGTCGTCGCTGTGGTCGCCGCTGTGGTCGCCGCTGTGGTCGCCGCGGTGGTCGTCGCTGTGGTCGCCGCTGTGGTTGCTGCTGTGGTCGCCGCTGTGGTCGCCGCGGTGGTCGCCGTGGTGGTCGTCGCTGTGGTCGCCGCTGTGGTCGCCGCTGTGGTCGCCGCGGTGGTCGTCGCTGTGGTCGCCGCGGTGGTCGCCGTGGTGGTCGTCGCTGTGGTCGCCGCGGTGGTCGCCGTGGTGGTCGTTGCTGTGGTCGCCGCGGTGGTCGCCGCGGTGGTCGCCGCAGTGGTCGCCGCTGTGGTCGCTGCAGTGGTCGCCGTAGTGGTCGCTGCAGTGGTCGCCGTAGTGGTCGCCGCGGTGGTCGCTGCAGTGGTCGCCGTAGTGGTCGCCGCAGTGGTCGCCGCGGTGGTCGCCGTAGTGGTCGCCGTGGTACAGCACCCGGGGCCCATCTCCAGATGTTGATGCTGGACTTGGTCAGGATTACCAGAGCTGTTTAATGTAACGTTTGTACAACCAGAGGAAAACAGACACATGCAAAATTCTCTCAGAAAGACCCTGTTCCAGACTGGGATTCAAACCTAGGACCTTCTAGTTGCCGTCAATGTGGCCTATAGTCTACATCACTCATCTGTTTAGACGACCACTAACATTATAATCACACTGTCCTCATTTCATGCTGCTTTTAACTGTTTTTTAACTAAATGTGAGGTCTGTAAAAATGCACTCAATAACTAAAGATGATGAAAGATTTATGGGCGGCAGTAGCTCAGTTGGTAGAGCGTTGGCCTTTGAGCCAGAAGGTTGTGGGTTCAAGCCCCGCTCAAGACCTTCACCATCAACTCCCACTGACTACTGTCGTTGTGTCCTTGGCAAGACACTTAACCTCTGGGAACACCAGCCACAGTGGGGCGGCTGCGGCTGTAAAGTGCCAAACTGCTGTTGTGTCCTTAGGCAAGACACTTCACCCCCATTGCCTAGAATGAGTCTGGTGTGTGTGTGAATGGTTGGTGGTGGTCGGAGGGGCCGATGGCACATACTGGTTGCCTCGCTTCTGTCAGTGTGCCCCAGGGCAGCTGTGGCTACAGTAGTAGTTTATCACCACTGTGTATGGAGTGAATGAATAATGACACATGTGAAGCGTCTTTGAGTGTCCAAAAAAGCGCTATATAAAACCGATGCATTATTATTATTATTAAAGATTACTTACTACATATTTACAACACTGCAAAAAGTGGCTCCAAAAAACCATGAAAAATAGCTACTATTAGAGGAAGTCTACTTGTTTCCATCACAAATACTTTACCAGCGGATCATAATTTTTCCAAATTATTACTATCCTTACTATCTTCAGGCTGCGTGAGTAAAAAGAAGTTCAAAAACCGTGTGTTTAGATAAACACACTGAAATCAAGTGAACAGCACTAGTAAGTTTTCACTTTTTACAGTGAATATACTTTTTTCTCTTGGTGTACAGCGACATTGCGTGTCTAGAACATTTGAAATGTATTATTATTATTATTGTGCTCACAGAGAAATGTGTGCTCTGCATTTGACCCGTCTTTCAGGAAGTGTAGGTCAGGACTACACCTTGTTACTTATACTGTCACCGATGCTGCATGTCTGAGGTTAAATATTCCCAAAGACCGACAGCAAAGGCAGATGAATGAAAGTCGTCAATGACCCAGTTACTATTTCGCTGCAAGATATTTTTGTGCGTGAACAAAGCCAGATCAAAAGAGGATAAGGCCCGTGATGGATCTACACTATTAAGAACTGGACAGATCCAAATGTTCACCCATCGGCACAAATATGGTTCCTATGTTCTCGGAGCTCGCATTTCTATATTCACCATGTGGAGAGCGAGATCTGGCCACAAGATGTTTGATCCTGATGCTCCGACTTTTCCGTGTTGGTGTCCTACATTCATCATGAGTTTGATTGGGTGGTTTTCGATGCGCCAACGTTAATAACAGTTGAATTCTTAGGTCTATAGTTATTGATTCTTGCCCTAAGGCTTCGGAAAACACGATGGAATACTCTGCCAATCAGGAAATATGGTGTTTTAATGAAGAAAACAATGAAAATATTTGAATCAGGAAATGTGAAATGACTGTCTGATTAGAAGGAAACCCACAGTCAGTTTTGCAAATGTGTTGTGTACAGTTCAAGAATGCGTCACAGAAGAAGGGTCTGGTCTGATTAGGGCTTGGCAAACGGCCGCAGTGAAAAATGTAAAAAGTTCCTCATGTCTTCTGTATATTTAAGGCTCATTTGTGAGTCAGGGAAAAATAGGAGGCTCTTTAACGACACAAATTAGACCTATTTTTTAAGGTTGCAACTTGTCAATGCAGAGTTTGGATGATCGGTTTTGGTTGGTTGTTGTGTAAAAAACAGATTTGGGTGTGGATGAGAGCTTTTGCTATGAGTTGGTGTGAAGTTCCAGGCCACATCTGATGCTGGTCTAGCAAGTAGGCAAGGCAAGGCAAGCTTATTTGTATGGCACTATTCAGACACTCAAGCTGCTGAACAGAGAAGATAGAAACAATCACACAAGGCATTACAATAAATATATAAATAAATCCCTCAGCTGTATGCACGGAAAAACTGTTTTAATTCATTTACAAAACACATCTAGATTACAATACACAGCTAGTCCCTGAACTGAGGTAACGTTGTTGAAGCTAAACCTCACTAAAAAATTAGCACTTTCTGGATCACGCAAACCAATGCATACGCGGTTCTGGCTAATGCTGTACCCACAACTGCCCCGGCACAGATTGATTTTAAAATAAGAGAAAAACAAAGAACTAAAATGTGTCTATTAAGAGTATTATAGTATCAATACTTAATAAAGTGCTATGTCCTTTTAGTTACTGCTTTATGGACGTGTGTATGTTGTGTGTGGGCCCTAAGCTCCTCTCATACCACTCACTTATTCTATTTGTACAGGATAAACACGAGGACGGTTATATGTAATTAGAGAGACAGAGAGAGAGAGAGAGACAGAGAGAGAGAGAGAGAGACAGAGAGAGAGAGAGAGAGACAGAGAGAGAGAGAGAGACAGAGAGAGAGAGAGAGACAGAGAGAGAGAGAGAGAGAGAGAGAGAGAGAGAGAATGAGTCATCAAACCCCAAAGCGAGCGGCTGCTTTTGGGACTAAATAGAAAAAAAGAAGCAACATTTTCTTCAGGTCTGTGTGAAAATCTTCTGTTTTTTTTATTGAAGGACAGAATAAACCAAGAGTGATTTCAGCTTCATTCCACCTCAGAGAACATTTAGGTCGGCTTCATCACCCACTTCTTACACCGCCCCGACTTTAGCAAACTTTGCATGGATTTTAATCTGTAGCACTTTGAGGTTTCCTGTTGACATGTGATAATAAACATGTAATTATAGTTCTTGGTTCTATCACTAGTTTTCACGTGCACTGTACTTTTTTGCCCTCTGTCAAATCTTCAAATCAGCTTTTTGAGACAGAAAAGTGAAAAAGACCCTCACTCAGCCAATCAGCTCTCAGCCCAAAGCGTCAAATAGTGACTCACAGGGATCTTTCTTACAAAACATTACTCAAAACAAGAACATGTTTTATATTGAGATGAAAACAGACTTTTGCAAGATTTTTTCTCATGTGACAAACAACATGAAATATTGATTTAAAAAAAAGTTCTCCAGCTTTAAGTGGGAGACATAAATACCTTCAGCCACACTTCACTGTTCCGTCTTTTTCAGGGCTCCACAGACCAGGGATGTCAACCTCATTCTGGTCAGGGGCCGAATGAAAAGAACAAGAACAGGTCGGGGGCCCAAAGAATAGAAGGGATTTCCTCACATTATGGTTACATTAAGGTGTTTCGACATTACTTTAATGTGACATGGGTTTCACTTTTATTGTCTGGTTGATTTTCCTAAAAACAAAATGTGTTTATAGGTCAGATTTAACCAAAACTGGACCAGTTAAACACATTGTTTTATATTTAAAGGAGCAGTATGTCAAAATGTGGTCAGAAGTGGTACTGCAGCCTCTCCCACTCTCCCTGACTCAGGTTGCCAGATATAAAAACAAATCCAGCTGGGACCATAACAGCTGAATAGACAATAGACAACAACAATCTATAACCAGCACCTTTTTCACAAAGGCCTCGATTTAGAATCAAAATGAGACTTTTTTTAGTTCTGTGGCCACATGTTACTTTACCAGTGAAATTATGGCAACCCGTATGAAGAAGATTTAGGGGCTGTAAAACTAATTATGAAATCCAAATATCTCGGCTGAACTCATTTTATCAGTTAAAGAAGTATTGGAAAAGAGCGTGTTTTATTAATGCCTTTTGACAGATTAGAGCCCTTTAATGAAACAATGGACATGAAAATTGTACATATTGCTACTTTAACTATTTAAATCATGGTTGGTTGTTTTGGTGAGAGAATAGATAATGTATAACATGCCTTGGTCGCCCATAACCATTAATGCTGCAATATAATAATAATTGAAAATCCAATTGGGGGCCAGTAAAAATTGCCTGCTATGGACAAATAATTGACTCTGTGTCGTTTTTGAAATGACGAACTGCTTTAAAAACCACCGCTTTGTGTTTAAACTTGTCTTTTGACCTGTGCACATCCTGATCTGTGTGAACGCTGTGGAGTCATCGCTCGTGCCACATTCCTCCTTGTGCCCTTTTTTCGCCCGTGTGTGGTGAACGCCGGCCCGTGCTGCCCGTGCTGAGCGGCCCGTGCTGAGCGGCCCGTGCTGAGCGGCCCGTGCTGAGCTGCCCGTGCTGAGCTGCCCGAGCTGCCGCGCCTGCCCCGAGTTTAGGTCTGCAGCGAAGTGTCCGGGACCTGCTACATTTTACACGTGCGTCTCTCACACACCGAGCTGTCAAAGCGTCACTGTCACTTCCCTCTCACTGCAGACCGCCGCGGCCGCGCTCACGAAGGAAGCGGACGGTAAATAAGTCCTGGGAGCGCCACGGTTCATTTGTTTAGTGCAACATTCACCGGTCAACCTTCAATGTATCGGTCGTCTGCAGTTAAAAAACACTCAAACGCAACCAGGGAAATGCAGTTTTACTAGAATATTTTAGCTACATCTTGAAGGCCCTTGCTGCATGTGAAAGCTAGATCCTTTCAAACCTGTGAAGTTAAGTAGCAGGGTCTGGTTAGTGCTGTGATGGGAGACTTCTGGGAATACCATGGGTGCCACAGTGGGGCGTCTGCAGCTGTAAAATGCCAAATTCTTGTTGTGTCCTTAGGCAAGATTATTAGCCCACATTGCCTAGAATGAGTGTGTGTGAGTGTGTGTGTGTGCATGGTTGGCGGTGGGCAGCTGTGGCTACAATAGTAGTTCATCACCTCCTCATCACCTCTGAGTGAATGAATAATTACATGTGAAGCCTCTTTGAGAAAAAGACTTTAATTAAACCAATGCATTGTTATTATAATCATTATTATTATTATCATGATTATTTTATTTTGTCTAAGGAGCAATAATAACGCCCTAATTTTTGTCCATTGAAAATAATATTGATGCTATTTGCTTTAGAAAGTGAAATTCTGTATTCAGTCGACAATATTATGGTGAATCAAAAGTATCAAAGGTGAGTAATGCCATCGGCTACCACCAGCTAAAAACACAGCCATGCATTTGTAAACAATGTGAATTCACTTGAGAAAATGCCAAAACATATTTATGGCCTTAAATATGATGTCATAGTGGCACAATGACATCATAGTGTGGGACTGAGTTTACGTTTGTGTTGTGGATGAATCTATGAACAGCTCCAGGTCTGTTTTTGATGTGGGAACTTCTTCAAAATGTCTCCTTTAAGATGTGTTTAGAGTCTCCCTACACATGGTCTGGACAAGATGACCTAAATATGTGAACTACAAGAACATAAGAGCGATAAAACCCAAAGTGCTTTGAGCAACAGGAACATAGTACAGTTACCATTTTGTAGTTTGAAGTCATTTACAAACATGTGAAAAAGTTTTAATGGATATTGTGATGTAGAGTCCTTGTCTCAGTGTCTGCTAGAATACTTAGAAAAGTCAAAAGCAACGTTCTAACCGACTATCATCATTTTGGGTGCGATATTATGACAGCACTTGCTCGACATAGAAATAACATCTATTTTGTTGAAAGCCCTTGTTATTTATAATCCAAATCTAAATAGCGGTAATTGTGTTGTGAAAAGCCGTATTTGTTTTAATTTTCTTTTTGCCAACGCTTCCTCCGTGTGTGAGTTGGCAGCTCTCTCCGTCACATGCCTCAGTGTCATCTCCTGGTGTTTCATGTGTGGAGCCAAAACCAACAATGATTTCTGTAATTGACCTGAGACCAGGGACCAGAGACCAGAGACCAGAGACCAGAGACCAGGGCCTGTGTGCTGCGTGTACATTAGGGGTGGGAACCTAAGGGTACCTCACGATACGATACGATACACGATAGAAAGCTCACAATAACGATTTTATCACAATATGACGATTATTGATATATTGGTCAGAAATATACAATATGCCAATTTATGGCAAAAATAAAAGAAAAAATGCTCTTTATTTCATGATAAATCGAATGGAGATGCGTAGTGTAGCCATATATTAAGTATTGATACCAATTCAATTTTTTAAAAAAAGTATTAAAAAAAACAAAACATTTTTTTTTTCCAAATTGATATCGATACTTGGCAAATGCATATCGATAATCGAATCGCGGGAGAAAGTATCGCGATATATCGAAAAATCGATATATCGTCACACCCCTAGTGTACATGTGGCATCGTGCACCTGCATGAGAGTGAGACCTTTGACAAATACTAAATACTAAACATAACAGATATTAAAGCCCTGGTCATAGTCACTGGTTACAAGAGGTTCAAAAGTAATGATTCTGTTGTCTTTTTCAAATGAGGTTTATTTCTGACCATAGGACGCTGCTCGATCATGTACAGGAGGTATTTTTCAACAATAATATATTTTTAATAGTACCTGAGCAAATGTATAGTTATTGATTTTTGCAACACGTTTTTTGCCTTAAGTTCTTGTTTTTCTTTGACCCTCATTCTGAAACGTGTGAGACAGTACAGGTCTACAGATCAGACCACTGCTTGTCCTTAGCACTGAATAATTGTGGGTGACATCTTCTTTTTCCACCCACACCTTTTATTATTAATGTTTTTGAACATTTTGAACATAGGGTTTGAAAACATTTGACTATGTTGGTTTTCTGACTTTTAAAACAAAAGAGTTGCCCTTAAATTAGTTTTGGTTCATTCTTAAGTGAAATTAAGTTATTTGGTGGTAGTATGGGGATAAGGCAAACTGATTTATTTCTGTATTGCCCTAAGTTACAACATTAGTCATGTCAGAGGACCTTACAAGAGCACATAGACTTGAACAGCTCAAACAGGAAATGCAACAAACACACAGGAGCCGTTGGTCCATAAGCAGCAGATGACCAATGTCCACAAATGTTAATAAAATATATAAATGTCATTCACTGTCCTCAAAAATCCAGTGGGAATAAGGTGAGAAACCTCGCGGACGCCTGTCTTGAGAGAAGAATCTACTCCCACGAACAGACCAGGACTCAGACTGTAGAACGAGGACCGAGGCCACACGCTCCTCTTGTTCGGCCAATCATTCCCACTGAATACACATAAATGCACATTCCAACACATGACATGACCAAGTACAAAGTCTCACTCTGTGTTTTTTTTATCGCCAAACGTCCTGCATCACAGTCGTTCTTTAAGCCGCTCGTACGCAGGCAGCGGGCTCTGGTTAATGCGTCTGGCTTCGGCACAATGAGAGGAAACGTCCCGAGTCGTGATTAGAGCAGGAAGACACCACCCTCTTCCCCTTCGGCGCTCTGTCCCGGTGCTTTTTCCCCTCCGTCCTTTTAAAGCCTCGCCGAAACCTTCCACAAGTTACTATTTGTGCAGCGCGGGGAAGCTGGCCCCGTCCGCGCATTGTTGTGCCCTGCTCGGGGTCAAGCTGTTTTAGTGCACGCTTTAAGCACTTGTCTGGATGTTGCAGCGATAGCAAACTCCACGCACTATAGGAGCTGTTAATCATTTTGTGTTCTTGGTTAAATTGTTATAGGTTCAATCCTGCCTTGTGATCCGACAGGCCTTTAGACAGACAGAGCTCTGTGTGGGCGCGATCAAGGCTGGTTAATGAGTGAGTGTCGGAATCAATGACGACTGAGTATTTTTTTGAGAGTATACCAGGCTTATTCATTCTGCAGTGCATGGACCATGGTGGAACATGGATTGTGAACTACCTTTTACTTTGAAATGTTCCCAAAATCTCCCCAACGATTTTTTTTTTTTCTAAATCTAGTTTTTATCAGTTTCTGCAAGAAATCTATGAGCATTTGTTATACATGACTCACGTGTATCTCAATCAGATCAGTTAAAGATTGACGTATTCGTACTTATAGTTATATATTGTATCCACTTTCTTCAGGAAGTTGCAGATAAAGCTGTCGTGGTCATTCAGGTTGTATTTGCTTCTAAAATACTCCTGAGTTGCTTCTTTCTTACACACTGAGAGACACAGGCTGGTGTGTTAGAACGGTTCGCCAATGAACCCGCCTCACCACCTAGTCTTATTGCCAAGGCCGACCTAAACGTAATAGCCATGAAATTTAAACAAACTGCTTTTTAGCCGTTTGCTAACACGTAGACCAATAGGAAAATGTGTAAAAACTACACATAAAAGAGACGATACTTTGCATAATGAGAAAGAGTGAAGCTTTTACGGTTCAAGTTTGGGTTTTTGCATGTGCTGCTCTTTCCTTTATAAAGTTGTCCATGTAAAAGAAAATGTTATATTGCTCCACATAGATGATATATTGCTGTAGTCCATTTTCATGCGACTTCCTGGAGTCTTGAGCAACGAGCTTTCAACATGGGGCTACAGACAGACTATCTCACTCAGGGGTGTCAAACTGGTTCCAGAAAGGACCGGTGTGGCTGTAGGTTTTCATTACAACCGAGCAGGAGCACATCAAACTCCATCCATTTCCTCAAGTGAGTCCAGTCTGAACCTGGAGTCTGCTCTGCTCCTGCTTGGTTGGATTGAAAAACCTGGAGCCACACTGTAGCAGCCCTTTGACAGACCTGCTCAAACATCACATTTTTAAGATATTTACAACAACAATTGTGCTATAAAGTTTTCTCTCCCCTCTATCTGTGAGTCTATTATAAAAGGTCATTAAAAAATAGATTGATTTTGTTAATAAAAAGCAGTTTAAATACTTGTCCACGTGTAGCACATTCCCACATTCTCTGAACCCTCCTCGCATAAACACTTCATTATGAAATCTTGAGCACAGTAAATATTAGCAGTGGCTCTTATCTGCTTCGTAGCTCTGCGTGGACGGCTCATGACTCACCGCCGGTATCACCACAGGACGCCGGCCGTCAAATATGTGCGGCCATATATACGTCACATTTTAGACAAGAGGGAAATGCAACATGTGGCTCAAACATGAGAGCGATAGTGGGAGAGTGTGCAGTACTTTTATGGAGCATGCTGCAAATCCAGTCATTTCATTAGATTAGAAAATGCGCAGTGAAAAACATGCATTAATATTCATTGGAGAGTTGGTTATTCTCCCCAATCTCTATCATATGGCCTATGTACTGTATATTCATGTCTTCTCTGTGGTGAAAAGCAGAGACTGGTCCAAACAACACAGCAACCTTTCCTTTCCCCACTTGTATCCCAGGTCGTGTGAACAAAGCCCATAGACGGACGACCCAGTCATCTTGGTATGTTATCAAGGAGAGGACTCTGTTTCTCCATGGACATTAAAAGTGAAAGTATACTGTATATACTTCTATGGCAGTAAGGAAATTGTACAATAGAAACATGCAGGATTATGAGTGGTCTTGCCCCTTTAACTTGGTCTCTCGGATGGCCTTGGAACGCCTCAGGATTCCCCCGGGTGAGCTGGAGAAAGTGTGGGTGGAAGGGGAAGTCTGGACATCTCTTCTCAGACTCCGGATTCATCAAGAACATTTATGGGATGGGAGCTTTTCCTTTTCAGACACTTTGCCACAGCAGTTACTTGGTCCTCTTGTTCGATAAAATGTCAGTGCGTAACAAAAAAGCAATGATTTCACCGTAGTGCATGTAGGAAGTGGATAATTGGCCAGAAAGAATCAGAAATCATATTTAAATGCAGCGCTGGTAACACAGGTCTAGTTTAAAAGTGGTTCCCGTTAAAAATGAAAATTTATGTAGAACCTTGAAAAGGTAACATTTTGAGAACACATCAAACAAAAGCCTTCTACCTTATTTTTATTTTTATTTTTTAAGTGCATACAAGAGTCCTGTGAGTCACTGAGAGCTGAACGTCTGGACCTCTCTTTTTCACGTTTGTGTCTGAAAAAGCGGATCCAAAGCAGTGGCCTTCAACTGCATATGAGAACTAGTGGGTTTATATTTTGCACTCAGGTACAAGTTAGGTCCCCCAGCTTTAACTTGTACTTAGTGTTGAGTATCGTAGTGAGAAAACTGGGTCAAGACTCTAAATCTAAAGCCATATTTCTGCCACTTAGACTATATTGTTGGGCTGACTAATGACATGGATGTTTTTGTCATGTGTTTTTCCCATTCCTGACCTGGACATCAGCTCAAAGAAATACACACAATACAAAAATCCAGCGTTTTATTGGACCTTACTGTATGTGTAGCTCCTATAGCTCCAGCAGTGTTAATGATTCAGCTCTCAGACGGATCAGATAAGAGTATTCTGCAGCAGTGGGACAGGTGTGACCGGCACATACCAGGCCTCACAGATCTGTCGGCATTTATCACAAGACATTAAACATGAAGTAACTGCAGCGGGAGATACCATTCATCTGTGAGAGCGCAGGAATGAGGAACTGCTGCTTCACGTTTACCAAGAAAAGTAGTCATTTTTAAATATTAGGGTTGTTTTCAGGTCCAAAGAGTTACCGTTTCTTGGACTCTTTGGACGTTTCCCTGGACACGTGTCTGGTTCTTACACTTTCATGGTATATTTCATTCAAACTGATTCTTGACAGACTCGAGCACCGTGGGAGTCTGGACCTTGGTCGTCTCCAAAACTAACTTTTTTTTTGCTGAGTGACTGAAGCGGCTCGAAACAGTCGCACAAATGATACAAATGAGAAATGCTACACACAGTGACCTCCAACACAGTTTCTCAGTGTTATAACAAGTTACAATCGTGTGAGAAAGAAGACGTTTCCCAGAGACTGGCTGCACTGATACCATCACTGTTGATACTGTTGATACGGTTGATACTGTTGATACTGTTGATACGGTTGATACGGTTGATACGGTTGATACTGTTGATACTGTTGATACGGTTGATACGGTTGATACTGTTGATACGGTTGATACGGTTGATACGGTTGATACGGTTGATACGGTTGATACTGTTGATACGGTTGATACGGTTGATACTGTTGATACGGTTGATACGGTTGATACTGTTGATACTGTTGATACGGTTGATACGGTTGATACGGTTGATACTGTTGATACGGTTGATACTGTTGATACGGTTGATACTGTTGATACGGTTGATACGGTTGATACGGTTGATACGGTTGATACGGTTGATACTGTTGATACTGTTGATACGGTTGATACGGTTGATACGGTTGATACTGTTGATACTGTTGATACGGTTGATACTGTTGATACTGTTGATACTGTTGATACGGTTGATACTGTTGATACTGTTGATACTGTTGATACGGTTGATACTGTTGATACGGTTGATACTGTTGATACTGTTGATACGGTTGATACGGTTGATACGGTTGATACTGTTGATACGGTTGATACGGTTGATACGGTTGATACGGTTGATACTGTTGATACGGTTGATACGGTTGATACGGTTGATACGGTTGATACGGTTGATACTGTTGATACGGTTGATACGGTTGATACTGTTGATACGGTTGATACGGTTGATACGGTTGATACTGTTGATACGGTTGATACTGTTGATACTGTTGATACTGTTGATACGGTTGATACTGTTGATACGGTTGATACTGTTGATACGGTTGATACGGTTGATACTGTTGATACTGTTGATATGGTTGATACTGTTGATACGGTTGATACGGTTGATACTGTTGATACTGTTGATACTGTTGATACGGTTGATACGGTTGATACGGTTGATACGGTTGATACTGTTGATACTGTTGATACGGTTGATACGGTTGATACGGTTGATACGGTTGATACTGTTGATACTGTTGATACTGTTGATACGGTTGATACGGTTGATACGGTTGATACGGTTGATACTGTTGATACTGTTGATACTGTTGATACGGTTGATACTGTTGATACGGTTGATACGGTTGATACGGTTGATACGGTTGATACTGTTGATACTATTGTTACTGTTGATACTGTTGATACTATTGTTACTGTTGATACTGTTGATACTGTGGATACTGTGGATACAATTGATACTGTTGATACTGTGGATACTGTTGATACTGTCGATACTGTCGATACTATTGATACTGTTGATACTGTTGATACTATTGATACGGTTGATACTATTGATACTGTTGATACTATTGATACGGTTGATACTATTGATACTATTGATACTGTTGATACTATTGATACGGTTGATACTATTGATACTGTTGATACTATTGATACTATTGATACTGTTGATACTATTGATACGGTTGATACTATTGATACTGTTGATACTGTTGATACTGTTGATACTATTGATACTATTGATACGGTTGATTCTATTGATACTGTTGATACTGTTGATACTATTGATACTATTGATACTGCGTATTTATGACCATCATGGCCATTTATTCCAACTGAGCCAACTGTACATTTATATATATATTAAAACTACTACTACTACTAAAAGTATTGGGTTCTTCTATCCCAGACAATATAAGGTTTTGTGATGTTTTTATCTTCTGGTACAGAAGAACTCAATACTTTTAATTCTACTGAGAAGACGAGATGAATCTTCCTAAACTACAAATACTACTACTACTACTACTACCACTGTTTTCAAAGAGTGAGGAACAAAACTGTGCCTCACTACTACTATACTATTACTACTACTATTACTGCTACTACTACTATACTATTACTACTACTATTACTACTACCACTGCTACTACCATTACGTTGCCGAGTGAGAAAGAAGGTTGTGCCTCACTAATATTCATGAACTCTTTGACTACTTTGTGTTAGCAAGACAGCGGACCGCATTCCATGACACAGAGGGCCGCAATTGGCTCTCGGGCCAAAGTTTGGACATTCGTTCTATATCTTCATTTGATTGGACTTTGTTTCATGAACCTACAGTATTTTCACCATTAAACAAGATTCATTTTAGTTGTACTGCTTATAGCTCATTACTATTCTTGCAACAATATTAAAAACAAGCTTTAGAGTTTTGCCACTGGACTTCATTCACAACTATGACCGTCACTGCTGAATAAAGATTTCTTGGTTGTTCTGGACGTGGCGCTCTGCAGAGGTCGGCCGCAGCAGAAGTCTGGAACAGGGGGAATGCATTTGTAGGCTGAGTCCAAATCCTCGCCATGCCTGGTCTTTTGAGCGGACTCACGGGAGCAGGAGGAGTTTTCACTGCACATAAAGACTCAAAGGCAGTGAGCCAAGTGGGGCCAGAGATCAGCAGGGGCCCCTCCTCCCTCTGGGGGCCCTAGGGTTTTTCCACCAGCGCTCTGTTCTCCCTGGACTAGGTCATATCCATGGGGAAGCCACAGTTTAAAACCTGTATCATTATTGTGAGAAATAATTGTGTTAAAAGTATTTGAACTGGTTTTCCCTTCTCAATCGGCAATGAGCAATAACTATTCATTATTACTAAAATTATAAACACATTTAGTTATTATTAGCTACTTAAAGCTGGGGTACCTAACTTTTGGGTTTGATAAATAATGTGTGTCTTGTGAACACATTAGACCACAACATGTTATACTCTAAAAGAAGCTGTTGTGTGGCTTTCAAGGACCAAAAACCTCAATAAAGTCATAATTATGAGCAGGCACAATGTTGAATGTGAACGTAAAACCCAGTTTGGGAAAAGGCAGCGTTACAATGACTCCTTACACTGTGGCTACATTTGCAACCGGAAAACTGTTTCTATCACACACATCTGCAACAGTGAGATGTGTTTGTGTCAAGATTAGGCCAAGGTTTGGGTCATTTCTTAAAGTGTTACATTTTATCCCAAGATTTCAGATTTCTTTTGGAGAGATGTGTGTGCCCTTGTTGACTTCTGTTCTCAGAAAAGTTTGTAGAGAAGTGTCAAAAGCATCAAAGTACAACGTTAGATCCATAATTCTAAAATGGACGAACCGTGTACATGCAAGATTTACAGTTTTAAGCCCAGGAGTGTATTTCTGTTGTTTGAATTAGCCTAGCTCTAGCTTAGCATTAGCTTTGCTCACAGTATGGTTGCTGGAACAGTTATGTAATACCTCTGTGTGCAATTTTACACTGAACCAAAGGGACGTGTTTTGGCCCAATCCTGAACATTTAGACATTTGTCCATCGTGTTTTAGTCAATCTCATAACCTGGCACTTGTCATTACCTAATATGCATTTATAAAAATAACAAATATGACGGAAATGCTCCCATCTGCTCCCATCTCTGTATGGTGTGAGAAAACAAATGCCCGGACTCTGGACTGTGAAAAGGCGCTACATAAAAAAGATTACTTCCTTACAAACTTACTTATACATCACCATTAGCAGTGAGGGCAGATACAACTATACACAAGACTAATGTTTCCAAATGATTTTCAATGTTATTTTTGGATGATTTTGTAAATATCTCTGCAAATATTGTAAGTAACACTGTAAAATATTTGCAGCAGAAGCACAGTAGTAGTGTTTTTACAGCACAAAGCCTTGATAACTGAGACTTGACTATTCTGACTCCAAATACTTATATTAGCAGTTTTACTTTCTATCTTTTGAATCCAACTCACAAACAATTGCTTTAAACGTGCTGTGTTTTTACAGCACAAAGTCTTGATAACTGAGACCTTACTTAAAGCTAGGCTACGTAGCTTTCAAACCACACGAAATACCAGTTTAGTTGTATCACAAGTTTCCACGTGCATGTATTGTTTGGCCTCTGTCATGACTTAAAATAAACCTTTTCAGACAGAAAAGTGAAAAAGAGAGAACTGGGCTCCCTAATCAGCTCTCAGCCCAAAGTGTCAAATAGTGACTAAAATATCATGTTTTCTAATAAGATGCAGAGAGAATGTTGTGGTTTTTTTGTTCACAACTTATAAAACCTACAGTACATTTATGAATGAGTGTGTGCCCCAGCTGTAACCAACATGCATATTTCTCAAACAACTTCGACACACGCGTAAGAAAAACTGAGTGTTATAAAGTTATTTTCAAAATGTATTTTATTGGGAGAACTACAAAAATGTACAGTACAAAGTTAACAGTCTCACACTCAAAATTGTAGTGAACTGAACTCCCCGAAAATATCAGATCTCTCCGTTTGTCCGTTTGTGTTACATTCAAAAAGCTTTACTTCTGATAAAAGTAGTCAAAAGTACATAGTGCGCATCCCCCTGTACCTACTATGTACACCCAAATGCGTTTAACCAAGTCCCTCGCCAGCGAAACTCTCCAAAAAAACTAGATTCGACAACAAAAAAAGAAGAAATAATAATAATAATAATATAAGGAATGGGGTTTAGAAAAGTTACGGTTGTCTTGTCAGAGTGGTAACAACCTTGCTCTACATTCACTTCGACTTGTGTGTATAAAATATGTCGGAAAAATACTTTATTTGGTTAATCTTAAGGCAAGTCCAGGATGGTGAACTCCGAGTAGGCACTACATCAAAAACACTAGGGCACAAGGGATGCTACATTCTTTCGCACGTGGCTGGAATCACAGTGACACCTCGCGCAAGCAGAGAAATACTTTTTTGGTTAATTTAAATTGACTTGGGTTGTTTGACGCTGGTCTAACGAAAACAAGAACAAAAAAAAGAACGGTTTGGACGGTCTGTACAACCACATCGTTTATACATTCTACAAAAAAAAGGTCTAAATACAAACGGGAAAAGCCTTCTACACACTGACCCGGCCTCTGTAGCAAATCAGCACTCACGCAAACCTTAATAAACGTAAACCAAGAACAAAATGAATGAATGAAATAAATATCACATACGTTCTCTTAAATTAAGATTTTTTTTACTCATTTACAATAAAAATAACCACGTGAAGTTACAAAAAAAGGAGAAAAACAAAATATATATTACTGTGAAAAGAACATACACTCCACTTTATGCAGATTAATAATGGCGATCATAATTTAAACATAAAAGAATATAGATCTATTGCTTCATCATACTTGATAAATACAGTATGGACACAAATTACCAATGTAGCCTATACTTTTTCACAAGATAATAAATAAGTTAAATAGTCCATAGCCAGTTATGCACCGCTATGTAAATCACGCAAAGAAAAAAACTGCTAAAAAAATATATATATTCAACCATCAGCAGTGATTTCCCCAAACAAACCCAACTCAAGAGTGCTTTTCAACCCAGCAACAAGCGAGACTGACCAGGCGTCCACTGGGTGGCGCTGGAGAAGACAGACTGGAATGGAAGTAGAAGCTTAGGAGAAGAAAAGTTTGACAAAAGAAAAAAAGTGTTACTTTGAGTCAAGGCATATTCTTGGCAGGATGGAGGAAATCTGACACCGCTCTAGTCTCTTCTTCTTGTCAAGTCATGTTACACATCTAATCCCAGGAAAAGTGTGGCCTGCCTGATAGAGCCGAAGGAGGGGCTGCTCTGAGCCCTTGGGCAAGGCACTGGTGGAATGCCTTCTGTTACTATCTAAATTTAATACAGCTATATTACATACAAGAAACACTAGACTAATGCCAGGTCAAGGACACTTCTGACTGTTCATTGATCCCAGGTGGGCTTCTGCTCTGCCCCCCTCCAGGGAGGCCAGCGCAGCACGGCCCCAGAGCTGCTGTGGGGATAATGTCTTGCTCAAAGGCACTTCAGCTGGTGTCTGCCGCTGAAATGTAGTGGAGGGACAGTCACTGAGCCTCTGCATGATAGGGGTCAGTCTGAGCCCTCCACTCCCCTTTAGGCCATCCGTAATCCGTTCGAAAACAAAAACGACACCAAACTAGTTCAGTCATCAGAAATCGACAGCCTGCTGAAGATTGGCAAACGCCTCCCCGCGTCCAAACTTGGGGACTCGGAGCCACTGAGGCTCCCGGAGGAGCTGTAGCTCTCCCGGTCAGAGAGCGAGTCTGGGGGTGAGGAAGGGGGAGAGAACACCGGGGACTCGTTGAGGCGGCGCAGCGCCTGCAGGTGGCTCATGTTGTAGGAGGGAGGCGGGGATGGAGGGCACATGTTGGGCATGTTCCCGTAGTACGCAGCGGAGGTGTGCACGGCCAGAGGCGCCAGCAGCGCTTTGAGCTCCTGTCCCGGGAAGTGGAAGGCGCTGTTGATGCATGAGCTGGGAGACAGCGCCTCCTCGTAGAAGCTGGAGGCGGAGGAGGACGCACTGTTCTGCGGGGGAGGAGTGCGTGACGTGGGGCTGTCGAGCAGCGGAGACTCGAGCCCGTGGTGAGTGGAGAAGCCAGAGAAGCTGAGGCTGTGGTGGAGCTTTGGTCTGTCCCTCTGAGAGAAGAGCTGTGGGGGCAGCATGTCCCTCTGGCTGTAGCCGCAGCGCGGCTCTGGGGCCTGGGCGTTGGCGTTACCCGCGGGAGCAGGTCTCCGCTCGTCCGCGTTGTGGATAAAGTGACAGCGGGGGCCGTAGGGACAGAAGCCGATGGTGTGGAAAGTGCGGCAGGGCTCTGTCTTGTACTTGGGGTGTCGGGACAGGCTCCGCAGCTCGTGGTAACCGTGGGCAAACTGACACTTCTCTCCGTATTTACAAGAGCCGTTCTCCTCGAAAGGCCGACACAGCTCTGTCTTGTAGCGGGTGGAGTTGATCTGGGAGCCGGCTTTGGGCTGCAGCACGCCCCGCTCTGTGCTCTCACTGAACGCGCGGTCACGGAACTTGTTCTCCTTGTTCATGAGGGCAGTGGCGCTGCTGCTGTTGCTGCTGGGGGTGTTCTCCTTCAGGCTGCTGTAGGAGCCCAGAGGATACTTGTTGCCGTTGTTCATTGCCTCCAAGTTACTGGTGGAGTTTCTGCGGAAAAATCCAGGCGCGAAAGAGCCACCGGAGCCCGGGTTGACAGGCGAGCCCACCGCCTTCTTATCCAGCATGCTGTTAATGTGCAGGGCGTTCATGTTCATGCTCTTGTCCTGTGGAGAAAGGAGACATGAGTGAGCTGCAGACATCATTAAAGTACTTTGGACCACTTTGTCACAGTTAAAACACAACTTTACGCACAAGTCTGATGCGTGCGTGTGCATGAGCTCTTACCTTATAAAGCATGTCCATGTCGTAGAAAGCTGACAAGACCGTCGCAGACATCTCTTTTCCCCAAATATGCTGCCGCACTCCCTCTTTCATGGAGAACAGAGCAGTTGTTTACGCAAAGGCGCCTATTTGCCACGACTGGTTTTGTTTGGAGGCGAAAGTCTCTCCGAAAAGTTTCTCCAAAAAAGTGAAGAGTAAATCCGCAAAGTTGTGCAGGAGAAAGGGGGGCTGTAGTCGTGTTGTGGTCGCTTGTATCTGTGTGTGTGTCCTCCCCTTGTAGAAGCGCAGTGCCGTGCTTCAATGCGAGCCTCCACCGCGCGCTCTGTATATAAGAGAGCCCGGGGAGGAGCCTCCTGCAGCCGCCGCAAACTTCAGCGAGAGCCGCCTCCTCTGCTTTGGAAAAAAAACCAACTTCCATTCACCGGTTGGATGTCTGAGCCTCAACACCACGCCTTGAAATTCTAGCCGTGTGCTCCTCCTTCTCCCCCACTCCTCCCGCGATCCTTCACACAGCACTCACTCCAAAGCTCCCTTTCTTTTTTTCTACTTTTAATCACACAACCAATTTTGTGGAAGTTGGTTTTGCTTCTTGGGTTGGCTCTCGCTGAGAAAGAATGTACGGGAAGTCTAGCTGAGATTACAGCGCGCACACTGCACTCATTTGAGATGGATGTTGACTGCTCTGGTCCACAACTTCTGGGATAAACAAAGTATAAAGCAGTATAGTGTGAAACATATGTAAGAATTAGCTTTTTATTCAAGTTACATTGGCTATCCACGTGTTGTTTATTCATTCACAGCAACGTGGAGTGTATAACTACACTTATGATTTTGGATTTGCAAGGATTCTAAGTTGTTCCAAACTCTCTTCTGAACAGTTTACGCACGGACAAAGCGGTGCGTAAAAGTGCCCACGCTCTGTACAGTTGCACCCACTCCATTCCCGTCCAACACACTCCACCAAAACTTCATATCGTGTTGAAATAACGGCACAACTTCAGTCCCAGCACCTCGCCTTCTGTTGTGGTTGGATTGGGAACGGGGCAAAGGGTTACGCGCACAGACAGACTCTCCAACACATGCATGTATTTTTAAAGCAGCAACAGCAGTAGGGACCTTCCAATGACAAGGCCACCCCAGCGGCGTGCGTCCAGCAGCCACGCCGAGCCAAGCCAAGGCAAGCACCAGCCTTCCCCTCTCTCCCTCCCTTTTCTCTCTCTCTCTGCTCGGTGGACGCTGACACACACATTTAATGGAAGGAAACGCCACGCACCCCTCCACCCCCCTTACCCCTCAGCTTCTCCCTGCGGACGGGGTGAGACTTCAAACTATGCTCTATGAACTAAGCACAATTTTTAGCCTTCTACTTGTTGCATAATCCCATAACGAGCCTATTCCCGTTCGCAACAAGCACATAATAGTCCCAGAGAGAATGCTACACCGTGACCTAGTTTTAAACAATGTGAAAAGTTGAGTTTAAAAAGAGCCAAAACGTGGATAAATGAGAGTTGTGGAGTGGAAAGCGCGCTGCTGTTGTCCCGTCACCGCACAGAGCCACACTGGGCTGATTTAGGTCTTTCCTTTTCTTCCAGGCAGCCTTTCTCAAACTTGTTTTTCTCCAGAGCTGCTGCACTGAAGGAATGTGGGGTTTCTTGTGGATTTTTGTCATGGAGCAACAGTGCCACCTATGGAGAAACAGGGGTACTGACGCTGGCAAAGGACAATGCGCCCCCTGCTGTCTTAAAGGGGAAGGCAGGATTAGGAGATGCATTAGTGTAATTGAGGATTTTGTTGTTGTTACAGGTCTGTGTGACGTAATAGTTACAGATACGAGCCCATATGTACTCGCAGGTAAACATGTGATTAGTAGATCAGCGGACAAACTAAAACACAAGATTGAATGAAATCAAATAGACACTTTAGCTGACCTGTTATGCAATGTTATATCGAATGACTGCGTTAGACAAGGCAAACAAAGGTGAAAGGCAAGGAAAGACAAGGGTTTATTTGTATGGCACAATTCATGCACAAGGCAACTCAAAGCACTGAACAAAACAAGACAGAAAGCATCACACAAGGCTTTAAAATGTTTGATAATTAATAATCACAGCACATTAAAAAGAGTAAAGATTAAGAAAAAGAGTAAAGATAAAGTAAAGTGTAGTGAGAGGTTGTTATAACTTTTTTTTCCCCCGTATTTTTGAAATGATTTGGAATGATTGTAATTTAATCACAAAGTTCCACATGTTGTATTAGGATTTGAATCTAGTCCAGATTTCTCTACGGAAACTATGATAACGTTGACAAATATTTTTCCTGGTCGGACCTTGAGAATCTAACAAAGTTAAAATGAAAGACTTATTTCAGACATAATTCTTTTTAAAACAAATACACTGCATTTACAAAACATATTTCCAGACCTTTCATTTGTTTAAACCTGTTATGATTTTAGGACCTGCTGCAGGATCTCCAGCCTCGTTCAGTGGCTCCTTTGGCCTTGACAGAGAATATTATTCAGTATTACTACTGAATTATTATGAATTGTACGATGGTGGTTGATCACGATGCGTCTTGTTGTGCAGTTGGTGTAATATAATAATTCCAATTCATGTTTCATTAGTTTTATTCAATGATTGTAAAGGGTTTGATGCATGTGCAAAATCTCTAACTTTCAATCTCAAACTGCTACTAGATAACTGCCAAACTATTACACACTAGAGGTATTGTAAACTGTCAAATAAGTAATAACATTCAAGTAACAGTTCAACATCTGGACTGAAGGTGATTGATATTTTCGCACACTATTTTCTATCGTAAACTTGCAAACAATATAAATCTCCATCGATAATGCACTTCTCAAATTCTCAACTATCACAGTGTATATTTATCGAACATTTCTTTTCCAAACACCCAATGATTTACAAAGAAACATGACAATTGTGCTTTTCACACCAGTCGGTAAACATCTGAGCACATCTTTCTGGTTCCTCTCCACCAGTTTCCTCCACTCTGTCAGAGCAAAGTGTGGCCACAGCTGCCCCTGCCCCGCATCAGGTCAGCTTCACGGGACGTCCAGAGCAAAATGTCGAACTCTCCCAGAAGAAAGCTGCTGGATTCCCGAACCAACAGTCAGTGGAAAGACTGTGGAGCTCACAGCCTCTCGAACGCTGCATCAGGACAGGGATTCAGGAGCAAAGGGGTAAAAGAAATAAATAGCTCTGATAGAATATTATCATTTAGCTTTATTTCAGACTCCATATTGTAACGAATAAACAATAGTCATAACACAGCAGGTAAAGTGACTAGAGCGACTAGTAAAGTGACTACAGCGACTAGTAAAGTGACTACAGCGACTAGTAAAGTGACTAGAGCGACTAGTCAAGTGACTATAGCGACTAGTACAGTGACTAGAGCGACTAGTAAAGTGACTAGAGCGACTAGTAAAGTGACTACAGCGACTAGTACAGTGACTACAGCAACTAGTACAGTGACTACAGCGACTAGTACAGTGACTACAGCGACTAGTACAGTGACTATAGCGACTAGTACAGTGACTACAGCGACTAGTAAAGTGACTACAGCGACTAGTACAGTGACTATAGCGACTAGTACAGTGACTATAGCGACTAGTAAAGTGACTAGAGCGACTAGTAAAGTGACTATAGCGACTAGTACAGTGACTATAGCGACTATAGCGACTAGTAAAGTGACTATAACAACTAGTAAAGTGACTATAGCGACTAGTAAAGTGACTATAGCGACTAGTAAAGTGACTATAGCGACTAGTAAAGTGACTATAACGACTAGTAAAGTGACTATAGCGACTAGTAAAGTGACTATAGCGACTAGTACAGTGACTATAGCGACTAGTACAGTGACTATAGCGACTAGTACAGTGACTATAGCGACTAGTAAAGTGACTATAGCGACTAGTACAGTGACTATAGCGACTAGTACAGTGACTATAGCGACTAGTAAAGTGACTATAACAACTAGTAAAGTGACTATAGCGACTAGTAAAGTGACTATAGCGACTAGTAAAGTGACTATAGCGACTAGTAAAGTGACTATAGCGACTAGTACAGTGACTATAGCGACTAGTAAAGTGACTATAGCAACTAGTAAAGTGACTATAACGACTAGTAAAGTGACTATAGCGACTAGTAAAGTGACTATAGCGACTAGTAAAGTGACTATAGCGACTAGTAAAGTGACTATAGCGACTAGTAAAGTGACTATAGCGACTAGTAGTGACTATAGCGACTAGTAAAGTGACTACAGCGACTAGTACAGTGACTATAGCGACTAGTAAAGTGACTATAGCGACTAGTACAGTGACTATAGCGACTAGTAAAGTGACTATAGCGACTAGTCAAGTGACAATAGCGACTAGTAAAGTTACTATAGCGACTAGTCAAGTGACTATAGCGACTAGTAAAGTGACTAGTAAAGTCACTATAGCGACTAGTAAAGTGACTATAGCGACTAGTAAAGTGACTATAGCGACTAGTAAAGTGACTATAGCGACTAGTAAAGTGACTATAGCGACTAGTAAAGTGACTATAGCGACTAGTGAAGTGACTATAGCGACTAGTAAAGTGACTATAGCGACTAGTACAGTGACTATAGCGACTAGTAAAGTGACTATAGCGACTAGTAAAGTGACTACAGCAACTAGTAAAGTGACTATAGCGACTAGTAAAGTGACTACAGCGACTAGTACAGTGACTACAGCAACTAGTAAAGTGACTATAGCGACTAGTCAAGTGACTATAGCGACTAGTAAAGTTACTATAGCGACTAGTAAAGTTACTATAGCGACTAGTCAAGTGACTATAGCGACTAGTAAAGTGACTATAGCGACTAGTAAAGTGACTATAGCGACTAGTCAAGTGACTATAACGACTAGTAAAGTGACTAGAGCGACTAGTAAAGTGACTATAGCAACTAGTAAAGTGACTATAGTGACTAGTAAAGTGACTATAGCGACTAGTACAGTGACTATAGCGACTAGTAAAGTTACTATAGCGACTAGTAAAGTTACTATAGCGACTAGTACAGTGACTATAGCGACTAGTAAAGTGACTATAGTGACTAGTACCGTGACTATAGCGACTAGTAAAGTGACTATAGCGACTAGTACAGTGACTAGAGCGACTAGTAAAGTGACTATAGCGACTAGTAAAGTGACTATAGCGACTAGTAAAGTGACTAGAGCGACTAGTAAAGTGACTAGAGCGACTAGTAAAGTGACTACTGGATTATGTAGTAGTAAGTAGTCATCTTTTTTTATATAGCACCTTTCACAGAGTCACAAAGCACTTTACATTTGTTATGGGCATTCGTCCCTCACTCCTCAGAGATGGGGGCGGGGCTCGCCGTAGCACCCGGAAGAAACCTATGCAGACACACAGGAGAACATGCAAACACAGAAAGGTCTGGAGATTAAACAAACCCAGGACCTTCTTGCTGTGAGGCATAAGCGCTAACAGGTGAATGGCAGGTGCACGGACTCAGCAGTTCTCATCGTACAGTCTGACAGCAGCAGGAAGGAAAGACCTGCGGAACCTCTCCTTCACACAGTGAGGGTGAATTGTTTTTTAAAAATATTTATGTAGACATTAGATATTAAAATTCAGTCAAAGTATTCGTATTACATCTGAAAAAGTGAATTGTTACCATAAATAAGTGAAAAAAATGAAAAGTGAATAGAAAAATGAACTGAAACATATTTGTTCTCTCACATTCACCCTCGTCTGAAGTCAATGTTACTGAACATTATCTTTATCCTGCGTCTTGACTCTATATTTGGAAGTGACACAACATTTATGGTTTCACTTTGAGTAAATAAGATTCTCTCAAAGGACAGAAATGAAATGTTACTTCAGCAAAACTTAAAATGAGTTTGTTGGTCCTGGAGACGCGGCTCCAACACTTGACGCCAGATTTTTTAATAATGATAACACGTTTTTACTTTCAATTCAGTGACATCCAAATCCTCACTGTCTTTAGACCCTCCTGCATCGGCAAAGAACGACTCAAAAACCCAGTGGGGAATAAGTGAGAAACCTCGGGGAGACCCACATTGAGAGGGATCTGCTCCAACGGAACGACACGTGACTTTTACAGTGACCGGGAAAAGACATCCTCCTCTGCACATGTAGCTCTGTTTATGTCACACTAAGTGGAGAGTGGAGCTTTGTGCTGGAGTCTTAATTACAAAACCAGTGAAAGCAGAAGGTGAGAGAGCCGGCTCCAATGGGAAGGAATTTAATATTGCAGGAAAACAGCACCTCAGTATTCAAACAGTATTAAGAGTTTAAACAGTGGAGACCTGCGCATGGACTAAAAACAGCAGATAAAGCATTTCTCTGTAAAAAACAAGAAGTGTTTCAATTTAACGTCACCAAGTTATAGTAAAGTATATCACACACTAAAGATGTACTAACTTGTATCTGATTACATCTAAATGGTTTTAAAACACACATGTATCAATAATATATCAGCAACAGTTTGGTCAAAATATTTAATGAAAATGTAAAAAAACAATTATTTGACAACAGTTTTAAAACACAATATTATTAGAGAGCAATTTCAGACAACGTTTTGAATCTTAAGAAAAGTCCTTCACGTAAAACAAACACTTTCTTGGTGTTTATTGTTGCTGTCAGGACGTCTTCAAATGGAATTCCTCTTTTCAGGCTTTTTGGTCCCAATTCCAAACCAGAAACATTTATGATCAAATGTTTCGTCCGTTTCTCTTCAGGTTTAACATTTACGGCTCGAGGTAAAACTGAACGTTAAATATACTTCTGCAACAAGTCGTGGTTCCATAAACACTGATCCGACATTTATGATGTTTTTACCATTTTTAAAACCTCTTCTTGCAGTTTTAAAGAACAAAAACAATTTATTGGGATTAATTTTGTCCCTTAAAATATCAAACACATGGAAAACATGTGAAGTGAGAAATGACGAGAGTAACTTTATTTATTTGAATCCTTGGTTTGAAGACACGCAGTTTTAAAAAAATGTCCAAGTTTTAAAAATAAAACCAATAAATGACACAGACTCATTACCTGCAAAGTGACACATGCCAACACCTTGTTATCATTATGTAGATTATGGCTCAAAACTATTTTAAAAATGTTCTACTTTTCTGAAATTATTTATTCTAGGTTATTACTGTGAGACAATTATCAACATTATTATAAAAAAAGGCTTGATATCTCTCCCTCTGTGTAGAAAGAGTGTCAGATATAAAGTCATATGCAGCGCAGGGACATGTTTGTGCCAATTTGTGTTCAGGATATCAACATGAACGAAGCTAAAAACTATAACTATAATGTTGTATCACTGTTAAAAACGTAATAATTAGATGATGAAATGCAATAGTTCTTCCAGATTTCCATGATGTTTTGTCTGTTGTCCTTCTACCTGATCTGGTGCAGCACGTCTGCAGCCCTCTGAGCCCGCTGCAGCCTCAGCGTCAGCCGAGCGTGCTCCATGGGCCCCGTGAACTGTGGGAGAGGACAGAGCGAGGACAGGGACCTCACAGCGGCCTGAGTCTGGCTCTGGGCCCGGTCTGACAGAGTCCTGACGCGGTCCGGGTCTGAGGCCGGAGACTCTGGGTCCTGGGACTGCAGCAGGGCGGCGAGATGTCGGTGCAGCAGCCGGACCCACTGCACCGGCTCCGCCCACAAGTTCAGCTCGCCCTTTTCAAACAGGAAGTCCTCGTCGTCCTGTAGAGACAGACAAGACGTATTAAAGCTGGGCTACCTAACTTTCAAACCACAGACATTTTTACAATGCGATCAAATCCAACGAACCCATTGGTTTCAAACTCATTCTTGTCGGGGGCCAAGTTTAGAAACATTAGAGCTGATTGGGGCCAAAAGTATAAAAGTGATTCACATTTATTATCATTTTTTGACAAATTAATTTTCTAGTAGGTTTCAATTCAATCACAACTGGGCCATATATCAAAAAAGTTGTAATTGAAGATTTATAGTTCAATATAAATCTTAACTAAACTTCTAATTACATGTTAGTTAACATTTTAGAGAAGAGGACATTTAAAATGAAGTATAAATTGCCACAGAATCTCACTACCCTGAATGCTTCAAGTTTCTGTCATAATAATCATCGACAATCACTTCTGGGGCCACTAAAAATGGTCTCGGGGGCCTGAGTTGGACATACCTGATCCAACTAGTTCCTCGCCCTCAAAACAGTTCTAGCACTAGTTTTCATATGCATCTTTGCCACAACATGACATCAGCGATTTCAGACAGAAGTGAGGAAAAGACACCCATTATATTTGTTTGAAAATTGTGCCACACTTTATTTATCGCTGCTAACTAACTCGGTATTGCACCTTTTTGGACTGTTTTTAATATATATGTTGGGAACTTGCACTTTTTATTTGAACTGTGATTTAATATGTAAGTTATATGGTTGTATTGTCAAGGACTACAGATGGAAAGTCGCAGGTGCTAAATCTGGAGCAGCCATTAATATTACTATTATTAGACAATTAATGCAAACTGCACTTTGTCTTTAAAATAATAAACTTAAACAGGGATCTTTCTCATAAGCAAAATATAACATGTTTTCCAATAAGATGCAGACCTTTGACTTTACACACAATATATTCATGATAACTTAGTCCTAACACATGGAGTGACTGATTAAAGTGATAGTCTGGAACTCTAAATGAATTACAAATTTTAAGAATTGTGTTAAATTGACCTCCTGGCCTTAAATGTTGATATAAAATAAGTCATTTTATTAATTCTAATATTACAGGTAAGTCCCGCCTTCCCTTCTCTTAGCTATAGTTCAGAATCCTCGATGCCGTCCACGTTAACCAATCGAGTCATGCCAAGGGCTGTCAATCATCGGCGCTGATGCTCGTAGCTGCTCATGCTCAGTTTGTTTGTTTTCGCAGAGCCTCCGAATCAAGCCTCTATTAGGCTCTGGAACTACATGAAAACTGAACAAAGAATTCTGAACATCTGCGCTGAGGTACTTATGTATATTCTGAACCTATATCCATAATCATTTATATACTGAACCTATATCCATAATCATTTATATACTGAACCTATATCCATAATCATTTATATACTGAACCTATATCCATAATCATTTATAAACTGAACCTATATCCATAATCAGATCCTCTGCAGATGTGTCCTATAATGTGCAATTCATGATATTAGCACTTCCTGGTTTGCCGCGATCGCTGTGCATAAAAACATTATTTTTTTCATGAAAACGTTTACAAATAATTCTGAAAACCTCCGTGCATGTGTATTAATAATGTATATGTATAATGTGTTCTCTGATTAACATTTAAAAGTGTTGCAGAAACGTAGGTGTAGACCAATCAGAAACGAAGGGGGAGGAGCTTGCGTCGTTTTTTTCCAATCAAGTACCTCTCCCTCTTTCTGACAAACTGCAGACAATCACTTTAATACTGTACTTCTTTGTAAATGACTAAGTCCCTGTGGCTGAAGAATACATGAAGCTCAGAGACTTTCAGAAAACAATGATTATCACAAGTTCTGCAGAACCCACGCTCAGAGCACACACATCAGCAGTTACAGCTACACGTGTGTTTAACATAATACACGTTTACGAACACGTGGACAGGTTTGCTCCGAGCTGTTGCGATGGAACAACCACAGAAGCACAACCAGTCCACAGATACGAAATGTAGCTTCTATGTCGACAAAATGACAATGACACACAATAAAACCTCTGAAAACACTTTGGTTCTGTCACTAGTTTTAGATCCTTGTCGTTTTGCATGTCACATGTTTAGATCAGCTTTTAGCATTGTGGTTAGGGGCCTAAAAGGGACGCAAATGAGCCTTAGCTACAAATGTGGTAGTATTTCACGTGTTGATTGTGTCCCTATAAAAATCATGAATAAATCAAAATAAACAAATCCGGGACCACGCTCTCCCAGCTCCAGAATCCAAGAGAAAACATATTTTCTGATAATTCATTTTAATTCTCTCTATTTCTGTACAGCCGTAATTCTCGACAGCAGTCACCTCTCAAAATGGTCAATTTGCAAAGAACAGATGAGAGAATCAAACAATAAAACAAAAGAACCCAGGAGCCATTGGTCATGTTCATAAATGTCTACTAAAGAAGATAAAAACAGAATGCTGTGGTCTCATTTGCTCACAAAATGTTACTTTTACAAAACTTGGATGTATGATTTATGAAAACAGTTTAAGGTCACAGTGAGGCGTTGCTACAGTCGTCTTTACAGGAAGTGTGGGACAGTGTGGTGAGGTTTGAACTCCACTGCCGCCCCACAGAACGACACGGCCCTGTGTGAGCTCTGACCCCACTGTTGACATAAGAAACCCTAAATGAGCCACTTCAAAGCCGCGCCGCACCGTCGCATTTACGGTGACAGAGTGACACTGTTTACCCCCTGCACGGCGATAGGTCAACACTTCTCTGAACCAGCGCTGGCTCTTTGAAAAACACCAATTGTCAGTGTGGTGCAGATGTGTTGTCGCTGCAAGTCCATTCTATCTTTGTGATCCATATGTTTCTGTGTGTGTATTGTCTAGTGAACGGTACAACCCAGATTTGTTCTCGTCCAACCCTGGCCTAAGTACGGACTATTGTAATTACATGGGTTCCTCCGACCATAACATCAGCACTTTGAGGTTTTCTGGAAATGTATGGTGCAATATAAATAAAATGCATTATAATTATTATTATCGTCATCAACAGGTGTGTCCATTGGTTAGCACTTTCGCCTCTCAGCAATAAGGTCCTGGGTTTGAATCCCGGTCGGAACGGGGTCTTTCTGAGTGGAGTTTGCATGTTCTCCCCGTGCTTGCGTCGGTTTCCTCCGGGTACTCTGGTTTACCCTACCACTAAAAACATGCTCACAAGGTTAAATCCTCCAGCTGCGGTAGTCCTGACCAAGCCGAGCCTCAACATCTGGAGATGGGTTCCCGGGCGCTGTTACCACGGCGACCACTGCTCATGACGTAAGCCTTAGCGGTCAAATGCAGAGGATGAATTGCCCTACAGGGATCAATGAAGTGCACCTTTACCTTTACCATCTTCACAACTCTTATAAACAATAGACAGGAGGAATAGATGGGGAAAAGGAGGAAAAGGCAAAAACAACAGTTGGACATGAGCGGAGGGGGATGTTTCAAGTCAAACTGAAGGCACTGGTCAAGACAACCTCCTAACTTGGAACTGAGCGTTCATTTCACTTGTTGAAAACACCCCATGCACCGCAAACAATGATAACATGATGACATATGAGGAGATACATGCACAAATCATGTCGTTTTTTACTTTAAATAAGTAAATTTTGTCTAAGATTTAACAACGGTACAAACTGTTTGGTATTATTTCAAATGCAGATTAAATTAGGTAAGAATTTATTTTCTGGTCTCTTTTCAAACAAGACATTTTTGCATGTCCAGTCTCCGTCTTAGCCTTCTACTAAGTGCAAGTCTAATGATATAGTTTATACCTTAGATGAGATTTTTATGCAGAGATTCAACTCAATAATAAAACTGTTTATGGTCTTATCTTATATATCTGCCGAGTGCTGGTAATTCCTTTTTCATCCTATTTTCGAACCTATGCCTCCAAGACTTGAGAATTGTAAACGTTGATGCACGTTTCTCCCGATACTTTTGAGACCTCAAAAAATGGCACTTGTTAAAACGTTTGTGATTCTTTCACTGTTCACCCAATGTGGACGTAATTACCCTCAAATTAAAGATAGCACTGCAGATAAAGCAAATCTTTCATTCAATTTCAAATCCCTGTGGACCAACATCTGTGTGTGATCTCCATTCTCTGTTTGATTCTCTGATTTGCGATTCTTTCGGATAACTGCTGCTGTGATACAAGACTGCATTGAATTGTGGTTGTGTGGTTACAATTATGATATGTGTGTCAATGTCCCGATATTTATGAATCTAAATGTACATAAAAACAACTGCTATTCCTCGATAATGATTGATACTGTAACATTTTTCTTTCATACCAGACTGGGCGCCTCTGCCGACTCTTCTGGGCACGCTTCTTCATTTCCCATCAGCCACTCTGCCAGACTCAGGACCCCCTCCGAGAGCCTCCCCCACTGATGGAGCAGCCGACACAAGATCCCCACAGCGGAGTCCAGGGCCAGGGGCGGGCAGACCGAGGAGCGGCACACATCTGCGGACCATCAACATGCGTCAGTCAAGATCTGTTTAAAAAGACCATCAATCTATTCAAAATGACAAGTTTCCAAAAGGCCAGGCCACGGCGATCACACATCACACGTATGAAGCGAGCAGGAAGTTGTCATCGGCTGTGTATTTTAAAGAAGACATTTCATGCATTATTTTTGGCCATTGAAAAATATAATCAGACTGTTTACTTTGTCATTTCATGTTTTCGAATGTGGAATAATATCATCAGTAGAAAATGTATGGTGAAACAAGTATGTAGGAGAAAAAAATGCTTTCTACCTGTAACTCACTATGCTGCCACCAGAGGGCGAGTTATTACCGGCAGTAAACACGCCCATTTATGAGAGTTTAAAGAACGTGAAAAATTGCTAAACTTCAAATACAGGCAATGCCTTTGTTTTAAAAAGGCATAAAACTGCTTTGGGTGTGATGTCATAGTGGTACAATGACATCACCACTATGACATCACACAACTGCAGGACTGAGAAGGGGCGGAGTTACATGTTTGGGCCAGAACTCCCTGTTATTAGCGTGGATGAATCTAAAAACAACTCCAGTGCCTTCCTCCCACTCCTTGACTTTGAATAATGTACAATATTTTTATAAGTAGTTGTAAATGGACGATTTGCTGGAAAATTCTATGTAATGACATTTCATAATTAAAATTTGATGTACATAGGACTCAAAATATATAAGCACACAACTCAACATGGTTAAACGCTAAAAAGAAATCTCTCTTTTTTAATGTCTATTGAGAGATGAAAATCCAAGTAAAGTCATGGCTGTGTCTAAACGGAACAGAAATGTAATACCCTTGAATATTTCATGTTTGAGACATCGTGTCTTGAGACAAAAATGACATTGGGGAAAACATTACAGGAATCACTGGAGTCGGTCAGCGATCCAAAATAATGAAAACAAGTCTGCAGCTACAAACGAAAGTGAAATTACGACCTAAAAAAGTTTCCACCAGCTGAACATTTCAAAATGTATAGAAAACGACAAAATACATCCTTCTTTAATGATCGTCGCAGGTTCGAAAAACCCACTTATTTCAACAAAAATGAAACAATAAACTAAACGGGGACGGTTCGGAATCAAATCACAAGACTCTGACCACCTGTGAGGATGTCATTTATTTCAAGGCTCAAACCTGTGTGTGTTTGACCAAAGAGTTCTCGGAAACAAAGCCGTAACTTACCCGGCCGACCACAGACAGGGAGCAGCTTCAAAACACTCACTTAACCAAACGAGGAGACTTCACACACTCGGACAGGACACACACTGCAGACGCCGCCATTTCACTGGACGGAGAAAAGCAAATCGGATTCTGGAATATTGTTAGGTGTTGAAAGAGACATGGCAGACTCAAGGACGTCCCGCAGACAAAGTTTGCATTTTTGAGACCGTTTCTTTGTTATTTCTAAGTTAACGGGCTCTTTGATTGATTGACGTAGTTCATTGGAGCAGAAATTACACATAATTATTTACGTTCCTTAGTTTATGGAGAAACTTGCCTACTGCACTTACACACACACACTAAATTCTTACTACTACTACTATACAATCAAGCAACAGTATTTTCCATAGTTTCACCATGTGTTGGTTTAAATACAATAACAATTTATCAGCTCGACGTGGCGCGGGAAAATCTGCATCTTGTTCTTGTTACGTGCAAGTACGATAAATACACAGACGATTCCAAAAAATACGGAACAACTAAAGCAGGACTAGACCAATCTGGACAGCCCTTGTTTGTGGATCTTTCATTCTCACAGTTCAAAGCTTAAAGGCTCCATGATAGAAACCACAGCTTGTTGAGAACTGGTTCAAATCTGAGTGCAGCAAAAGATCAAGTTCCCCAATCAGAAAAGAGCAAGAAAAACCAAACAAAACAGAGGTGTTGAAAGTAATGTCATTTTGCAAACAAGATCACAACTGCAATCGGCTGAATAGTTGTCGAGAAGGGATAATAACAGAACGATGCATGGACGTTTGCAGCCGACGCGGTCCTTAGATGTGAGATTGGAGTGGACTTTGAAGACATGCACGTGTGAGATCCCAGAGGCTTGAGAAGTCGGGTTTACAAACAGCTGACGTGAGTTTGATCCTGGGGACTTCAAACCTGGTGCGAAGTGTCACAGTGGCCCTCTGCAGTCACAACCCGTCCTCTCTGTCTGACTTTGGACAGCAGCGGTTCCACAGTCCCAGTATTTCAATGTGGGGGCAGGTGCCAAGAACAACTCCGTGGGAAAGAAGACATTTTTGAAAGAAATATTGGACGAGAAATTAAGAGAAAATTGATAATTATACGACAGTGATTAGATTCACAGACCCTGCAATATTGTTCTTATGTCTGACTACTGGCCAATGAGCATGTGTTTTTAGAATACTGTCAACACTTCTAGACACCTTTATGAGAAAAATGAATAGACCGTAGTTGATGTTCTGACAGATCTGGAGGCTTGTTTCATTTGGATTGTCCCGGGAATGAGAGAATTTAGCAAAGAACTGACTTTTGACACTTACCAAAGTTACCAGGAAAGAGTTTTCAGCTGCCCTCCACCACAATTTTAAACAATACTAAGCAATGTTTATTATATAGCGCATTTTTACAGACCAAGGTCACCCAAAGCTCTTGACAATGTACAAAGTTCAGATATTGTTCCAATCACTCAATACACGGTGATGACGGAAGAGACGCCGAACACACTGGAGCATCAAAGCCTCCAACCAACACCATCCATTCACCCTTTCATATACATTCATACCTATTGTACATGTGCTTAGTGGTAAGGGAAACTGGAGCACCCGGAGGAAACCTACGCACCACTCAGAAAGACCCTGTTTCCCACCGGGATTCGAACCCAGGACCTTCTTGCTGAGAAGCGAGAGTGCTATCCGCTCAGCCACCTATAGTCTTTTTAAAGTGGTCAGGTCTCATTAACACAACAGTATTAGAGAAATTCGTTCCAAAAACAAAATGGGAATATATACTGGGATTAAAGCAAGATATCAGTTGGGTTTAGTGCTTTTTTTGCATTTTGTCTCATGCTTGTGCCTCTCTCCTCACCGGGAGAATGTTTTCCTCCAGTCCCACTTCCACCAACCTGCAGCCGACACCACGAAACCAGCGCACACACTTCAGACGTCTGAGAGGCAGCACCACTATGGAAACAACCAGGAGAGGTTCAAGACCAGTGACCCTTGCGATGTACACCACAACTACCGGACACACAGTAACACACGTGAACCCTTCCAAACACAACCGCAAACACACACATCCAAACTAATCTAAATACATGAATATATAAAATGGCGAAATGGGATTAAATTGGGAGAGTAAAATGGACCTATTTCAAGATTAAGACAAGATTAAGATCCACGTCTGAGGAAGTTTGTAGTCAGGATTTAAGATGGAGTGGAAGCATTTCAGATTCATGCAGCTATCATCTGGAACAGTCTTCTTGACAACGTGAGACAGGCTTCTATTCAATGTGAAAATCCAGGTTAAAATGTTCTTTTTAACATACAATTAAATTTGGGATTTTATCTACACTCTTTCTTGTTAAGCACCTTGGGTTGCCTTAAGTGTTAACTGTGCTATACTAATAAACTTGCATTGCTACTTCTGGTGATACCTGGATTCCTTGGCCACTTTTTTCCCCTCTGTCCTCTTCATTTTAAAGGCCTTAAGAAAGATGTAATCCAAATACAAACCTGGTGCATCCCTAATTTGGATTTCTCAAAGTTTTGGACATGAAGAACATATGTCGGCATTTAGAAGTCCAAATATTCAGATGTGGTGAGAATCAGTGACCAAAGAAGGGAAAAGAAAGCGAAAACTGAAACCAAAACCTGATCAAAGCCAGGACTAAACTGGGACAACTCAAATCAGTTCCAATCCATAATAGAAATCTCGTTTGAATCATGGCAAAACCAGGAAACGACTCAAAAGTTCTACCACTAGAAATGCTCCACGTTCCCTTTATATTTCCCATATTCACAATCTCAAACCTCTTTCCGCAAAACCGATCAGCCAGATAGTTTTACTCTTCAGAGAGAGGCGTGAAATCAGCCACGGGGGAAACTTTCCCGCACGCCGATTGCCCTGTATTAGTGCAGATTTAGGAGTTTAGGAGCTTGAGTGACAAATTCTTTTCTCAAGGACCAGCTCTGCCTTGAAGTCCAGTCTTTTTACAGTCAGAGCCCTCCTCCTGTAAACCCGACATTAGGGCGTATAATGGGAAACTTTAGCCGCGCTGAATTTATCCACTTCTTCGAAAACATTTCACACATCACTAAACACGATTCTGCCGTTTCTCAAGGGGATAGTCTTTCACGCACTTACTGGCATGCGTGTAGAATGGAGGCACTTAGATTATTAAGCCTGCGCTGGCATGTCTTTGTGTTGTGAAGTCGTCATTTGTAATGGAAGGGGCATTTTGGTGCTCTCGATAACATCTGCTGCAGCGCACTTCGGTGGGCACTTTTTGGGTAGGGAGAAAATAAAGTTTGATGTCCATGCGTAGAAAGTAAGTAGTAAGTAAGTAATCTTTATTTCTATACCGCCTTTCACAGACCAGAGTCACAAAGCGGTTTACAGTTGTTATTTCTGGGCATTTGTCTCTCACTCCACACAGAGATGGGAGCGGGGTCGCCGAACAGGAGGCGCATGCCAGAACTATTGTACATATTTTTAGTGGTAGGGGAAACCGTAGTACCCGGGGGAAACCTACGCAAACACGGGGAGAACATGCAAACTCCACTCAGAAAGGCCCTGGTCCGACCAGGATTAGAACCCAGGACCTTCTTGCTCAGAGGCAAGAGTGCTATCCACTCAGCCACCGTACCGAAAAAAAAAAGGACAAAGGGAATCACATGGACTTTTAGAATGTACATAGAGAGAATGAGGACAATAAGAATTAAGAAAAAAAAAATATTAAAAGTTGTTATTTTCTTACTTAACTATTATTTTGTCTGACATTCTCCTGTTTCGCAACATTTTCCTGAATTCTTATCCCCTTAAATGAAAAAAATGCACACATAGATTACATAAATAAACACATGAACATAATGACTGACATTTCCTGAGACAATCTAAAATATAAAATCTTGTGTTTTTTGAATGGCTAACGATTGCTAATAGTCTGAAGCATTGAAGCACACTTGAACCAATACAGGTGAAACTCAGAATATCAGATTATTGTTCAAACGTCTGTCATTCAGCTTACAATGGAGAAACTATTATAAAAAGGCTAATTACAGGCAAAGTGAGACGTGTCAAGATTGTATTTGTTAGTGTTGATAATTGGCCCACAGCTTGTAAAAATACCATCATAAAACCTCTCAGAAATGTAGTGTACTTTGAAAATGGACAGTAAGCCATAATGATCAGAATAAAACCAAACTAAGGCTTGGTACTTTGAATGGATTGAGGTAATTGAGTTCAGTTGAAATACAGAAATAAATGAACTTTTAAACAATTTTCCAACTTTCAGAGGCTCACCTGTATGACGGCTTAAAGGGCCGTATATGTGACGACTTTATCCTCATATGATGTGCTTTCTGACAGAGACAGACTCCTCTTTTCTCTTCTGAATGAGTGAATTGGCATTGTTGATTGGGGAGTTACTGTAAGCGGGTCACTCCACCGCTCCTGAGCGTGATCACGTGTCGCTGTTGAAGGACTGGAAAGCGCTCGTCAGCCGAGGCTCCAGAGGCCACACCTTTTTGTTTTTAAGGGAAACATCAACAACGTTTCAAAGTATTCGACGTTTTGAGCAGCTTGCGGTGTGACATTTTGTACATTTTCCTACTTGTTCAGAGCCAGAGAACATTAGCTTCCATGAGTCCACTTCCTAACAGTAAACACAACATAGTACAGGGAAAAAAGTTAGAATAAGTCATTTATGGAGGGGGGAAAAACGCAGGAACTGGTTACAAGTAGGGACAATTTAGCAATTACATAACTATTGCAGGCATCTGGGTTAGCGTCTTGGCTGTCGTATAATTGAATGATTAGTTTCTGGACAACTGACCATAATTGTAAGATGTGACCAAACATTTAACATTCTTTCAGTCCACCAGATATATACTGTATTTCATGTGACCGCTGTGGACATGTGACTTAAAAGAAGAATCAGCTCGTTTCAAGGGCATTTGAATACAATTGTGAGTTCACACGTGTCAAATAAAAGGTTTTTGACAAGAATGCATGAAGTAAACAGACAAAATAATACAGTTTTAATGCAGTTTTACAGCGTTCAAATCAAGTAAAAATTAGAATATATGCAACATGGGCCATTGTTATATATTAAATACATTTGGAATCGCAAATCCAGTCCAGTCAGTGTTCTGTCACTGGATCACACACATTGATCAGCCGATTGTTTTTGCCTTAGAGCAGAATACCTTGAATCCACAAAATAAATAATCACTAGTTCTTTGCTCTATAATTGTTTGGTTCCATGACTAGTTTCCAGGGCATGTATTTTTGGCCTCTATCACATCTTTAGAATCAGTTTTTTCAGACAGAAAAGCTCAGACCCTCGGCCCAAAGCTTCAAATAGTAACTCACTATTTCGCTATAAGTAGTCTAGTATGCAATAGATAACATGTTTTCTAATAAGATAAAGATAGCATAGTGGTCATATTTTTTCACAAAATATTGCTTATACATTCATATTTCTGTTGGGACAAAAAAAAAGTTTTCAATACAAATGTTAAGTTACTACTTTCAGTATCTTAAAAAACTTATTCCACTGAAAACCCAGATTTACAACAGATTTCTTGTGTGAAACGGTGACAGCTGAAGCATGTGTTGCCTGCCGTAAAAATATAATGGTTTTTGATCAAAGGCTGAGTTTGGCCCCCTGTGGAGCGAGCCGTTTGTATTTGATCCACTGAAACTGCTGCCTCCACTTTATAGTCACGGCTCAGGCCTCCACTGTCATCCGAGGCTATTCTTTTCATGCTAATGTATCGAGCTCCCATTCATTATGTGCTATTATTTCAATGGTAATGCTAGCAGTAAAAGCAATTAAACGGCTTCCTTGAGTAAAAGCGCAGTGAAAAGATGGACTTCCTATAGAAAATCAATAGCTAATCATAGCATTGTTATGGCCGTATGTGGCTGAAGGATAAGGCTAGTTGAAATGCCGGGCTGCTTCCTGTCTTGGCCTTGTGTCTCGTTCTCGTCACGCATCAGAGGAAGTGAAGGTTGTAAAAGATGTTTTTGTTTAGCGCCTCTCCTTCTCGCACCTTTGAGACTCTTCCTGAAAGTCTGGACCACAGCAGCAGCTCGTCTCAGCGGAGGCTGCGGTGATTACGGTAAACAAAGTGCTTATGGAAGGGATGCGTCGATGCATTTTATTGCTGCTCTTTTGTAATTTGATTTGAGGTTTTTTCTTCTTCACGTCTGACATTACTGCGGTCGGGATCAAAAGGGTGACAGTCTGTTGCGTTTGTTAGTTTGCAAAACAGAAACGCACAATGCTACAATAATCTGTTGAAGGTGAAACAAGGTATAGTGCAAAGTTTATACACAAGGCAACTCAAAGTGCTGATCAAAACAAGAGAATTAAACAATCACAGAACATGAAAGACACAATCCTTCAGTTGTATCCACAGCTAGACAACCTTTTAACCTGGATTTGAACATTGTGTGAGATTTCATAACACTTTTAAGCAACTTTTGTTAAAGTTAAACTCATCATTCTATCAATGTGCTGATCCAGATGCATTCTCTCAAGTTCCAGTTGTTTCAATTGTTTCTTTTTCCCAGACAGAATGAAGGCAGTACACAGTTTATATATACTAACACCGGTGTTAGTATTAGATAGCAATATGGCCTACGTGCAGGACTGTACAAGGACTCTGAAGATGACTCCATGTTTTGACTCTGATGTGACTCTCTCTGTGTGACACGTCTTTCAATGTGTGACGTGACAATGACTATATAAACTGTGTACTGCCTTTATTCTGTCTGGGAGAAAGAAACAATTGAAACAACTGGAACTTGAGAGAATGCATCTGGATCAGCACATTGATAGAATGATGAGTTTAACTTTAACAAAAGTTGCTTAAAAGTGTTATGAAATCTCACAATTGTCATTGGAGAAGCCAGTCTCACATTTTCAGGAAGACAGATTTTAGCAGTATACAGTTTAAATGCTGCCTCCCCTTGTTCAGTCCCTGTGCTCCTCAGAGTCACAGTTGGCTCATATGGCACTAACATGTCACAGATGTACTTCAGTGCGAGGCCATGGAGGGAGACTGCTGTAAAGTCTCTCTAAAGAAAGATAGTTTACCTCCCACTTTCTTATCATATAGTAGAGTATTCATCAATCCATGTGCTAAACTTTTAGTGTAACGATAACATTCTCTTGTAGACTGTATTTGTTTTGTTAACAATGTTTTAAGGTGACCAGGAAGTAACTTCAAACAACTACAGACCTCCAGAAGAGATATATTTAAAAAAGCCTCTAAACACCATATAAGTATTTACCATGAAAAGAAGAATCAACGGCCTAGCTCTTGGTTAACCCCGGTTGAAAATGGACAGCTCTCAATAGAAACCCCCAATACATTTCAATACACACTGTTTGTTTTGGTGTCTGAGACGGTAAGTTTCAACACCTTTCCACTCAAAAATAGCACTCAATTATCTTTCTACAGCAACACGCTGTATAATCAGTTTCTTCTATTCCTAGTGTCCCCATAAACATTCTGTATTAAGCCTTAGTGTAACCTATAAAACCAATGGCGATGTATACAGTGCATTAGAAATAGCCAGTGTTCCCATCGTGTTTAGTTAAGGCTCTTCTTCCTGGAGCCACAGAGGAGCCATTGTTCCAAACAGGAAGAGCAAATCCAATTTAACTCGACTCCTCCTCAAACCAACAAGTAGCATCTCCAGCGGCCCCCAGATACCGCCACACTAATTGGGTCTGAAATCAAACTCCGTTCACCCACGCTGCTCCTCTAGGGCTTTGAAGGATCACCACAGAGAGAGGCCTGTGCAGAATGTACAAGGTTACTCTAGACTACTCGGTTATTCAAGAAGATGGGGACAGAGGCGCGGTTTTAATAGGCAGCGAAAAGAGACCAGAGAGAGGAAGTCATGTTTGCACTATCATAAACATTTTTTTAAAGATATATATATATAACACATCTTTAGAGTAACTATGGTGGATAGATAACTATGGTTCTAGTTTTGGTTTTCTTCTCTAACAATCATCAACAGCGCTGCTAAACACAGTAGCATGTTAGCATAAGTGGCTATAACTCCTTTGGCCGTAACTGCAGACACAGCAAAACAGCCCAAACCACACAAAATGATCAAAGAAGAAATCAAGCCCGGGTGAACAAAGCTAGCTTACAACGTATCCTCAGGAGAGACTTGTCTATGGAAGAGACCTGCGGGACCGCCTCGGACTATCTACGCTCAGACTATCTACGCTCGGACTATCTACGCTCGGACTATCTACGCTCGGACTATCTACGCTCGGACTATCTACGCCCGGACTATCTACGCCCGGACTATCTACGCCCGGACTATCTACGCTCGGACTATCTACGCCCGGACTATCTACGCCCGGACTATCTACGCCCGGACTATCTACGCTCGGACTATCTACGCTCGGACTATCTACGCTCGGACTATCTACGCTCGGACTATCTACGCTCGGACTATCTACACCCGGACTATCTACGCTCGGACTATCTAAGCTCGGACTATCTACGCTCGGACTATCTACGCTCGGACTATCTACGCCCGGACTATCTACGCTCGGACTATCTACGCTCGGACTATCTACGCTCGGACTATCTACGCTCGGACTATCTACGCTCGGACTATCTACGCCCGGACTATCTACGCTCGGACTATCTACGCTCGGACTATCTACGCTCGGACTATCTACGCTCGGACTATCTACGCTCGGACTATCTACGCCCGGACTATCTACGCTCGGACTATCTAAGCTCGGACTATCTACGCTCGGACTATCTACGCTCGGACTATCTACGCTCGGACTATCTATGCTCAGACTATCTACGCTCGGACTATCTACGCTCGGACTATCTACGCTCGGACTATCTACACCCGGACTATCTACGCTCGGACTATCTAAGCTCGGACTATCTACGCTCGGACTATCTACGCTCGGACTACATCCGGACGCGGAACTAGCGGTGATCTTTCAGTTATATATTTTGTTAGCAGTGCGTTGCTTTTGTACCATTTCATCAGTGATGGTTGTACAGTTTACAAGAAGTTGTGCTCATGCTAATGTTAGCATACGTATCAGATCGCAAATACAACTGGATGGCTCCGTGGAACGAGAGCGTAGGGGAAATGAGAGACCTGTGATCGAGTTGAAGGGCGGTGCTTAACATTCAAACCTTGCAGAAACGGGTATAGCTTCTTCAAAGTGAATTACCAAAATAAATGAACTTTCTAATTTTCAAAGTTTCATCTGAAAATCCATTCGGCCAAGTTCCATCTGTGGAAAGGCAAATGGTCTCAATGTAAAAAAAAACCTGCTTCAAACCAACATGAGCTCTCACAAGAAGAGCAACCACTCTGATAGTCGATGAAAGCACCTTTAACACATTGCATTTAATATCTAACAATCGCACACATTAATTATCACATTTGTCTTCATTATCATTCATATATTATCCACTTTTTTGTCGCTATCTCACCCAATCGTTTTAGCTTCAGCATCCTTCCTGTGAACTTCCAGCAGCTCATCTGTCGATACAGGAGTCTGCTCATCTCTGCTCACTCTCTCTCACTGTTTCTATGAATCACAGCTTCATCAATAGGAGTGACAATAAAGATTTAAGCCTTTTTATCATATCCAAAGTAAAGGAAAAAAGGGTGAATCCCACATTTGTCACGAGTGATCTTATTCCTTAGTCCTCAGTTTATGTACCACAAAAAAGAGAAGCAATCAATTCAATCAGAAGTGTCGAAAGCTTCACAAACAGAAATGTAGAACTCAAACAGACACTACCACTGCGTAACAGGACACTACCAAAGCACAATTGTGTTATTTATCAAGAAAACACACCATTCAAACTTCGCCCAGTGACCTCTAGTGTGTAACATCTCCGTAACTTGCCAAACAAACTCCAAATGTGTTTTTAATGTGGCAAATCCCCCGCTCTATCTTGACTTATTTACATGTAAAACCAATGAGTCTACAGTGGAAGCCTTCACCCCACTGTATGCCATTACCAGCAGTGGATTAAGCCCAGACCTTGAGATCTTTTAGTGACCGTTGCAGTGCTGCAGCTGGGGGGTGTCAGATGTCCCCTGAACAGAAGAGGGGTGGAGGGGTGTGGGGTGGACATTTCGGCGGGATGTCCCACAGTGAAATAAGAGAAATCCTAAACACATAACTGTACTGTGTTGGCTTCAGAGGGGCCCTTTTCTCCTGCCCAGTCCCACAACAGTCGAGAGAAGACAGATGTTTTACTGGACCAGCACAATCTGTCTGTGGGACTAATCCATATTTAGCTTCATATTCATTTCATAACACCCATAACACAGAGAAAGGCACTGATAATGTTAAATATAATCAACGAGGACAATTGATCTGTAGAATGTGTAAGAACCACTACGAAAAGTGTTTCCTCAAGTAGCTTCAAGGTATGAACAGCCAAGGACATGAAAGCAGCAGTAACATTCTGCACTTAAAATTCTAAGTAAGTAATCTTTATTTATATAGCGCCTTTCACAGACCAGAGTCTCAAAGCGGTTTACAATTGTTATTTTTGGGCATTTGTCCTCTCGCTCCACACAGAGATGGGAGCGGGTTGTATTATGATAATGAAAGACTGTAATGTATCAATCTATCTATTGTATGTTCCATTGTTTCCATAGAAATCTCTTAATAAAGTTATCCTTCTTCCTGCTCTCTTTAAAACATGTTGTGAATGGAATCTCGTTTGTATGAATGAAGACAAAAAGGCACATGTTCTTAAATAAACTAATGAAATTAAAGATGAGACGGAGCAAACCATAGAGACCTAATACTGAAGCTGGGTTTTACTGCTCAACTAATTATTTCACTAGAGATCTAAGAATTTATATTTACTATTATATATTAAATTATCCTATAAAAATGTCCTCATAACTTCATCTTTTTAGTTAAATTATCAATGAATTGGTCACAAATCCTTGTGTAAAAGACAATCTAAAGCAGGAGTTGCTTCATGGGACAGTGCTGCACTTGAGACGAGAACAATAAAGTGAAAATGAAACTGACTTTCTGAAGCCAGTTAAACTCTGTATACTGTAGAGAGCAGCTATAAACCCAAGTTTAGCTTTTTAAGAGTCTGGAGGCTAAAAGTGGATTGAGAGAGGCTTAGATGCAGACAGAAAAAGGAGAGACAACTTTTATATAGAATCAGACATTATTCAAAACCTTCACGAGTCTTTCACCCGATGCAGGTGCAGAATATGCAACAGGTAAGAGACAAAGTGACAAAGTCTGTGACAAAACCTGAAACAACTGAATGGTTTAAAGGGAGGAACTCTTTCAGAATAAAACATGGTACAAGAAATATAACTTCTGCATTTTAGTTGTTTCATGCTATTTTATTTTGTTTTCTCACTGCGTAAAATTTGATCTTTCTCTGTTCTCATGTTTGTTGGACCCATCTAAGAGCAGCTTCCGATGGTGTATTTTCTTCACAATGTCACAAATATATGCACAAAATCACAACGTATCAGATTTCTGTTGTGAATATTGAACATAAGTATCATGGGACCTAATGTTAATAACAGTGTAGTATTATCAATCTATCGAGAAATGACGACAGATTAAACAGGGTCCACTGTACAACATATGCTGCTCAAACGGCTGCCCCCGCGACCCGGCAACGGATGAAGCGGAAGAAAATGGATGTATTATAGTTAGGGGTGGGCGACATGGACCCACCCCTAACTATAATACTATTCCCAACTCCCGATAACGACATTGTCACAATATCTTTAAAATAAATCATTTTTACACAAAATTATCTGTAATGTTTTGCTGCCAGGGCATGTATAGACAGTGTAGATCAAAATAGAAGCTTTTTATTTGTAAAGTGCTTCACACATCTTTGCAAAACATGCGCTAACAAATATAAACATTAAAAATCTAATTCAAGTAACACAGAAAGAACACATCCAAAAATATTTACTGAAATGTACAAATAAAGCAGTGATTGGCTTTTTAGGCACACATTAGACCAACGAGCATCTGTCCTTCTCTAATTATCATATGTATTGAAAAAATAAATAAGACAATACAAAAGAGCATTAGGGAACATTAGCATTGGGAACCTAAGGGTACCTCACAATACGATACGATACAGAGCTCACGATAACGATATTATCACGATATGACGATTGATATATTGGTCAGAAATATACAATATGCCAATTTGTGGCATAAATAAAAGAAAGAATACACTTTATTTTATGATAAATGGAATGGAGATGCGTAATGTAGCGATGTATTAAGTACTGATACCAATTTTTTTTTTTAAGTGTAAAAAAAAAACAAACAAAAAAACATTCCATATTTTTTTTTTTTTCAAAATCGATATTGATACGTGATGCATATCAATAATCGAATCGCGGGAGAAAGTATCGCAATATATTGAAAAATCGATATATCGTCACACCCCTAAAAAGCATATCTTCAAATTGACTTTCACGATATTATTGTCTACGATATATTTTGCCCACCCCTAATTATAGTACTGTAATAACACAATATTGAGCCATGGCCGTCATAGACTATAACTATAAAGCGAATCTTAAAATGAAAATATTTGTGTATGCTTTAACTTTTTTATGACGTGTTTTCACCATACACCAAAGCAAATTCCTAGTTTGTGACTTCCTGCTACTCGGCAATAAAATAATAATTCTGAATCGGATTGTATGGAGCTAGCTTTAGCCTTTTTGCGTGTCAAAACTCCCCTCATATTTCACATAGTGGTAAAGAGGAGCGGCACAGTTGGGCACAGTTGGGCACTGCTGCAGAGTTTATCCTCGTGTGTGACAGCGGCCTGTGTCTTTGTTCCCACATGGCTCTGGCTCCATATCAAAGAGCCAGGACTCGTCACCTCCGTCTGAAGCGGCTCACACCTCTCACACTCCACTCACTAACGATAGCGCCGTAAACAGCACGCACACACACACACACACACACACGCACACACACACACACACACAAAGGCCCTGGACTTACCGGGAAGAAACAGGGGTGGTCTGCTGCTACTTGACATTTGAGATATAGTATTTTTATTTGCTAGTAAACAATATGGAGCTCCAACTCTATAAAAGTCCGACACTAATGCAACCAAAACAAATATACTAGGAAAAGATCAGGGGCCTCCAACCCTGTTCCCCCCAGAGTAGCTCTCAGGTCCAAAACAGAGAGCTCTAGTTTAGGCAGCAGAAAGAAAGTTGACATAACTGTGTGCTACCCGGCAAAACAAATACTTATGATATAGAGCTATTCAAACCGTCAGCATTCAATTTTTTTTAAATGTTCAAGCTTTGACCAGGGCATCTAGTGGTTACACATAAAAGGGAGTATTAGGTCGAAAATTCCATCGCTTCTCTTTCTAATTTGCTCGTGTGAACCCGGCTCTAAAGTGGCCAAAATGACGTGCGCTGACATGCTGCAATACCACCCCGGGCCGATGGGGGTGGACCCGGGATAAAAATTAGCCAATGCTAACATATAGCATTGGCAGACGAATTTTTGAAGTCTCTCGTTCAAATGAATGGAGCTGCGCTGACTGACGCATGCACAGATGCGTTTTTTCACAATTTTCTTGTGGCCATTTTGGATAGCTCCAGTACAGCACATTTTTTGGCCCATTAGTTAGAACGGCGGAGATAGGCGTGACTCTGTCCGTTAATATATACAGTCTATGGAGTGGACCCAGAAAGGAAAAATATATCCTCAGTTGACAATCCAACATGGTGAAGAAGATGACAAAGTCTGGGATCGTGTCTTTAATTCAGAAAGAAGACATGTTTTATTGTTGATGGTAGAGCACGAACCAAGCATGTTACAAACTGCAAGTGATAACATAGCATGGAGGAATGAACACGTCCAATCAGCTTTTGCCGCGATGCCAGAAGCTTGGCCTTCAGAAATCAAAACAATGAAATAGTACTGGCTTCTGCAAATGTTAGACTGAGTTTGAACTTTAGCCACAGTTGCTTCAAAGTGTTATGAAATCTCACAATGGCACAAGGAAAAATGAGTGATTAGTTATCAGCGATCTAAATTCACAAAATCCAAATTTGAGATTCTAGTTTATTTTGTTCAACTTGAGCTGTATCACTTTATCAATTAATTGCCACTAATCACTTACTCGTCTATTCTATTAATGGAATGACCATTTTACTTGTTCTATATACAAACTTGAAAAATCTAAGAGAAAGGTAACAGTTTGGTCTGGAAATATTGAGATCTTTGGCGACTAGAACGTCTTCAAGTTGCATCACTTACATTCACCAAAGCCAAATCTCGATCAAATCTCACATTGGCGCTCTAAACAACTACACTGACACTACCAGATTAAATAAAATATGATTCAAATAATTTGTAAATTACAGGTTTAATTCTAACGACACAAAACAAAGCTTTGTATGAACAATGCTAGCTCTGGCAACCAAAGTTAGCCACAGCGTTAGTTCAGGTTTGCACCAGCTCTCAATCCAAGACAATCCAACCACACCTCATACCGTGTCTTGCAACGGAAAAGCTTGCTCTACATGAAGTACTCTCGGTCTCCTCTGCATCAACAGAAGTCACCAGAGCGCAGGCGACACCCTCTCTGTCTAAGCACCACTTACAACTATCTGTTTTCCATCGCATGTTAAAGGAGCCGAGCTAAGAAAAGCCTGGATATGTATTCAACCGGGAGGCGACTTTAGTATGCTGTGGACGATCAGTTGATATGCGGAGGACAGTGCTGCTGTGGTGACGCTACAGTGGCCCTGGAGGGAAACAAAACCTGTGATGTTTGCCTTTCATCCCTCCATTGTTGGGCAGACGACAGCCACACTACAGCTTTGTAAAGTTTGTGAAAGAGCATTAAGGAGGCAGGAGTGTGAGTCTCATTTGCATATTGACTCAGGGGAACAGATTAGATGGAAAGTTTGGAGGTGAAAAGTGTCTGTTAAATTAAGTTTAGATAAGCTTTTGAAGATAGTGGGCTCTGTAGCACCTGGAAGTCTATTGGCATGCGGGGGATCGGAGGGTTGACTGAAATATGTGCATTCGATTATTATACTCTTTCACTTCTTATACTTTGTCCTCTTCGGGTTCCACTATGCAGAGTTATAAGGAGGAGAAAATAAACAAGTTTGAAAAATAAGTGTACATTTGTTTGCGACACTGACACGTTGTAATGCAAGGTTTTGAACACATTAACTATTGTAAATCTAAAAAGCAATCTCAGTGGCTTACCCAGAGTCCCATTTGTCCATCATGTCCATGGCTTAGAACAAAAAGCAAAATACAAATAAATGCAGATTGTTATGTATTTTTAAGTGCTCTTGAACTATCACTTTGACATTTCTAAATTGAAATAATTCGTGGACCAAATGTGTAGGGAAATACAGCTCAAAATGCAAGTAAAAGTTAAACGGTAGTAACTGGGGAGAGAATGCATTTGATTGAAAAGCCCAGAACAGCTGTGTCTGAATATAAATTGTGTATTTTTTGACGGATGATGTGTTTTTCCATTTCAATTGATGGTTTTGTGGCAAAGAAACAGTGAAATACAATGGAAATCATGGGGAATTGAATCTTGAAAGAATTTGCCCCCCACAAGCTCTCTGTCCATGCTCCTACTTTGAGAATCACTGAGGATCGTACATCCTGTTTGAACCAAAGCCGTGTTTTCGGGTAGGAACAGAGCATTGCAATAATATGAATATTGCAAAACTACTTTCTCCAATATTCTCGTACAGACAGAATCACACGCAGTTAGTACAGTAGAGTTTTGAGCCTTAACCATGGGTCCGCTCAGTTTAATTACAGAACAGGGCTCAGTCTGAAGAGAGATGACATATTTCTCTAAATGAAGGTTTGTTATTTTTACACTCAGCGGGGTGTAATGTACTCTGGGTTTCCTGGTTGTTTTTCAATGACCAGAGGGATTGGGCTGGTCCAGCTGGGATCGTTCATTCACATACGAGATTACCCAATTACCATCTCAGAGCCCCATTCACAGTTATGCACTTCTCCCACTGGGGGGGAAGACAATCTAGTGCTCTGTAATGCTTATGTTGACGGCTTGTTTACATGGGGTAGTGCATATGTATAATGGTGAAAACATGAAAACTAAACATGAAAGATAGATTTTATCAGTATTGTGAGATTTCATAACACTTTGAAGCAACTTTTGTTAAAGTTAAACTCATCATTCTATCAATGTGCAGAAGCCAGTGCTTTTCCCTTGTTGTGTCTATCTGAAGGCCAAGCTACATGGCACTGTGGCAGCTGCTGATTGGAGGTCTCCATGCCAACGCTCTGTATAATACACTTGCATTCTGTGTTCTTGTTGTTCGTGCTGTCTCTACCATTGACAATAAAACATGTCTTCTGTCTGAATGAAAGACGCGATCCCAGACATGTCATCTTCTTCAGTATCACAGGTGAAATGTTATCCGCTGCATTCGAGTTTAACTTTGCGAATGAGTCAATTACTTTCATCTTTTTCACTTTTTAACATTTCCTGTCTTTCGCACTACCTGACTGATACTATTTATGCCAAATATGACATGAATATTTCTCCATTGTGAGATATACACAGTCCATCTAATCTTATTTACTTTGAAAATGTTGCGAATAAATGAGAAAATCTTTGCGCAACAATATTACGTCTGACTCTTCGGTGTACTTCTGCAAGTCTCACGGACAAAAACGTTGCACCATAGCTCAGTTTGATTTGTGGCAAGATAACGACATAGATACGTTAGCAGTTTATCGTTACTGAGTAAAAATAAACATTGATTTTTTTGCTTGCATTAAAAATTACTTTTGAACGACGAATAACAAATGTGAGATGCTGTTGTAGTAGTGTCGGACTAAGGAGCCGATCACTACTGCAGGACTAGAAAGATAATGCCTTAAAAATGTGATTCTAAAATGTAAATTGTATTAAAAATATTGTTTACATTTTGAATCAATACAATAATCACAGGGTTAAATATTGCATGATATATCGCCGAATCATTATCTTTGAACTCTAATGCTCCAATGTGAGTGGTTTCTATTCTTTCACGTGTCAGCCATTGATAAATATACCTTAATTTACCATAAGTCGGGGGGGGGCACAGTCAAAAAAATGCAAAGAAAATAAGAATACAAATCTTCATATTGTTGGAACAGGTTTCACAGAATTCCCTTCACTTCTTCACTTCAAAAGTTTCATTTCAAAATCTGAAAATCCTGTGCTTAGTGGACAAACACAAATCTGTTAGACATTTTTTTCCAGTCCAAAAATTGTCTGTAAGTCTGACACTCACTGATACAGTTTGGTCTAATCACATTAACGTTGCAGAGCCGGGACACCCACTGCGTAATTATGCCCATTGTGGCGCTTTCCGGTCCCTCAGCAAATCCTCTCCATGTGCTGCGTAACTTAGCCGCTATCTGATATCCAGTTGACAGCTTATCTCCATCTGTCTGCCCCAATGTACATAAACATATATTGCACACAATCACACCAAATCCCACAATCATAACAATACATGGAATTCTAAACGCATTTCCTGAGTCCTTACATCAGCTTTGAAAACCTTTATCGCTCCTTGTCAACTATGGACCTAGACAAATACAGTTTAAGTGTCACTACAAAAGAACAATAAACAAATTAGTCTAAAGTTGAGTCTTCCCCCATGGCTCAGTTTTGGGAAGACGTGTTTTCTTGCTGGTTTTGTGTTGTGTTAGCCCGATAGCATCAGCGCTAACAGACACAATACTCCCGCTCCGACGGGAAAAATACAGGAAGTGGATGTGTTTATGATGGTCTTCAGCTGGGCGTCAGGTGCTGGTGATCCTGGTGTCCAGCTCTTGTTAATTGTAGAAAGAGAAATGGATAGATTTCTGTCTTTACAATGACATTTCCCCATATTTGAATTCTTACCACACTGGCAAAAATTGAAAATGTGTCTTTGACAACGAGAAAAGTTTGTTCTTTGAGTGAAGATTATTTAACAATCAAAACCTACTTAAAATTAAGACATAGATCATGTGATGAAATGAATGCTATTTATGTTCACCCCTTGAAGAAGGCAAAGTAATTATTATTTTTTTTCAATATAGGCCTTTGACAAATGGTTGAGATGCAGTTTGATGGTAAACCAAGTGAGATGCCACAATGAGGTAGATTTCAGTTCCAAGCTTCAAGTAGATATTGTGACACAAAAAGTGATTCACCAAATGGACGAAGAAACCATTAAAGGGTTAACACGAAAAAAATATTTGTATAAATGGGAATAAATATTTCTTTCTATTGACATGGTTTAAGGTAAATTCATATTAGCAATGTTCCGAGCAATGATTAGCCCCATTATTGTTCCCTGATTTAAAACGAATGGCTTGCTGACAGCCTGGGGAGGACAGTTTGTGTAAAATGAATTGCTTCGGAACAAACAATAAGATCCATTAACCTACATATATTAAATGCAGTCCCACTAACTAGCTTGGCCCCCTGAGTCATCCATCACGGGATATTTTCCAAAGCTGAATGAGAGTTTTGGGCGGGCAGTTTAGAGGCATTCACTTGACAATGTTATAAAAAATTCTTCAGAAAACAAACCTCAATCATTCCCAAAACAATGACACATAACCACACACTTGCTCTTATAAACACACACTCTTCTCTGCAGCCAAACTCAAATTAGCACTCTTCGTTCCAGGAATGCTCCCCAGCTCTTAGCACGAAATTATGTCATCCGCCCCTTTTACAAACACCACGTGCCGGCCGCGGTCTGGGGGCAGTGTCTGTTTGTGCCGTTGGCTTCTCTGTAGATCCAAACGGAGCTATTTTGATTAATGCTAAAGTTGTAATTATGTCGTATGTGGATGTTTGAGGGGATGATGTTTAGCACTGTCCCGAGAGTCCAAGCCATTGTGCCGTTTAGGCCACATTGGGCGGCATGGTGGCTGAGTGGATAGCACTCTCGCCTCTCAGCAAGAAGGTCCTGGGTTCGAATCCCGGCCGGACCAGGGCCTTTCTGAGTGGAGTTTGCATGTTCTCCCCGTGTCTGCGTAGGTTTCCTCCGGGTACTCCGGTTTCCCCTACCACTAAAAATATGTATAATAGGATTGGCATGCGCCTCCTGTTCGGCGACCCCGCTCCCATCTCTGTGTGGAGTGAGAGGACAAGTGCCCAAAAATAACAATTGTAAACCGCTTTGTGACTCTGGTCTGTGAAAGGCGGTATATAAATAAAGATTACTTACTTACTTACTTACTTACACATTGTTATTTTTTATGTAAACAGCAGACAGATATAAAAAGGATCAAGTTTCAGCCTAAAAAAAAAAAAACAAGGTCACGTAATATCATTTGCAACAACAACTGCTTTAAAACTGGTGTACCTGACTTATCTAACCACAAAATTAGAACTATGTAACAACATGTATTGAACTAGTTCCTTGGTCTCAAAGCAGTTTGGGTCCATCATGTATTTTAAACTTTTATCACATCTTTTACAAAATGTCGAAAGGACCACCCTCACTCAGCCAATCAGCTCTCAGCCAGAAGTGTACAAAAGATAACATGTTTTCTAATAAGATGGTAATAGCATGTTGCAGCCCTTTTTGCTGTAAGGTAAACAAAAACATAAAAAAAACATTATTAATGAATAAAAGTTAGGTACCACAGCTTTATAGCCTGGTCTACAACACCATAAGACAAATTACATTTCGTACCAAGGTCTGGATTTGTTCCATTGCGCTCTGTGAACAGGTGGGAGGGGCTAACTCCTTTTGCAGATTGAAACGATTGGATTTGAGTTTACTGTGACGTATGTAATGCGCCCAAGGGTGTTGTTAGCATTTGCATTCTTCGCCATTGCCAAACTTCAATCGGCCCGTTCGGCGCAAACTCTTGACATCACCCACATCTAACTACAACACCCGCCTCCCGCGCTCGCTGATTGGTCGGTCGAAATTCAACCGATTGTAATCACAAACACAGGGACCAGACCCAGACGTTACATGCAGTGAAATTATAATTGAGCGGAGTGGACGGATGGATAAGGCCAGGCTAACAGGTTTAGACAGTTTCAATATATTAATTCCCTGTCCAACCAAATTTGTTATATGACTGATGGGAAATAGTGCCACTATTGTAATCTAAAGAAAACTGTAGTAATCTACTATGTAATTATTTACAGCAATTAACACATCTTTAACCACAGCCAGTACCTGGACTCAGCAATGACTCAGGGACAAAACAGATGAAGTCTGCAGCAGCGTCACGCACATCTTTGTCCTCATCCTGCAGCAGTGTGACCAGACTCTTCCACAGAGAAACTGTTGCATCGAAACCTACAGAAAAACATTTTATTTTATTCAAAAAAGGGGAAGAATGCAAGGATCATTAAGTTTGGGATAATATCAGCAAGCAAATACGAGAAGAGACCTGTGGCTTTCATAACTCAAATTTGAGAGGCAAAAGGAGAAAAATCCAGAAAACACAAGAACATCTTACCTACTGTGAAGCATGGAGGTGGAAACATCATGCTTTGGGGCAGTTATTCTGCAAAGGGACCAGGACGACTGATCCATGAAAGGATAATGGGGCATTGGCACAAACTGTATATACCACAAGGCTGCAGAATTATATATTGCACAGGGACTGGACTCCTACTGGTGCCCAGAGTCAGGACTAAACATGGGGAGGCTGCATTTCAGAATAATGCCAAAATCTGGAACGGTCTTCCTGAAAGTGAGAGACAGGCCTCCAATCTGACAATCTTTAAAACCAGTTTAAAAACAGTTCTGTTTAGCTGTGCATACAACTAAGGGATTTTATATTTTTATCTTTCTTTTTAATGTACTGTGATTATTTATGATTTTAATGCTTTCTTATTTTATCAACTTGCCTTGCCTTACTAGCAAAGTTTTTGTAAGTCACCAGGAATTTTTCCATTTGGATCTGGTAAAATTGTCAAATTCTGGTGAAGCCCTGATGTCAAATTCTAAATGTCAAAAAGAAAGACGGTGTAGAATTTGAACGAAGGACTTTGAAGTTGAAGTATATTATAAGGCGGACTTTGTGAAAGGTTTTTTTTTCCACATAGTTTGAAAAAAACAAAAACAAATCTTAAGTTAGTATATATGAAAAATGTATTTTATTGGTGTAGTTTAAGCTGCCGTCTTTAGTCCTGCTTTATCCACGACGTCTTCCAACCACGGGCTGAACCAGAAAGTGCCTTGCCTCGCGGATCTTGCCGTAGTTGCTGAGCCAGTAGGCGTGGACTCTCCGTCGCATCTGATCCTTGAGCTCCTCGGGAAAGCCACGATGTGTCATTAAGTCGTTCAATGTTGTTATGCAATTGACATAACGTCTTTTACAGAAATGAATTTGGATAGAAATGTATATCGATATCAACATTGACTGAAGCATCGCTTGGATCATGGTGACAAACCAGTTTTGCTCAAGGAGCCTTCTCTGGTCCATATCCAGAATTTTTAATACACTCAGGTCAAAGAAGCAGTTGATGCAGTTCACAAGCAAAAATAAGAGTTAAAATAAAAAACGAGCAGATAGACACCGAAAAATGGTTAATCTCCAACCACCTGGACAAGTACTGGAAGTAGAAGTTCTCCGGTCTAACCAGGAAGGGCAACAGCCTCAGTAAACGGACCATCCTCAACAGGCGTATCGGCGAGGAATGCGGCAGGAGGTCCACGGGCAGCACGGCCAGTACATCCACCAGAAACCAGCTCCTCTTGTATCGGACAGCGATAGAGGCGAGGTCAGACACGACCACAGAGGAGCCGAACTCGGAGAACGTGGTCCGGAAGTTTACCAAAATGTCCAGCATGAACAGCACTTGTATTGCCAGTGCGCTCAGGGGAGATGAGTGCGAGCAATCCCTTGTGTAGGTGATCTCCAGCGGGACGTTGAAAGAGACGTACACGGTGGTCACGATGAGAAGACTGTCCCACGCAAACTTCCTCAGGCTGGTGTGATCCACAAGGAAGCGCGGAGCGGTCAGTTCACGGTCTTCCATGTTCATTTAGAGAAAGATTCCAAGTAAAAGTAGCACTGAATTAAAGAACTTAACTGCCAAAGATTAACTGCCTTAGAAGAAACTGTTTTGTAAGATGCACCGTCTCCATAGCAATTTTGTACTCTTTCAAATATACACAATTATAACCAGAGCATCCCTGAAGCTGAAAGCAAAGAGAGAATATAACAAGAGGCAAAACTACATTGCAGTTTTCTCCCTCGTTTACTTTTGAATGCCCTGAAAACAGCTCTGAAACACTTTTGGTTTTTTGCTTCACAATTTGTTTTATTTGTATTGCTTTTTTCTACCTGAGATGTTGCTGCAGTTCAGTGTTCATGGTTTTACACTGGTCCAGACCAGAGTAGAGAGGATTCATGGTCCAAACCAAGCGGATCAGGCCAAAATCCACAAGAGGAATGCTAACTTTTTGAAAAATACTAATGAAACAATTAGCATTTTACTTTGGACTAGAGAAGAGAAAATTGTTCGAACCAAGCAGCTACTCCACCTCGTGACTTGTCCTGCTCCACCCAGCGGTTACTCCACCTCTGCTGCTGCGACCTTATTATCACTATTGTTAGATTTCCCCTACAGCAGACTAATAAAGTATCTATCTATCTATGTTGGACTGAACCAGAGACAGTTACCATAGCGACAGACTATACTATACAGTAATCACATTATGTCTGAAAATGAACGGAAACAGGTCCTTTAAAATAAATCCAGCAGTCTGTGTGTGAACAGAACAGTTTCTTGAAGCAGAGTCGCCTTTCTACAGACAAAAATTAAGTTTAGGCTAGATGAATGAACTTGAATGGATGAATGGACTCGCACAATTAGTGGCTGACAGTAAATTCAATATCAGTATCGGTGTAACCAAGACACAAGAAAAACATGTCAAAGATGAGCTGGACTTGACGCAATTCTCATTTCATATAAGAACACAGGGTGATATTTGTTTCTCTCAGGTTGAAAACACTGCAGCAATCTTGGCCTGTACCAGTATTTGGTGCAGTTTGGACATACCCAGAGGCAGGTGGGGGCTGGTGAGAACTGGAGCGGTGGATTGAACCAGGACTTTGGACGCCGTCATCTTCACCTCCAGTGGCTGCTCCTCGCTGCAGCCAGAGCACACCACAGCGGCCCACTCAGCGTAACACCAGGCTGCACCACTGTCCTGATCATACAAAGCAGATATAAATCATCATACACAGGGACTGGCCTCCTGCTGGTGCCCCGAGTTAGAACTAAACGGGAAAAGGCACAACCAGGGACAGGAGCATTAGATATACACTCTCTATGTGTCATATCTTTCATGCTGTAACTATGTATGACTACATAGGCAGCACTTCAGATTCATACAGCTAAAATCTGGAAATGTCTTGCTGAATTTGTGAGACAGGCTTCTTCTCTGACTATGTTCAAATCCATATGTACGGTGATTGAATATTATGATATATCTTGTTTTGTGCTGCACTTTGAGTTGTCTTGTCTTATGAACTGTGCCATACAAATATCCTTGCCTTGCCAACAGGTGTCAGATAAGATAACTTTGGCACCTAAAGGGTTTTTTGAATAGTCAGAGATTTTATTAATTCTTTCCTCTTTGTTATGCTAAAGTTGGAGATTTTAAACTTTCTTCCTTACTACGCAGGAGATGTTATGCTTGCTTCTTTAGTATGCTAAAGTTAGAGATTTTATTTTATATTAGTATACAGATATTGCCCATTTATCATGTGTTGTGTGCTCCTCATTCTTGCTGTTCTGTAACTGGTGATGCAACACTGAAATTGTGGAACGAAAACTTAAAATAATCAGAGTGTTTCCCTCTTCTAAATCAAGGTAATTATATATAACTTCATACCTCAGCTCTCCTATCCACAGATATGGCTTGTAATGTGGCAAAAAGTCATAACCGTCTGAAAAGTCTGAACTAACTTGTTGCAGTTCACATGTGTTTTATTGCCTTAAATAACAAACTGAGCCTGGCGTCCTTGAACCAGCGGCTAAACCTGCTGGGAAAGCATTCACGCTGAGGTCAACTGCAAGGTCTTCCCCAGTGAACAAAGAAAACTGAACACACTCTGTCTACAGCCGGTGTTTACCTGAGGCTCCGAGGTCACCGCATGAGACACCAGCAGCGAGAGGAGGGAGAGGGCAGCGCACTGAAGGTCCACACTGAAACACATACAACAGCTATTTTAAAGACAATAACAGTACATTTTATTTACAACGCAGCTTACATATGCAAACACATCTGAGTCTGGTGTGTGTGTGAGTGGTTGGTGGTGGTCAGAGGGGACAATGGCACATGCTGGTTGCCTCGCTTCTGTCAGTGTGCCCCAGGGCAGCTGTGGTTACAGTAGTAGTTGATCAGCACCTCTGGCTATATAAAACCAAAGCATTTATTATTATTATAACCCGGAGCACCTGGAGGAGTTGAATGATTCACAGGTCAACAGGTTGGTATCGCACCCCAAAAATATCTTGGTGTTAATGCAAGGGAAGAAGGTCAAAAAAAGAAAGCATGGCACCTTAACAAATAGATTTCCAAAATGTTTTAAGTTTTGCCATTTTAGCAGTCGTCAAAGAATGATCTAATCCACTAAATAAAATTGAGTGTGCAATGCCTTCTTGTTTTTGTGATGTCATATAGATTATAACTACAAAATATATCAAAAGCGCATTCTGCCTTCTTTAACTCATTGACTGCCAGCCGTTTTTGATGATTTCACTGATTCTCAAGACCCACAGAATATTATTTCCTAAGAATATGTTAGATATGAAACCAGATTCTGAAAGATTGGATTGTCTTCTTTGATCAGCAAAAGTAAGTTTGTTTCTAGCTATTTTTATCTTCCTGTAATCCGCAGTCGAGTAGAGGGTCTCGGACAAATACGTCAATGAGTTAAATTCATGACGTAAAAACACAAAAATGATTAATAGGGTGACAAGCTCTTTGCGCTTATTTAAAAATCTCCTCAGAACTATTACTGCACCCAACTTGTATAGACTTACCAACCACAATAGAAGTGTGCCGTTCCTCCTCCGCGATATTCAATCACTTACAGTGGGCAAAAGCAGCCAGCGGCAACCCAATCTGATCCCAACCCGGCTCTAATCATAACCCTCCAGCCGCTCCGAAAGAGAAAGAGGATCCTGGGACCAGAGATTGTGGCCAGGACCCGGCTTTGCTCTGGTGAAAGGCCTTTGTAACCCTATCTTTATGCAGGAAGCTCACTGTTGTTTTGGGGTGAGAAACCGTACAATGGCGGCCCGTCAAAAAAGGTGTGCGTCTGTCAGTGTGTGTTGACGGGTTAACAGAGGGAGTGAAAGCACCAGCACAGAGATGTTAGTGGTTTCCAGTGCGGCAGCAGGTGAATAAAAGAGGGATTCATTTTAGCATTCTGATCTGTTCATTATATATAGAATGAGAAATGTGCCAGAACAAGTGGTGTAGGATGACTAAAAAACGTCTAATCCAATGTGGCGAGTAGACCGACCATAATTCATGGTTTCAGGTCAAATAGATGGTTGACTAGAAAGAGAACTAATAGGAGTGTTTTATTAAGTATGCAACTTGCTTGGACTTTTTTACAGTTGCATTCATTATTCAACCCAAAATATAGACGAAAAACAATTGAGTCATTTGACATAAGAGCAACCGTCATCCTGATTTTGAGTTGCTCCTTGCCAATGCAGTGATGATCTGTGACGTTTATGGACATTTGTCATCCTGCTCCCAATCAACCAAAGGATCCTGGGTATTTATTATGCATTTCAAGTGATCGAACCGTTTGAGTCGCTGATCTGTTGAGCTGTTATCTAAAATAAATTGAATAGCATGTGTTGGAAAAATGCAAAACTATTGGGATTTAGTTTCCCAATGAAATCTCCACTTTTTGACATAATCTCATTTTACACGCAAAAAGTTGAGGTTAATTATTTCCTTTGAACTTCACATGTAAAACTATGATTAGCTTTCAAGGGATTGTTATTGCATATATTTGGCTCCCCATCGCTCTGGTCACAGCACACTTCCGGAGAGTTCTTTTCACTGTTTCTTGTGTGGATGTTAGCGAGCCCTCATGGAAACTGCAGGGTGTGTTAAAGAGATCAGCCTTACCCAGGTGCAGCCAGTGACCCAGGACGTCCCACTGCATGGACTGTGGCTCTGAATGAGGGGCGGACAGTGTACCCCATCCATCACGGTGAAGACGGGGTGAAAGACGAGAGGCGAGGGGATGTTTGGACAGCAGGTGTGTACAGAAGGAAGCGGGTGTAGTGCTTTTCGGGTGACAGAACCAAGAGTTGGGTTTCCACGACTGCAACCTTCACAGCAGAGGTGTCCAACATGTGGTTTACTTTCAGCAAGCACGAGTTTTGTCTGAACTTTCTGTCAAGTGCTAAGTGTGAGCCCCGAAGCAATAGGTTTGATGTTGTGTATTTTTTTTTTTTTACCAATGCCAGTGAGCTGAAAAGAGCTTTTGGGATAAACAAATGGGACTTTTATTGTTCACACATGTTGAATAGGATCTATGAAATATAGTCCAACATTTTCTTTATGGTAAGATAAACATAATATTGCAGCAAAAATAGCAAAAAGTTGCTTGAAATAGGCTAAATGTATCCTAACTTGAGTCAATTTCAACTTAAAACAAGCTTTTCCACTGGTACAAGATACAATATTCTCTCTCGGAATTACATTTAAATGGCCTCTACTTGAAATAACAGTAATAATAAAGATACTAAAATACATTGTACTTATATAGCACTTTTTGGACACTAAAAAGCAAAAATAAACAGGTAAGTTGCATTTTTGAGCATTGATTTGAAGTTCTGATGTGAGTCCGAGTTCCTGATGTGTTGTGGGAGTGAGTTCCAGAGAGAGAGGGCAGCTGCAGTGAAGGCTCAGCCCCCCAGGGTTTGCCACATCGTCCTGACGGGAGTGAGAAGGATGGATCTGAGGCGGCGGGATGGAGGAGGTGAGAGGTGAGATATGATGAGGCCAGAAGGGACTTGTGTATGCGGTATGGAACGGGGAGGCAGTGGAGTCGTTTAAGGATGGGGTGAATTAAGTTGGCAAAAAAAGTACTCAAGATAAAAACCTTTCGTAAAACCTGTACCAAACAATATAGTTGTGCAAGTTCATACACTGTGGCAGTATTTGTTATTTTCAAGAAAAAATAAGCATTTATTGTCAATGATGGTCACATTTAGAATCCTTTCATACTTTTTGTCTTGTGAGCGGTGAGCCCATAGTCACCATGGTATGAAAATGTTCAATCAAGGCTATTTTGGTAGTTAATGTTAAAATTATGGTAAAAAGAGAAAAAATTGCTTCATCCAACCATTGTTCATAATTTCTGAAGTTATGTCTTCTTCTTAATGCTTTGGTGTAAGTGGGGCCTCTCCATAGATCTACCCTGTAACTTGGCTGGATGACAGTCAATATAAATGAGTCCTGTTGAATCCTCCACTCAGGCCTCTGCCACTACATGAACCATTCAGAGCCCTGCTGCTATTGAAATCCCTGTTATGCAACTGTGGCCGTTGAGGAGCCATTGATGTCACATGTCATTAGTTTGTGTTTTGTCCTCATGTCTGACCTGTGTGCAGAGGTCTTTGTGAGGGACAGCAGGCGTTTATGAACCTCCTCCTGGGCCATGATCCGGCCCCCGTCCTGCCACAGGATGGGCCCAGTGGAGCCGAGCGCACACAGCACCTCCAGGACCTGCGCAGACAGAACATGCAGAGAACATGAAGAGAACATGTGAACGCGTGTCTGTCAGTGGAGCTTTGGTGTCCCTCCGCAGCTGCCAAATGCTCGAGTATTTTTACACCGGTCGGATCCTCCCATCGCACGCCCAAACCACGGGTACACAGCTGCCCAGGGCTCACACAGATACAGACTTTGCTACTGCAGCAAGAAGAGCACTTATCTAGGACTAGACAGGATACGACAGGATACGACATATTCAATCAGCCGATAAATGTGCAACAGTCTTTCACATCAGTCCGAGCTTCTCTCTCTTCATAGTCCACTACATTTGAGTTTTACAGCGTTCCCATTAACCTACAACAAGAGAAAGGCAGAACCTCAAGGAAAAAATTATCTTTCTGTTAAACAGAGAATCATAAAGACATTTGGAGACATAGTACAACTTTTTAGTTTATAACCATGTTGCAACATTGTCCCCTCATCAAAAGCAGACCTGCAGTTGTTTTTAGATCCATCCACAATCAGGAGCCATTGGTCCATAGGACCGGGATGACCAATGATCATAATTGTTCATAAATGTCAATAGATTAATGTACCGCTCATCAATGTCCTTAAACCCTCCTGCATCGGCAAAGAACAACTCAAAAACCCAGTTTAGAAAGAACTGAGAAAACTCAGGGAGGCCCATATTGAAAGAGGGATCTGCTTCACAGACTGACAGGCGATAGATCCAGGACCATAACTAAACAGGGCACCACCCATAACAGCCTCAGTCACAGTTGACTCAGTTCACTCCATCGTCACATGCACAGATGTTTGTAACCTGAAACTTTTCATAATTGATGTGAATCTAGAACTGTATTGATTATTATGTTTTTCTTTATTTGAATCCGGACAGATCTAACAGCATGCTGCCTGCATCAAAGCTGATAGCTCATTTGCTGCAGTAATAATTCATCACAATTATTTTTTAGTAAATATCGTCTTCTTGTATGTCCTCCAGCCGCTTCTGCGTGTGAAATTTTTAATCTATTATCATTATGATAATAGTTAGTTAGCAGCCCGATTCTGATCACAAAGTTGGTATATCTCATCAAGTGAATCCAATGTGTTCTCATTTGAATCTGTGAGAGACGGTGTATAAACATAAATCTCCCACATGTACAGGATATCTATACACTTCCTGTCTCTTGATTTTCTTCTTTACCTGGTCACTGCTCCGAGCTTCTGGGGAGGCAGCCTTGTTTCATGCCCCCCTTTTAAAACACACATCCAGTCGCGCACACATGTTGACATTCCTACGGCATATCTCACTGATTATTATTTCTTTCTAGGCCTCAACCTGTTATTAGAGCTTTAAAATAAGGCTAGCTTTATGGGACGGGTGAGGGAGGGGTGAGGGAGGGGTGAGGGACGAGCGGCTACACGCAGGGCATAAACAGCGGTGTGTGCGTGACTGTATATTTGAGCTTGGGGCAGTAAAAAAAAAAAAAGGTGCAGAAGTGAAGCCCCTCCAGTGTCTGGTGTGTGGACAGTGTGACCCTGTTAAACCAATACAATAATCAGTGGTTAGACCCGGGCCTATAAACTGGAACATGAAAACATTTGGCTCAAACAGAGTGGAGCCCACGCACTGGAGGATCTACGCGTGTTTTCTCTGTACACTTTGCTTTATTTGAAGACTTTGCCCCCGTTTTTATGTCCGTATAATAAGAATTTTATAGGCCACATTAAAGATGTCTAGGATTTCCTGAAAGTTGTCGCAATATGGAAGTAGTGTTCTAAATGAATGTGTTCTTAAAACGTTGTACAGAGAAAAAAAAGGTGTAAAAAAGACAACTGATCCCATATAAAGACGACCACAGCCCACATTGCAAAAGAAGATACTGTATTTAAAGGTATATAGGAGGATTTTCCAGAATTTTAGGAAAGAACCGCCTTCTCCAGTTTTGAACAAAAACTGGTATTATTTGATGAGCACGCATCACCAGAATGACTGACGAATGGGAGGACCAATCGTCTTGATGATCCACCCGGAAGTAGAAAATCCTCCAAAATACCTTCAGGCAAATGAACATCACCTTATCTAATTTTGGGAAAAAATACAAAAATACATGTTGAAGAAAGAAGTGAGCTGACGAAACCGCTTCACACATCAAATCAGCGCCGTGGTAGAAGTAGAAGTACGATATTAGTAGTTAGTTTTTAAACTAGTTTTCAAACTAACTACTCTCTAAGATAAAATCGTCGTGCTTTTATTTCTTCTCGTCTGGACTACGGTAAAGCACTTTACACTGGGATTCCACAGAAGGCACTTTCACGCTTAGTCCAGAACTCCGCGGCACGGCTTTTAACGGGAACCAAAAAAAGTGAGCACATTTCTCCGGTTTTAGCTTCTTTGCACTGGCTTCCTGTTAATTTTAGAATTAATTGATTAAGATTTTACTGTTTGTTTTTAAAGCTTTGGCTCTTCCTTACATCTTGGACCTCATCCAATTTTACCACTGCCCCGCGCGCTGAGGTCCGAGGGCCAGCTCCAGCTCATGGTACCTAAGACGAGACTTAAAACCCGGGGACAGGGCCTTCTCTGTGGCTGAACCAAAGCTCTGGAACGGCCCCCCCCCCCCCCCCCATGGCAAGACAGCCTCATCTTAAGACGTATTTTTACTCTCTGGCTTTTAACACAGCGTGAGTTCTGAGGTCCTCTTTTTATTTGTTTTATTATTATTTTATTAAATGGGATAACTAGTATTTTATCGTTTTTATCGCATGTTTTTAGTTCATTGGTGTTTTGTTTTTATTACATTTGTATTGTTTTTACTTGTTGATTTTATCTCTGTGCAGAACTTGAAACTTGTAATATAAAATGTGCGATATAAATAAAGTGGATTGGATTGGATTAAACTTGTGCACAAAAGACAAACACAATAGGATAATATATATATATGTAAATCTCAAAACAGATAATTGGCTCCAAACCCTGCCACTCTTAACACAAAGCACACACATACACTGAGACAGGACCAAGGGCTTCCACTTCCACATTACAAAATAGCTCCATTTGGGTTATTTATCCTGCTTCTAATAAGCAATTTGGTAAAAGTCCAAATTTTAAAGTCTAGATTTCATAGGACAGATACCCAATCATATTTTGGTGCAGGATTGGCACAGATAATCAGAATCCGTGTTGGAGCATCCAGACCACCGTGCAGTCGCCCTGTTTGTGTTAATGTAGACTAAACAATAGAGTGAAGAACAACACAAACTATTTGGTTTGAGCCGCAAGTGAAGCTGCAGACAAGTGCACACTTTCACCAACGTCCCAGTCACTCGTTTCACTGTTTAACTGGGACTTTGTGGTAGACACGTTTACAATGGTCTCCATCAATCACTCAGGATGCCCTGCCAAGCTCCTGTCATTACCCGGTTAGCATTTCTCTACTATAAAGTCCGTCAAACTTTACACAACGAGGACAGTCTCAAATGTTTAGGCTTTCAACGTAAGGTTTTATTAAATATTAGGCGTAAACTGAGTTAGGGTTAGATTAGGTTCTTAAGCAAGACTGCTCAAATGCAACATTAAAACAGCAGGAAAATACCAAAATAGACTAACAACTAATGCAAGAAACGGTTTATGTGTTTACAGCGGTGTCATAGAAAGCTAGTCTGAGCTGCAACAGACAGAACCCATATCTTACCATACAAAAGACAGATGTATTCTATCAATCTATACAAGTGACTTATTCAAACCTCTACAGCTAAATATCACTAAATAACTGAGAAAATGTGTAGAGAAAAGTAAACATAATGCAAAGATGATACAAATTGAGGCCTGAAATACACTTTTGTTCCTGCAGTTGAACGATAAGCCAATTATGCTAGACCAACATCCATCCAGACTAACAAAAGCCCATAAAGACCGACCCAAACACATAAGAAAAGGCGACATCATTTCTAACACAGCTGGTGCAAGTGCTGACTCTTTTTTACAACGTGTTTTAATGAGCTGCCGTCCCGCGACACACACACTGCCCACATACTCAAATATACAGGAAAACGCAGCAAGTCAGGCGTGGACGCGTACAAGAGCGCACTGTAACATGCAAATAAACGTGACGCCCACCCACAGCGAAACACACGCACGCCAATCACACAAACAAAATAAATGAAAAGGTCCCACTCCAGCAGAAACGTGGCTCTCCTCAAGAACTGGGGCCCCGAGAGGCTGGTGTTTGCAGGGAGGGCCACAGCTAAGATGGGGGTGAAGCAAACGGATTAACATTGGCTTGTTGTATTTCTTAGAAGTATAAATAATTCTATCGATTATCGAGTAGTTTAATTCCAATATTCAACGTTAAGGTTGTGTTTTTGTTCCGACGCAAAACACATTCTGCTGACTGGAAACGTAGTTGATGTGGCCACGTATGCGCATGTGCAAAACAAGATGACAGGATTCAATCAAAAGTAAAATTTGAGATCAATATTGAGATTTCAAAAGTACCAATTACATAATATAAGCAGAGCCACAGGTGTCTTAGATTCTCATATAGCAGACAAAAACATGTTATGTCTTTTTAAATGATTACACGCTAAAGTAGTTCATTTGGTCTGTAGCGAGTAATCTAACTCGGGACATTGGCTTCTGTTACACTTATAATAATAACTATCAGTAACGATTTTCATTGACGGGTATAGCTACATTATTTTGTGTTTGTACTGTGTAAACGTGACAGCAGATCATTCTGTTTTGCAATGGTGGTTCAAAAATTATACAGTGCTTCACATAAGAATTTTTAATGGGACAAAACTAATTTACTTTTTTACAATTCAATAGTTACTTTGGCAGGTTGCTTTGTGACTTTTTCCCGCACACACACAGTTACTTGTTGGGGAATAACTATGACCAAATGTTTTTTCAAAGGCACTTTCACAATTCTGACTACGTAGGATTTCTGGTGGAGGCAGGATCTCCATGAACACAAAAAAGGGAACGCCCACCACCACAAAAGTGAAGACAGTGCATCTTTAAAAAGTCCCTAAAACAGTGTCACTTGCTGGGCCTACTGCTGCTTTCCCAGAGTGCTTTGGAGCAGCCTTGGGTGAACTATGGCAACTGTCCTGTTTGCTTCGGTGTCCTTGGAGCAGACGAAGAGTTTTAACGGACGGAGAATGGCTCTTCGACACTCAGACTTGACCTGAGTCATCGCCGTCTGTGTGTGCACCACAAAGAGGATCCAGACACAAAATACTTTTAGCGCAAGACTAAAAACAAGTTTCAAATTCAGTACAGAACATGCAGAGAATTGATATCAAAAGAGGAGAAAATAATGTTAAAATATAAAAGTAACCAGCAACTATATCCATCAGTATAGACGCTGGAAACATCTTAGTCTAGACAGATATCAGGCCTGTGTGTGTGTGTGTGTGTGTGTTTGCGTGTGTGTGTGTGTGTGTGTGTGTGTGTGTGTGTGTGAGTGTGAGTGTGTGTGCTGTCTTGTACCATACGCTGTTTTTTTTTTTTTTTTTTTTTTTTTAAGAGTTTTTGCGATTTTTAAGCAATTTTGTCCTAAATAGATGTGAGTGAGGTTTGGAAGCTTATAAACTTTTCCTTCGTCCAACCCCTTTTCAAAACATGTTCGTGTGTTTGATATTTTGTACTGATTGAGAGATACTGCTTCGTATCCATTGCTCACATTCACTCATGCACACAAAAATACATTCTAAATGGAGGAAATGATGAGCACATTCATTCCTCAAGTAAGAATACTTCACACAGCTCACCTCAACATTTGTTCTGGCGTAAACAGACTATTTTTCAACATATACCAGTAGACAAGATTTTAGTGTGAGTTGCCCGAGTACACCCCAAGCATTTTACCATCAAGAGAAATACAGGGTTTTTACTTAGTCAAAACAATGGAGAAAGCCTTTATAAACAAATTAATATAGATTTTGTTGACATTTTTCAGTTCAAACTCAAATGCAGGATGTCCACATGGCTTATCCGCCTCCAAAACTGGTTGGCGCCCTTCTCCCAGCGCTCTGAGTGCGACTGGGGGAACCAGCGCAGTGCCAGTAAGTTTGGCGTTGCCCCTAACCTCAATTACATTCTCACGCAAGTCTGTGCAAGATGAGGTTTTATCAATTAGTGGTTCACAGAAACATGGAAAACAGATTAAAAGTGTTTGTTAGAAAAAAAAGTCTGAAGAGAAGGACAAATATTGCAGGATTTTTTTATGATTTAATCTAATCAATTTGGGAATGACTGGGAAAAACAACATTGCAATTGTTTTTTTATTTGTTTGAATAAAGTTTAACGATTACAATGATTGAATCAGATCATGGCTTATGGGAGACATTGTTTGAGGATCTCAGTCTGGGCATCTCCGCTTCAGACCGCTGTCTCAGCAACACGGCAGTGGATAAAGGGGAAGAACACGGATGGATATTGCTGATGGGAACAGCACTTTAATTTAACTACATGCAATAAAACCAGAGAAATGCTAACGTGACTCTTTTATTGCTGTCTTTTTTGTTTATGTTCTAATTTTGGGATTTTCTATTCTGCTGCTGGTGTATCAACAATTCTGTAACACCCTTTGAGATTACTGTTGTTGTGATTTTGGAAGGTGCAAAAATAAATTGAATTGGCTGGTGGCGAAGCGCCTCCCAGCAAGAAGACTGTAGGTTCGAGTCCCAGGCAGCATGGGGACCTCCAGTGTGGAGTTTGCATGTTCTCCCTATCAGTTTCCTCCAGGTGCTCCGGTTTCCTCTACCACTAAAAACATGTTCAATAGGTATGAATGGGCTCCTCCCGTGTACAGGCGACTTGTTCAGTCTCTGTGTATGGAGTGAATGGAAACATTTACTAAACTGTAAAGCTATTTGTGTCTGTGAAAAGCACAAAATACAAACATTAGCATTGGCCAGTTTCTCAACATTAACCTCTCCATTAACCAGACGGTTGAACACATTATATAGTATACACATTATATGATTAGAGCAGGAAGCAAACTCATTGGAAAAGTTACGCAATGCCCTTTAAATTCTCTCCTCCATTAAACCTCGGCTGTTTCTCCCAGAGTTTGGACACATGGGCTCATTCACACTGTGTTTTTACAACCGTTGCTGCTGTGGCTTTTGTTTTACTTGATAATAAAGTGTGGACCTGGCATCAACACAAAATGGTTGGACGCAAGATTCTGTCTGAAAACGAGAAAACCAAATCTGAAACTCCCACAGCAAGACACTGGGCGTGGGCAACACAAGACAACAGGTTTCTTACTACTGCTTAATAAACAAAAAGTAAGTCAGAGAACGGCAAACACTTGGAATGCCTTAAAAGCGGGAGTTTACGGAGAGCAGGCGTATTCAAACAAAAGACAGTTCATGTATTTGGTGAAGATGGAGGAACAAGGCGCTCTATGAATAATAAGCAAACACGCAGACAGAGAGGGGCAGTGTGTGGTCCCACCTTGGACAGACAATGGGGGTGTGTCTCGTGAAAGGCCCGTCCCGTCAGGTGGCTCAGGGTGGTCTGCTGCAGCCACTGTGAGGACCCCCTCTGCTGGAGCTGCCGCAGGAGAGCGTCCAGAGCAAGACCACGCACCTGAGGACAGAACCAGGCCGAGTGTGAGACAGAACTTTAACATCTTCAGAGTTTAGCAGGGTATGACTGGAACTATTATTATCGTTGTTGTTGAAGACAATACAATAAAAAAGAAAAAAAACATATCTGTATGAATAAAATTCAGAAAGGAGTAGGTAGAAGTAAAACTTATTTTGTGGTATTACAAATGATTCAATTCTATAAACAGAAAGAAGTTAATATTACCAAAAATAGTCATATTTTAAACACCAGTGATGTTCTAGGATCTTGTTGTCATTACCACGGCTTATTCTACTTTCTGTAAGTCCTACATCGTGCAGTGCAATAAAAAACAGGAGGAAGTCGTCAATTTTAAACAACTGCTTGATTAGATTTTAATGTGTAAATATATTGTGAAATCATATTAAAGTGAAATGCACTGTAAGTGGTCGAATAAGGTCATAAACCTAGTCAATAAATAAAATTAAACTGAAAGTCGTCATTGTGACCAGATTTTTAGGATACTCTTTGAATAATAATGATTATTGAGGACATTATTACACTATTTCAGAGGGAAGAGTGTGTGATTAAAATATAATCTGAACCTACTAAAAGGTAAAATAATGACATGCATTATTCTTCTTCTAGTGGCTTGTAGACTGGGTTGTTCCATTGACAAATATTTGTCAATGGAACAACCCAGAAGAAAAGGATTTATAAAATAAATAACTGCACAAGGTAAAACATAGGCCTTTTTAGACAAAGAAAATGTAGATATTGCCTTCAATAAAAGGTCACATGTTTTGACCTCATGAACCTCTTACAGCAATGAAATCCATATGTAACAAAAAAGCAAAAGCAAAACATTAGATGGATAACTGAGAAGTAATGTATTTGTTTTCTAGGAAACCTTTTAATGTTGTTTTGTCTAACCTCATAACAGGGCGAACTCAGAAGACTCTCCAGTAGTTGAGGTGCGTGCGGAGTGTCCCACTGCTCTGGTTCTTCCACACAGGCAGCCAGGGCCACACGGGACAGGCTGAGCAGGAGCTGAATGGAGCCTGGAGCAGGGACCAGAGACTCGGGTCCAGAGACCAGCAGCTCGGACTCCAACAGGACGGAGAGCGCTTCACGTCGCAACTCTCTGACCTCACCATCTGAAAGAGAGACAAAAGAGTACTGGATTATTGTATTAATCAAACAAAAAGATTGACATGTATCTCAATTCACTTCAAGAATTTCAAGAATGTATTTACCATATGCAATAAAACTGTGCAAGACTACCCCAGTGTGCACCAGACAGAAGACGGCACACACCAGAGCTCTTTCCACACAAAACATTGGAAATATATTAACAAACAACAATATTGGACTCTGTAACCAAGCTTTTTTTAAACTAAAATGTGCTGTCTCTATGCCTCAGCACAGGGACTACGAATGGAAACTAGTGAGTAGCCATGTCCGCTCTGCAAAATGTATTGTGCAATGTCCCTGTCAACTAATTAAATAAATAAATAGTGACATTTGTAGAACTGGCTAGGGCTGGCACAGGTTGGTGACAAAGCTAATTAACAGCTACGTTTCATAATGTCCCAGTTTAGCCAATTGTAAATTAACTGCATTGTCCTGCAGACACACAGATGCCAAATTCAATCGGCGAGTGGCATGTGTGAATATGGCCTCCTGAACATGAGAGGAAGATAAAACTTACACCTGGAATAGCAAAAATCGTCATGGGTATTGTTATAAAGCACTAACGACTATCTTTTTGGATCCAATGTGGTTATTTCTGGTGTCAATTGAAACTATCTTTGTATAATACTAAAAACAACTGCTACAAAGTATTTCACACGTGCACAACAAAAGGTAAGAACACTTTTCTAATGCCTTAATGTATTTAAAAAAACGTTCTCGGTTTGGGCCATCACATCTGGTTCTGTTTGTAAACCCGTTTCGCCCTGTGCTCAAGCATCAACACGTTTGTTTATTTCTTAATTCTTCATTTAGTCCTGGGAGAGTAAAGTCCTGGATTGAACATTCTCCCAAGTTTAGTGGTATTAAAATTATTCTTTTCACATTTCCCCTGATTTGACCTTGTTGGAATGGAAATCTTATACTTGACGTGAAAAGTTCCTCTTAAAACCCAGCTCCTCCTCTTCACTGAACCACTCTGGAAGACAAATCCAACTTTGACAGCCAACTCAATTAGCTTTACACCATGTACCCACAAACCCACACGAACACGCGCACACACACACGCACACTCGCTTGCTCAGTGGGGCTTATGAAACTCAACGCAACTCAATCTGGCCCCAAACTTGACAAAAGAGCGGGAAGTGCCGCATTCCTCCAGAGATGGGCCAAGTTACTGTGGAACCCGATCCTCAAAGGGGGGTCCGCGGGCCAAATAAGCATGGCATAATGGTTATAATAGGGGGCAGGGGCGCAGTAATGACACCGTGATGAGGGGGCCGTCCCGAGCAGGAGAATGGGAGCGTGTCAAACTCAAAACGGCTGTCTGTCATGGTGGACTGGACCTGAACAACCCCATGCTGTGTGAAAAATGTTTACGTATAGCACTGATTTTGCTCTTAAGTCGGCGTGTTATGGTTATAGTAAAAGTACATGCTAAAGCGATGTTACGGGTGAGCAAGGAGAGACTTTGAAAGCAGAATATAACAAAAAATGCATGAGAAAAAGGCTAAAAGTTCAGGCTTATAGTGAAAAACACAAGCAGACTCCTAACTTAATCTATGCTTTTGTTGCTTAGTATTAGATGGAGCCACCACTGGTTAGTTTGGCAGGCTGTGACCATAGTTACAGGTCTGAGTTAAAAAATAAGGAACCACAAAAATAACAAAGACATCAATGACCATGTATAATAGGATGTCATTAAGTTCAGAACTGGTTTGAACCATTAATTCTGCTGAACAAAGTATAGTGAAATATATAGCCCAATTAAAAAACATGGAAAACCACAAGAAAGACTTATTAGAACTGGTTGTTATTCTAGGACCGCGGCACTTCGACGACTCGCAGTGGAATCAAAGTCAACTGTTGAACAAGCGTACATGTGCGCATTAACGTAATAATCTATAATTGTGTGGAGGGTTTGTGATGTGGTAAAAGGTTAGCGGAGTCTGAAGCATGTGTCTCAGTTACTGCTTCAGGGGAGGCACGTTTACACAAAGTATCTTAACAATGATGAATGTTTTACTTTTTACTTATTAGTAATCAATTCTGTAATATTAGAAGACTAGTACAGAATTCTGCTGTTGGCAACCTGTTTGTAGGGACCATTTTAAATACTTCCCGCTGCAGTCTCTTTGATATTATGGTTCTGTAAATGACTGAGATTTTTAATTTTAAATATTTTTTCTGATACTATTGGTTCCCAAAACATAACATGTCTGTCAACCTTGTGGTGTAGACCTTACAGAACGGTTCAGTCCTACTCTAATCCATGAATAGAAGCAATAAAAAGAACAAATATGATGACTTAAAAACAACACAGACTGGGCTGGGGTTACAATTTTGTGTTTAATCTTAAATTGGCTACTATGAGGCATTTTTGTGAAAACATGATCTTGAGAATATTTACCATTTACTTATGTGAAATAATGTGAAATAGTATAGAAAACATATTGATAAAAAGTTTCACGTTTTTTAAAGTAGAAAATCCTCTTCAGCAACGATTTACCTCCATCTAGTGGTAGAAGTGGGAAATTACATTCTGCTATTTTCACAAACATCCAACAAACTTTATTTACAGGAAATACTTTTGTCTTAAATTTCAGAAAATATCTCTCGGTCCATGACGTTGTAGTCTACGCATATATCAAAGCCTAACATGTTTGAGATAAGAACATTTAGACAGAAGGAGCAGGGGTTTGTGTTGGAGATTCCGCATGATGGAGACGGAAACAACTCTTGGCATGTTTTTTGACAATCAAACCATAGTAGGGCCGCAATTTAATTATAATAATTGGCCCTTTTTGGCAGATATTAGTAATTGTTTTATCAGGGAAAACTACAGAATCATCTGTTTTTTTACAACATTTGAACAAGTCCACTGAAGGTAAGCAAGTCAAAGAGATATCTGTTGGTCCGGGACATTTGGAAAGTCTCAAGTGAGTCGTCCTTGTTTCACACACGTCCAACCAACTGTAAAACACACATCGGAATGAAAAGCGTTGTCAATGTATTTATAATGAGGAGAGAAGTTAGAGTAGTTAGCCCTGCCTTTGTAAATGTAAATAATATGAAACTGTTAACAGCACTTCTATACAATGGAGAAGTCTGATCCCAAACCGTCATCGTGCTCTCCACCTGTGTTTGTTTAACATCTTAAACATGAACGCTTGTGTGTGCAAAGCTTTAGAAAAATGCTCTACAAGAGAAAGGCAGCTGTGGTCGACTGGAACGGAACCAGGCCAGAAACACAGGTGAATGACACATGCAACAGTTCACTCACACGGATTAAATATGGATTAAGCTTTGAACAAGTTTTGTGCCTCTTTGTTGGCTAATCGTTGACTTGTAATGGTACAGTCAATAACACGGCGGTGGATTTGACAGCGTGTTGAATGAAAGATAGACACCAGAGAAAAGAACGGTGCTTCACAAATACTAAGCACTTTTTGGGACCAATTATAATTTGGTTTTGTAATGAGTACAAACAAACTTGCAAAGCTCCAACTGAAAGATGAGACAGAGGCACATTCTCCTTGCAGCTAGTTCACTTTTACTGCTATGAAAAATGTATATACAGGCTGAAAATCCATGGAAAGTTACAGAAACATAAGGGAATACCACAATTTATTTGAAAAGTCGAATCTCACTCAATTTGGGATTAGTGGAGTTTATCCATTTCTATACATTGTCTGTCACTAATAGAAAGTAAGATTGTAACTTGTTTATCTGAAAGAGAATGAATACTGAAACAAATGTCACAGTATGACAAGCATAGAACTTTAATTGAATGGGTTTGATTAAAAATGCAGCCAGCGGAAGTTCAATTCTGGAAGACTGAACTGCTGCCGCCCGTCTCCTCCAGGCCTGCCTATAGCATCCTTGGCCTATCGCACAGCAAACGCCCATCTCCCGTCAACCAATGCCAGCCAGGTCAGCAACTTAAAAGGCGGAGACACCCACTTCTCGGCCTTCTCAAGCCTCGCATCCACCGCCTCCCTTCCTCCTCCTTCTTGCCCTTCGACTGCCACCACCAGTGCCTAGGTCCCGGGGGGGAATTCATTCGCACACAAACAGGAGCCGCGCTTAACAGTGTCGCACCGGGGCCTAGGGTGCCAAACATTCTTTAATAAAACACTTCAAATTGAGTCTCTCCAGATTGAACTGTGGAAAACCCCCGTAATCCACAGCTTCATAAACATATCCATTCATCTGCCCGTCCATTTTCTGGAACTGCCCGCATGACTGAGCGTCTCACTCCAGCGCTGAGGGCAAGGATGAACACTAATTAGACAAATTACTTCCAATTACTTCCAATTTACATTCCAAGTAAGTAATATTTCTATTCTAGTTGCATCTACAACTGTTACATGTTACAACTGTTACAAAGAGCGATGACGTGATTTCCTGTATCCGGTGAGCGTGTTTCTTGACTGCTATCACTCTGCTCTCTGTTTGCACTAACAAACACATTACAAATCCACGTGTTGTACACCAAGCTAACTGTGTAAGCACTCCGAGTCAGCTGTACTGTAGCTGAGGTTTAGGTAGCGGTTGTTTGTCTGGTCTCTGAGTCTGTTGTGCGGGCCCGGATCCGTACTAGCTTAGCCTAGCCTAGCTTAGCCTAGCCTAGCCGCTAACTCGCTACTATGGCGGCTGCTGTCTCTCCCTCAATCCTTTACTGCTCGAGTTGCCATATGGCGAGTCTAAACCCTGGATCCTTCTCTGAGGGTAGTGATAGATGTGTGAAGTGTAGTGTAGTCGTAGCTCTGGAATCCAGGGTCAGTGAGTTAGAGCTGCGTCTCCGAGCACTGGAGTCTCGAGCTAGCGCTAGCATTAGCTACAGCCAGGCCGTATCCTCAGGGACAGCGGAGCGCAGCTTTAGGGAAAGGCAGAGGAGAACTAGCGAGCCTAGCCTCCCAGCCCGTCCTCCGCAGCTGGGACAAGACCAGGATAGTGATGGCTTTGTGACTGTTCGGAGAGGGCGACGTGTTGTTGGTAGTTTCCCCATTGGGCCTCCTCCTGTTAGCATTTACAATCGCTGGGACGCTCTGTCCGGCTGCGCCCCCGCGCGGCCGGGCGGGGAAGAAGGCCCCACTGAGAGAGCCGCTGAGAGAGCTGCTGAGAGAGCCGATGGAGTCGCTGATGCGCTGGTAATTGGCTCCTCTATTGTTAGAGGTGTTAAGATCCCAGGAGCCACTGTTCGGTGCTTCCCTGGGGCCAGGCTTGGTGATATTGAAGGGAATCTGAGGCTCATGATGACCCACAAGCAGCGTTTCCGTCGAATTGTTATTCACGCGGGTGGTAATGACGTTCGGCGGAAACAGTCCGAGGTGTTGAAGCTGCAAGTCGCCGCCGTGTGCAAGCTGGCTAGCACAATGGCCGACACTGTCATCTTCTCTGGGCCCCTACCTAGCACTAGCAGTGCAGAAGCATTCAGCAGACACTCGGCTTTCAACCGCTGGCTGTCTGGCTGGTGCCCTCGAAGTGGTGTTGTTCATGTTGACAATTGGAGTGCCTTTTGGGGAAAGCCCGGTCTCATCCGCTCGGATGATATCCACCCAACGTTGGCGGGTACATCCCTTTTGGCTAAGAATTTGGCCCTGGCTCTAAACTGTTCTGCTCGGCTCAAATGACGGTGCAGAACTGAGGCCCGGGTGCAGAGCTGCTCTGCCACAACCTCTGAGCCCCCATCTGTTCAGTTACTAGCCTCAGAGGCTAGTCAGATTAAAACTGTGTGTGCATGTGTGTGTGTGCCTGTGTGTGCTCAGTTACTAGCCTCAGAACCTAGTCAGATTGAAACTGTGTGTGCATGTGTGTGTGTGCCTGTGTGTGCTCAGTTACTAGCCTCAGAACCTAGTCAGATTGAAACTGTGTGTGTTCCCCGCTTGAAGTCTAAAGCACTATATGCGAGGAAATCTGACCTAGGTGTCAGACACAGTAACTTAATAAAAGTTCAGACAGACAGAAATAGTTCTAGCGGTAGGGTTGTTAAATGTGGTTTAATGAACGTCAGATCAATCTCGTCTAAATCGCTTCTCATAAACGAACTTATTATAGACAAGGGCTTGGATCTGTTTGCGCTCTCGGAGACTTGGCTCCAACAGGACGACTACGTTAGATTGAATGAGTGCACTCCTCCGACGCATGTTAACTACCAGAAAGCCAGAGCTACAGGTCGCGGCGGTGGTGTTGCGATTATATCACACACCAACTTGGTTCTTAGTCCCAAAACCAACAACGCTTTTCACTCGTTTGAAAACTTAACACTTTCAATCACCTGTCCTGGGTGGAGAAAACAAAAAGCAGTACTATTTATAGTTTTATACCGACCTCCTGGTCCTTACAGCGAGTTCCTAACAGAATTCTCTGACTTCATTTCAAACCTAGTTTTGGAATGGGAAAACATAGTTATAGCTGGAGACTTCAATATACATGTGGACGACAGCACTGACAGCTTAAACAAAGCTTTCAGCGCCGTACTAGATGGTGTTGGTTTTACTCAGAATGTCGAGGAACCTACTCACATTCATAACCACACCTTGGACCTTGTCCTGACCTACGGCTGTGATGTCTCCAATGTTGACATCCAGCAAGCTCGTTGCTGTCTGACCATTTCTTGATCACGTTTGATCTCGCTTTGGAGGACTTTCCTGTCCCGCAAGATAAAACCATAATGAAAAGAACCTTAAATGATAAATCTATCACAAGGTTCAAAGAACTAATACAGCCTATGTTGAATACTGCTGCAGGTGAACCTGTTCACAGCAGCTGCAGTCCCTCAGTCATTGACCAAACGGTGGGCAACACTATGGAGTCTTTAAAATCTGCATTAAATGCAGCAGCTCCTTTAAAACAGAAAACCATTAGGATTAGATCGTCGCCCTGGTACAGTGTTCAACTCCACACTTTAAAACAGGACGTCAGAAAATTGGAGAGGCTATATCGCCACTCCCACTCGGAGCCTGTCCACAGGGAGTGGAAAGCAGGTCTCCGAAACTACAAGAATGCCCTTCGCGGGGCTCGAACTCAATACTATTCAACTTTAATAGAAGCGAATAAAAACAACAGTAGATTTTTGTTTGGCACCGTCGCTAAACTCACAAACTGCCATAGCGCAATCGAGCCTAAAATTCCAAGCTCACTGAGCAGTGTCGACTTTCTCCACTTCTTTAATAATAAAATTACATCCATCCGTGACAAGCTGGAGGAGGTTGCTCCTGCTGTTAGTGGTGGACAGGTTGAAGCGGCATACGTGACTTCCCACTTAGACTCTTCAGTGGGCCTTGATAAATTCATGGCTGTGAGCCAAGCAGAGGTGATCTCTGTGGTCACATCCTCAAAAGCCTCAACTTGCATGTTAGACGCAGTCCCGACATGGCTCTTCAAAGACATACTTCCTTTGATAATTGAGCCTATCGTAAATATAATAAACGCATCCATACAATGTGGCTATGTCCCACAAGCTTTTAAAACCGCGGTAATCAAACCCCTTCTGAAGAAAACAAACCTGGACCCAGAAATACTTACAAACTACAGACCGATCTCAAACCTCACTTTTATATCTAAAATCCTGGAAAAACTTATAGCTGAGCAGCTCCGCTGCCACCTGCAGGAAAATTATATGTTTGAAGTCTTTCAATCAGGATTCAGAGCTCATCATAGCACTGAAACGGCACTAGTCAAAGTCACAAATGACTTACTACTAGCTGCCGATAATGGACAAGTGTCAGTGCTGGTCCTACTGGACCTTAGTGCTGCATTTGACACAATAGACCACAGCATTCTACTGCAGAGGCTAGAATGTGATATAGGTCTTAGAGGAACAGCCCTTGGCTGGTTTAAATCCTATTTATCAGATCGATATCACTTCGTCAATGTGAATCAGGACTCGTCGCCTTATTCTGGAGTGGAATTCGGTGTGCCGCAGGGTTCGGTACTCGGACCGATTCTTTTTACTCTCTACATGCTGCCACTGGGAAACATTATTAAAAAGCATGGAATTAATTTCCACTGCTATGCAGATGACACACAGCTTTATCTGTCGATGAAGCCTAACCAGACAGATCAGCTAGAAAAGCTCAGTGCCTGCATAAAGGACCTTAAAATGTGGATGACTCTTAACTTCCTACTTCTCAACCCGGAGAAGACAGAAGTGATCCTACTCGGTCCGAAGCGCCTGCGTGACTCCCTCACTAACCAGATGGTTACTCTCGATAATGTCAGTATAATACCCAGTAACACTGTGAGGAATCTTGGAGTCATTTTTGACCAAGAACTCTCCTTCAAGGCTTATATAAGCCAAGCAACTAAAACGGCGTACTTCCACTTACGGAACATCGCTAAAATTAGGAATTTCCTTCCTAAAAGTGACGCGGAAAAACTCATTCACGCGTTTGTCACCTCAAGGCTCGACTACTGTAACGCTTTACTGGCAGCGTGCCCTAAAGCCTCTTTGAAGAGCTTCCAGCTCGTTCAGAATACAGCAGCTAGGATCTTAACAGGTACCAAAAGGAGGGAGCACATAACTCCGGTGTTAAAATCACTCCACTGGCTCCCTGTGGAGTACAGAATAAAGTTTAAAATCCTACTCTTAACATATAAAGCCATAAATGGCTTGGCTCCCTCTTATCTCCAAGACACGTTAGTGTCGTATCAACCAGGTCGAGCGTTGCGCTCACAAAACGCCAGACGTCTGGTGGTCCCTAAGGTCTCAAAGGTCACTGTTGGTGGCAGAGCATTTAGCTACCAAGCTCCTTTACTGTGGAATCAGCTTCCCATTTATGTTAAGGAAGCAGATACGGTCTCCACATTCAAGGCCAGGCTTAAAGCACTTTACTTTAATTTAGCATATAATTAGGTAATATATAATATGTAGTGTATATATTATATATATATGCTGTATTATGTTATATATTATGTTATATATTATTCAATAATGTATTGTGTTATGTTGTATATTATGTTATATATTATGCTGTATGTTATTCTTTATTCAAGGCTAGGTTTAAAACAGTCCTCTTTAGTTTAGCATATGGCTAGGAAGGTAAGACTCGGAGAAGGTTAAACTCCTCAGAGTGTTAGTCAAGCTGCATAGGGAGTCAGTTTGCTGGGAGAAGTATGGTAACTTGAGCACTATCCTCTCCTCCTTCCTACTTTATCTGTTTAGCATTTTTAGGATTCTGACTGTAGTTTGTTCATTGCTATTCACCCGTTGTCCCATTGTCTGTTTCATGGTACGATGACGGGATCTCTGAGCCTGGCCTCTTCCATCTACACCTGCGGACTGCCCCGCCCGACCCGCCTGGGAGTGCTTCAGTCCTGCACCGGACCTGTCCACGTTCAGCGTCCACTGGTCCACGTTCTGTAGCTAGCTTAGGTCCTAGATCATTAGCCTGTCCGTCCGGAGGAGCGGATCCCTTTCTCATATGGGTCTCCCTCCCTGTGGGTTTCCCTAGTTCTCCTCCAAGGTTTCTCACTTTTTCCCACTGGGTTTTTTAAGAGTTTTCCTTGTCGATGCAGGAGGGTCTTGTTGGACAGTTAGTGTCCAACAGAAAGGATTGGTGATGATCAGGACACTTTAGCATTCTACAACATGTATGGACATTTTCTTCTGTGTGTGCTTTATATTCTTCATGTGTTTTAACTGTTGATTCTCTGACCTGTGTTGGTGATTTCAATGGTTTTGTTAAGTCCTCTGAGATGACTTCTGTTGTGACCTAGGGCTATACAAGAATAAATTGTATTGTATTGTATTGTACATGTGTCCCCAGATATTCTGAACATGATATCCACACCATTTACGTTTATGTACAAGAAGATTATCCAGCTAGAGAGCGGAAAGAGGCTCTTGGGTTGCCAGTTTGTTAGGTGACATTTAGCTCGGTTGGCTCTCATATTTTTCATTTCTAACAACAAAATAAGTGATATGTAATGAATAGAGTTGGTGCTGTACGTAGAAAAACACAAGGTGGATTGCATTAGTAACTAGAGCTTAGAAGCAACATACGTCACAGGCAGGAGGATAAACTTGGTTAAAAAAAAAAGGTATAATAATAATATTCTTTCTCTTCCTTTAAAACAAATACTGGTCCTTTTTTCAAGTTGTGAAGAGGAAGAAATTGTTTGGACATCCCCCATTGGATTAACTTCTTCTATCTCTTCTCTAGCAAATCTCCCTGGATGGTGGGAGTGATAAGGGCCAAATATGAATGAATGAAAGTTTATTTGGAACAGAAAAAAAGAAAAAAGGACAATATTTGTTTTTAAAAATATATTATAATATTAAATCCCACCCCTTCTCCTTATGTTAATTCAATTTATTGTAATAATTTAAATATCACAGTAAAGCTTAACCATTACCATTAAACATTATATTACCACGTTTTAAGTTACTGACATCACCTCAAAAAGTCTTAAGGAAAATGGATTCAACCACAAAGACTGGAAACACGTGCTTTTCCTAAGTGCAGTAACAGCATATTGAAGCCTTACTCCATAACTTGCAAAACTTTCCAAATCCATTTTATTTCACCTAAAGATTAACGTAGCGGCGTGAAGCAGGCAGTATTATCATTCCAGAGCAGTGACAGGGTTTGACAGTTTGACAGGACGGTTCAGACGGCGCGTGCTGTTAGTCTATGGGCCATAAAGGGCTGGGATTCATGTGGGGGTCACCTGCGTGGGACAGACGGAGGAGAAGCCGTCTGTTTTAAAACACATCAAATATTTAAAGTGAAAAGGACCGCAGCACCTGGTTCAAATAAACCTGGAGAGACACGTGAGAGAGGGGCTTCAGGTCGAGACGAGAAACCAAACTAAACCTTGGACAGACTTGGACCGCAATGGAAGATACACTGGCGCAGCTTGAACGGAAACATTTGCCTTCCAAGAGATTAGATTTCATTAAAAGAATCAAAATAAGAGTTATTTGTAGAGCGCCTTTCCTACACAAGGCAACACAAAGCGTCTTGCAACACATCACATCAGGCATAACATTAATATCTACAAAAACATTGAAAAAATACAATTACAATCCCACAGCGCATTGAAAATAAACATTAAGATCACAAGAAATATTAAAAACATAAATAAAATCACACAAGTAGCTAAAAATCTTTAAATGTTAAAATCACACATGGGATTAAAATAGACACAGTGAATTAAAATGAGTAAAGTAAGTAAGTAATCTTTATTTATATACCGCCTTTTCACTGCAGATCTGAGTCACAAAGCGGTTTACAATTGTGGTTTTTTGGGCATTTGTCTCTCACTCCACACATGCCAGACCTATTGTACATATTTTTAGTGGTAGGGGAAACCGGAGCACCCGGAGGAAACCTACGCAGACACGCGGAGAACATGCAAACTCCACTCAGAAAGGCCCTGGTCCAACCGGGATTCGAACCCAGGACCTTCTTGCTGAGAGGCGAGAGTGCTATCCACTCAGCCTGAATGACTTAAAGAGAAAAGTAATTCAGTCGTATGCACAGCTAAACAGAACTGTATACACTAATACTGAAACCTCTCTGTGAAAGCCAAAACATGTACGCAACATATTGGGTATTTTTGCGTACATGCAAGAAAAAAGCCAGTGATGCTTTGGGCTGAGAGCTGATTGGCTGAGTAATAATAAGATAAAATATCCTTTATTCGTCCCACAGTGGGGAAATTTCAATGTTGCAGTGCACAGACAGGACAGTAGTAAGAGACACACAGGGAGCACACACAATATACAAAATAAGCAGTAGCTAATGTTTCTTAACTATCCGTAAATGCTTGTAGTAGTGCAGAGTTATATACCGATGACATTCACAGACTCAGCAGTTCTCATTGTACAGTCTGACAGAGAGGGTGAATTAGTCTGTCACTGAAGCTGCTCTCCAATTGGATCTCTCTTAACTTTTCTGTCTCAAAAAGTTTACCTAAAGATATGAGAGAGACTAAAAAGCAAACATGTGAAAATCTAGTGAGAAAACCTCTGAAAAGCGAGGAATTAGTTAAATTTATTTTGTTATATAGTTATTTATTTTGTGGTTTGTATATTGTTACCCCAGATTCATTGGTATTGAAATTTAGAAGTATTTTACCAGGGTGAGAGAATTATATTTCCTTCTCAACTTCTGGGTCGACCAAAAGATAAACCAAAGGAACATGTCCAAAAAGTTACCCAGTTGAATTATTGTCAGAACTATAATTATAAAGCCTTTCAATCAATCAATCAAAGTTTATTTGTAGAGCGCCTTTCATGCACAGGGCAACACAAAGCGCTTCACAGTCCACATCACAAATCATCACATAAAACAAACACCAGAATCACAATTAAAACATTAAAATCACACAAAAGATTAAAACACAATAAAAACAATAAAATCACACAAAAGAATAAAACCATTAACACTTTCAAAGTTACACAAGAAATTTAAAAAAATAAATAAATAAATGACAGCAGTGCATTACAAATGGAGATAAAATCCTTCAGTTGTATGCACAGGCAAACAGAACAGTCTTTAACCTGGATTTGAACATTGACAGAGTAGACGCCTCCCTCACATTTTCAGGGAGATTGTTCCAGATCTTAGCTGCATAGATCTGAAACGCAGCCTCCCCATGTTTGGTTCTCACTCTGGGCACCAGCAGGAGGCCAGTCCCTGTGCTCCTCAGAGTCCGGGCTGGTTCATATGACACCAACATGTCACTAATGTATTCTGGTGCAAGGCCATGGAGAGACTTGTACACAAGCAGAGCTGTTTTAAAATCTATTCTTTGAGCCACAGGAAGCCAGTGCAGAGACCTGAGGACCGGACTAATATGGTCATACTTCCTGGTTCCTGTCAGGACTCTAGCTGCTGCATTTTGGATGTACTGCAGCTGCTTACAGGTCTGTTTGGACAGACCTGTAAGCAGGCCATTGCAGTAGTCTAGCCTGCTGGAGACAAATGCGTGGACAAGAATCTCCAAGTCTGCCCTGGACACTATATTTCTGACTTTGGCAATGTTCTTCAGATGGTAAAAAGCTGTTGATGTTATTGATTTTATGTGGCTATTGAAATTTAGGTCTGAGTCCAGTATTACCCCCAAATTTCTGACCTTGTCTGAAGGAAGTAGGGAGAGAGACTGAAGTTGACAGATGACGCCCTCTCTTTGTTTCTGGGGACCAAAGACAATGATTTCGGTTTTGTCTGCATTTAGCTGGAGGAAATTATTTTGCATCCACTCACTGATCTGTTGGATACAGTGAAGGAGCAAATCCAGTGGTCCATGTTCTCCTGCAGTCAGTGAGACATAGATCTGAGTGTCGTCGGCGTAATTGTGGTAGGACACTTTGTTTCTTTGTATTAACTGACCTAACGGCAGCATGTAGAGATTAAATAGGAGAGGTCCCAGGATCGACCCCTGTGGTACACCACAGGTCAGGGCCACATCATCTGAGACGCAGTCTCCAATCTCCACAGAGTACTTCCTATCCTCCAGGTAAGACCTAAACCAGTCTAGGGCTGTGCCAGTGACACCAACCCAGTCCTCCAGTCTCTGCATGAGGATCTCATGGTCGACAGTGTCGAACGCGGCACTTTTCATGTTTCTTGTAGGATCAAAAAGCACACACTGATTTAAAGATACAATATTATGTCACAACACAATATCATAAAATGGAAAATAGATGAGATTGCAAATTTGTTCTTGTTCTATTGGTGCTCAGACTCCTTTCAACCACACGGCGACTGGAGAAGACAGGACACAATGAGACATGTTTGAGATATGGACTCATCTTCACGTGGAGCATGAAAGGTTCTGAAGGCAGCTGGGCACAGTTTCGAGGTGAAAAGGTGGACGTCTTCTGCCTTTAAAATAAACCCAGCTGGCTTTCCCAAAACTGTCTCTAATAGTTTGTAATGGGATGTTTTGTAAAAAGGTGGGTCCTGATCTTGGGTCTTTTAAAGCTACAGTTTCATTGTAATGATAGTTAATGTGAGGCACAACAGGCGTGAGGTTGTCTCCAGCCTCTGATGGTGCACAGTCAGAGGAAATATACAGATTGGTAATGGGGGTCAGAAGATTTTTTTGCAGCAAATTGGTAAATTAGGGCATTTATGATTAATGTGATCTTTGCTGGGAAAAAAAACCTAATGGTACTTGCAACTTGCTTGATATTATACCAACATTATAATAGAAGAGCCTCAATGTTTGTCTATAAATGTGACAAAAAGAGTAAATCCACTTGTGTTTTTTTTAAAGTCACCTGGCCCTTTACATTATAGGCACCATCTTGTCAGTGGCAAATCTGTAGACAGTTTTGCATACTATAGAGCCCTGAGACTCACTATTTAATACTTCAGGCTGAGAGGTGATTGGCTGAGCAAAAGTGATCATCTTTTTAATGTGTCTGACAAAGCTGATCTAAACATGTGACTGGGGCCAAAAATATAAGGACATGAATGCATGCATAGTAACGGAAGGAAATAGTCAAATTGATTATATGGTTCATTTAGATGCTTTTAGAGTCGGGTACTAAAGTTAGGTTCTCCAGCTTTTAGTTTCATTCCAAACTGTTCGTGTCGGACACTTGCCCTTTTTTTTACTGTGCCACCACTTTTGACTTCTATGGGCAGTTTCAAAATGGACGCGAGGGCTGGAAGAAGACGCCAAACATTAGCATTGGCTAATTGTTATTCCGGGTTCACCCCGACCGGCCCAGAGTGGTATTGCAAGTATGTCAGTGCACCTGGTTATGAACCTTTTTGAGCTGGGACCCGCCCCCCACTAGGAAAAACAAGCTAGCTCAGCTCAGAACTTGAACCAGTCTAGGACCAGCATCTTGGAGAAAAGGGGCTTTGACAGCTATCAGGGTTTCCACCAGAGGGGGGGTGGGAGAGATCAGTCCACCCCAGGGGGGACTGGGGGCATTACCCATTTTTTAGACATACACATATAAAAGTTCCACATCAAAAAGAGACTAACGTTATTTTAAGGGGTAAATCTGGGCCACAGTAAAACCGTCTTGATACGATTCTCAAATTATTAATGACAAAACAAAGAATAAAACAAAGATTTCTATGGGGGATGCATTAGAAAATAAAAGACAGTTGAAGGCGGATAAAAACTTTTTGTCTGCTAAAAAACCTGCTACGTTCCTCATTGACAGTTGAAAAAGCTGCCTATAGTAAAGGGTGCTCTGGTGGTTATGTTACAGTGAAACTATTCTATGTTCTAGGACAGATTGCTCAAGAACGGTAAAAGATCAAAACAAACCACGTTTTGCAGATTGAAGCTAAACGCATTATTTTTCTGTTGCCCATTTGGGTTTATACAGTCAAATAACTGAATCATTTCTGTGGCTCTCCAAAGTCAGGTCAAACACCCTGAAAACACTGACAAAATGCACTTCCCTGAAAAAGTAGTCAACGAGTAGACAAAACCTGCCACGGTACGTAAACTTATCAGCACAACTGTATCCACCACTCAATCGAAATAGAAAGTACTCCTCTGGCTTCGGCCACAACTATGGCAATAATTCAGGTCATTTCACCACCTGCCTGTCGCACACACTAAGCCCATTTTACAACAAGTGCCAGAACGCTGAGAGCACTTTCAGTTTGCTGCGTCAAGCCTCCTCAGGTCTAGACGCTGCACGTGTGAGCTCTACCTCGTCCCTGGTCCTGTTTCTGAGCAGCTGGATTTCACATCAGCGTCATTATCCAAACTGTGAACAACACGCCCCAGACAGAGAGCTCTCCTCCCCCTCCCCCCACCCCCTCTGCGCTGATGGAGCTTCACAGAACACCTCCCTCTCATTAGGCTAAAGTCCTCTGATATTACCACCGCCTCTGTCTGTTCACTTGCGCTAAAAGTGGTTACGGTTTATAGCTAATAATACAATGGCTTTAAAAAGATTAGCCGCAGTATAGGCAGTGCCAGTCGCTTTCACACCATGTGCTAATAAAAGACTGTGATATGCCAAAATGTTTTCTTTTAAGGAGAAAGTTCATGAGTACAAGCAACTTCGTATGTGTATTATGCAATGGCCCTTTTACACTTTCTCCATTTAGAGCTAATCGTCCATACTATAGCGTTATTTTATCATTTATCATTCTCAAGCTGAAATTCAACAATAATAAAATATGAGAAAAAGGCAAATACCTCAATACGAACAAGCAAAGGTTGAATCAATCAATCAATGACAATGATTCACTAGTGGCATGATTTAATTTATTGAAAACAGGGCCATGGTTAGAAAGTAAGCAGAAGCCAGCAGTGATACACGGATAGGGAGATTTTTGACAGGCACAGACACATACTTGTTATATATTCCAAATGAAATCTTGCATAATTAATGGCTGTAATGAAAATACCAGTGAAATCAAAGGGGAGGGCTGTCTGTTGTGGCAGAGAGTGAATATTTATGACACACACATCTTAATTTGAGAGGAGTGCGAGCCTCTGTATTTAGAGGAGCACGGTTCACCGAGCTGTCACACACAGGCAGCAATCCCATGACTTACAGAAGTCTAAATCTGTCACTGGAAATCCAAGATCCCAACTGAGGATGTTTTGAAGCATATCCTAAACAGTAAACAACATCTATTTTCTCTGATATTCACTTTTTTCCACACTGCTTTTTTGTTAGTGGTTCTTTGTCGATGCAGGTGGGTCTAAGGACAGAGATGATCTGGGACTTTTCAGCACATTTTAGGACATTACTAACATTTATGGACATGGGTCATCCCACTCCCGATGGATCAAACCGAGAGTCAAAATGTGTGGTATTGGTGCATTACCTGTGTTCAAACTGTCTGATTCTCGCATCTGTTTTTGAGGAATCGACAACTTTGTAAAGTCCTCCGAGACAAACTCTGTTGTGATTTAGGGAAATACAAAAATAAACCGAATTGAATTGTTTTGAATTAAATGCAGAATATGAATGGAAGAAATGGCGCCGTGGCAAGAGCTCTGGCGTGCGCTCTCTGGCGTGCGCTCTCTGGCGTGCGCTTGTGCGCTCTCTGCCGTGCGCTCTCTGCCGTGCGCTCTCTGCCGTGCGCTCTCTGCCGTGCGCTCTCTGCCGTGCGCTCTCTGCCGTGCGCTCTCTGCCGTGCGCTCTCTGCCGTGCGCTCTCTGCCGTGCGCTCTCTGCCGTGCGCTCTCTGCCGTGCACTCTCTGCCGTGCACTCTCTGCCGTGCACTCTCTGCCGTGCACTCTCTGCCGTGCACTCTCTGCCGTGCACTCTCTGCCGTGCACTCTCTGCCGTGCACTCTCTGCCGTGCACTCTCTGCCGTGCACTCTCTGCCGTGCACTCTCTGCCGTGCACTCTCTGCCGAACACTCTCTGCCGAACACTCTCTGCCGAACACTCTCTGCCGAACACTCTCTGCCGAACACTCTCTGGTGAACACTCTCTGGTGAACACTCTCTGGTGAACACTCTCTGGTGAACACTCTCTGGTGAACACTCTCTGGTGAACACTCTCTGGTGAACACTCTCTGGTGAACACTGGGGAAGTCTTGCACAGTTATTCCAATGTGGTTGTACTGCAAATGGAAAATTAACTGAATCTAGAATCATCTTAAGCGATAAGTACAATAACTTTTTGGGCCAATAAAGCTTGTCCTTGTTGCGTGACCCATTTTGGACGTACACAAGATTTAAGATTGTGAGGAATATCCCAAAGAGCGATGAGATTATAATGAAACTGGGGACATAGAATAAATATCTCTACTAACTCAAAACACAGCGCTCAGATAAATTTAATAAAGAAAAGAACAAATGTTGTAATAAATGAAAATTTCCAAGCTTCAGCCACCATTAACGCTGGCAGTCTGTATGAAGAGGTTTGGGAGGATTAATTCAAGGCGCCTCAACCCATTCCTTCGAAAGTCAAGACACGCTTCATTATAGACAGGAGAAACTAGAATATTCTTTGAAATGTCATTTCTGTAATTCAAATGAAAATGAGACCAATTCCCTGTGACTTTCCAATGTCCATGTTTAACTGTATGTGTATCATTACTTCAACAGGGGCCTTTCAAGAATACACACTTACAAAGATACAACTGTTTTAATATTATGTGTCATGTTTTTTTATATAGTGTGAAAAAAATATAGACAAACTGTCTATAGCTTTCAACTTTTCAAGCCTTTCATTTATGGATTTCTGTATTAATCACGTTTTATTATGTTTCATTAAGTTTTTATTTTGGGGTTGGGCGACAGCTCCGATTGCCACCCCTTGACCCAGAATTGGATTAAGGGTATGAAAATAAACAAATGAATAATTGAATACATTCAACCTTAGAATATATAAATCTAACTTTTCATGTAATGAGTCGGTCATAGGTTCCTTTCCCATTTTAAGATGAGTTCCAGAAGTTATTAGACTTTTGAATGATTTCCCACCTGCATTAGAAAAAAACTGCAGAAACATCCATTTAAGCCAAGAACACATAACAGAAAGAAGGAAAGATGAAGAAGCATCCAGAGGGGAGCTTTTACAGTCCAGGTGCTTCTGATGGAGCAGCCGACGGTGCCAGGTTCCAAACCCTGAGCCTGCGTGAACCAGCGGCCTGTTAAACGGGAGGTTATCATGTAAAAGTCAACTTCAAAGATTTTAATTAGTGAACGCCGTTTACGAGTTTATAAGCCGTTTACTGCACAATGGAACAATTTGGCTCTGATGTGAAGGCTTTCGCAGAAGAATAAAAAGGTAACAGGATCATTTTTGTTATTCACTAATCGTTATAGGTCAGTGTCTGTGAAAGGTGTGTGAGCTTTGGGACCATCGAAGCAAAGGACAAAAGATTTATTTAGCAATATTCTCCTTTCAGCTTTCAACGACAATGATTTGCTTAAACTTGCAATGTTTGAAATGGGAGCTACAGAGGATTAATAGAAAAAAATCATTATTGTGGTTCGCAAATAGTTTAAAAGAGGTAAATGAAAAGACAAACTAAATGGAAAAATCACTACAATATAAAGTCTTAAGACCCCAGTTTTCTAACCCTGCTGCGATAGTGATTATTAGCTAAAAGTACATTTTGAAAGGTAAAAAAAAAATCGGCATTTCATTTGGCAGAATGTGAAATTATTTTTTGATCTCGACACAATAGAAGGGATCACGAGAATGCTCCAAATACTGTCAACATTCTGCCACCGACACATTAAATCCATCATGACGTTGTCTAATTGAATAGTACGCAGTTCAAAGTAATGTAACTTGACTGGAGATTTCCCAAAAATAATTTGAGGAAAGACCTTTGTTTCCATGTATTAATAGAATCACAGGTTTAAGTTCAGGTGTATGTGATGATTTGTGGTCGAAGCTCCTGAAATCTGTGTGGATGGGGTGAAAAAAGAACTCCTATTTTTAATGAGGGACACTACTGTAACATGGTGTTCTTTAAACATTAAAAACATTTATATATTTGCAAACAAGGACTCTTCAAGGGGACTTTTTGTAACATTAAGAAATGGCAAACATAGCGTCAATTCTGGAAACATTTTCATCTAGCTCAAATGTCGGCTTTCAATTATGAGTAATATTATCAGCAGGTAAAAAGGTGCATTGGTCACCTATAAAATAAATCATAAAATAATAGTATTTTTATTTTAATCGTTTAACTGGAGAGTTGTGTGAACTTGAGTGTTAAAGAAAGCTGAGGTGTGCGAGTTAAGAGAAGCGTGGCTTGTTTGGTTATGTAAGGGGCCGTCTTGTTTTGAGAAATCCTCGGTATTTCCACTGTCAAGACCAGCATATGTCGAGCACATGAGCCCGGTCTGCAAACACAGGCACCCCCACCCCTTTCTGTCTACCTTTGTGCCCTTTCTTCTCCTCCTCTGCTCCATAAAGTGGGTCATAGGCGCGATCCTACCATCTGTCAAACATATCCTACGCTTTCACATTCCTCCGGTGAAGTGTCCGCGGCCTCTGTCAACATTTGAGCTAAAAAAAGGGCGGAGGTGGTGGACAAACGGCGTACGTCTGTTGTGCCTCGATCGCAGTCGCATTCAGAGCAAATGGAGGAGAGACAGTTGTCAAAGAGCAGCGTCAGCAGAAAGTCCCGACAAGAGGAGGAGATGGCAGGAGCTGAAAAGAAAAACTGTGGCCTTTGTGCCACAGCGGAAAGAGGAAGAAGAGATGGACTCGGGTGCTGATGGCCGTTTCCACCACAAACTGTTGGTAATATAGTCATTGTTAAGAAAATTCTCTGCCCTGTGATAGCCGTGTCTATTTTATCTGGTTAGGGACAACAATTACATGAATAGACCAGTGTTTATCAATCATTATAGCATCAAAAGTATGACTATGGAGATAAGAACGCCTGATAAACATGGGTCTTACTTTGTGGATTCACACAGCCTGTAGCCACAACACTTCCCTATTGAGCTTCATTGAGCTATTGGGGGTTGGCATAGTGCGTCTACATACAGTCTGTGTATGCCAGCACTAAACAGGAAGTATTTAGAATTATTTAGGAATTAGTAAAAAATTGTAAAATGTAATACAAAGACATGCCTTGCAATACATTATCCTGAACCAGGATTGAGAACTTAGTCATATAAAGCAATTTAAAGTAATAATCCACTCTTAATAACTAACTTAAATATGTTTACAGTGGGGCGGCTGCGGCTGTAAAGTGCCAAACTGCTGTTGTGTCCTTAGGCAAGACACCTCGCCCCCATTGCCTAGAATGAGTCTGGTGTGTGTGTGTGTGAATGGTTGGTGGTGGTCAGAGGGGCCGATGGCACATATTGGTTGCCTCGCTTCTGTCAGTGTGCCCCAGGGCAGCTGTGGCTACAGTAGTAGTTTATTACCACTGTGTATGGAGTGAGTGAATGAATAATGACATGTGAAGCGTCTTTGAGTGTCCAAAAAAGCGCTGTATAAAACCGATGCATTATTATTACATTGTCCTTGTGTGAAACTGGGGTTTAGAAGTTATTAACACTGCTTTAGGTCAAACATGTTTGAATAAATACGATTTGAAAAGCTTGTGAAAGAGCATTTGAAGCATAAAACCCACACACAAATTAAACCTGTACAAAGGTTGCGCCAGAACAACAAAAATATTCACAAAGAAGAAAAACGTGGACATCCTGCACAGCAGCAGTTGGCGCCTCCATAAAAGCACATCAATAACATTACAAAGACTATTATTGGTGGAAAACCCAGGACTCACCTTCCAAAATACTGATCTTAGGTCCACAGAGACTGACCAAGACGTCCAAAAAGGCTCCTCTGGTCACGAGACAGCAGTTCTGCCTGAAAACAAAAGGTAAAAGTTATTTCACTCCAGTTTTGCAGATGACAAACATTACTCGTGTGTCATATGCATGCAATGGTTTTTAAGTTAAAAAAGGCCAGTTCAAAGTAAAAATAATAATAATCAGATGTCACAGAAGCACAATGAGTCTTTGGTGAAAGAATTTGAAAGCGGCCAACAAGGCAACACTTTTTATAGTTATAACAAATCGTGATGACATAATGAATGCGATACTCTTAATTTAGGAAGAGGGAGATACCAGAACAGCCTCCAGCAATAAAAATCTAAAAATGATAAATCAAAAGCCATTTCCTCTCCTCACCACAATATATTAGATCAATCCCAAATCCTATTCAAAGACTTTGTTGAACCAGGAAGTTTGAGGTCTGGCTGAAGAGCATATGATCTCTGACGTGTGGCGGTCCCTCCTGATCACCACACTGTGCAGACTGCAGTCAATAATGTACATTGATGGAGGCAGTTTTCAAAGCCCAAAGTTTTAGTCAAAGTCATGGTTTTATGTGAAGGTCTGTCTGTGGGTTTTCAGTTGCGCTTCTGGTTTATTGAAAAAGGACAGAGACAGAAAAATACTTTGTTGATCCCCGTAGGAGAAATTGAGGTGTCCAGCAGCAGAAACGCATCCATCCACACAAACACATAAGCACATATAAAAGTCTGTAACTAACTGACGAACAAACAGTAGTGCACGTGTATAAATCAGACTCAAACAGTGTGAAGAAGTCCTCACATAGGTGCAAGTATCTCGTGGCCCCTTTAGAACCATTTTCGGGCAAAGTAAAAAGGCATTAGAGCCATTTTTGAACGTCCTTTAGAACCACGTGAGTGTTTGCTGCACACGATGTTCCATTTTATAAAAAAAAAAAAAAATTAACACCTCCCTCTGGTGGTAAAAGTGGGGAATAACATACTGTACATCATTGTTTGTACATTTCCATCCATACATTTTCTATTCTCCATATATTTCACATTTTAAAAGATGATATTCCAAGTAAAATCTCATTCCATGATTGATGCTGATACATATTTTTTCTAAAACAAAAAGCATTAATTTGCATTCTCTTTGGCTCTTAAAGATGATAAATCTTTCAAGTGTGTGTGTGCACGCGCATAAGTGTACGAGGCGAGAGTCTAGGGGTGGAGGATCTTTGAAGCAGTGAGTAAGAGCTGATCACATGAGGCGCCCAAAGTTGTGTCTGAGAAGAAAGAACAGAGGACAGTCTATGGACGCTTTGCAAAAACACTCTTTCTACTGAAACGATAACTTTTTATGAGTTTATGAGTTCAACGGACAACACGTAAGAAAGTACGTAAAAGTATGAACATACACAGTTATCGGGAAACAGTTCAATAAACAAGTGAGTATTCAGATAAACACACACTGTGCTGGGATTTGGTTTTATAAAGAATTCGAAAAGTATGATCCGACAGTAAAGTGCAGGATCCGCTCCTGGTGAAGCTGTGTAGAAATGCTTTGCCTCGTGCAAAACGCTGCGATGACAACTTAAGCTTGATTTTTTTCTAAAACCCACTAAAAGCGCACTCATTAAAGCAACTTTTCGAAAAACTTCCACTCGTTGACTGCTCGTTCAGAAGGACTTAAGTTCAACAGTAAATAAATTGACAAACCCCCCAGTTAAGATGCCATCAGAGCTTACCTCCAAAACCAAATGTAATGAGTTTGCAGAGTTTTTTAATGACAAAGTCCAAGGCATCAAAAATGCCATCACCTCCACAGTAGAAATTACAATCCAACAGCCAGTGAAGCTTTTTGGGCTGACACACTTTACACCAGTACAAAATGAAACTGTCCAAATGATAATTACAAGTCTGAGTTCTTCTACATGTAGCCTGGATGTATTACCTCCTAGATTTCTTAAATCTGTTCTGAGCAGTCTTTTACCTTCACTCACGCATATAGTAAATATGTCTCTTGAATCTGGAACATTCCCAATGGCCCTGAAAACGGCAGTCATCAGACCCCTCCTAAAAAAGAGGAGTCTGGATGCCTTGGCACTTAAAAATTATCGGCCCATTTCAAATCTGCCTTTCATGGGTAAAATTCTAGAAAAAGTTGTCTATCAACAAATTTTTAATAATCAATCACTCTTTTGATATGTTCCAATCTGGTTTTAGACCCCACCACAGCACAGAGACCGCTCTAGTGAAGGTAACAAATGACATCAGACTTAACACTGACGCAGGAAAAGTCTCAGTTCTTATCCTGTTAGATTTAAGTGCTGCTTTCGACACTGTCGATCATGGTATCCTCATTCAGAGACTTGAGGACTGGGTTGGTGTTTCTGGAACAGCCCTAAGCTGGTTTATATCCTACCTACAGGACAGAAAGTATTTTGTGGAGATCGGAAACTGTATCTCAGACCATCTGGCCCTTACCTGCGAAGTGCCACAGGGATCAATCCTGGGGCCTCTCCTGTTTAATATTTACATGCTGCCTCTGGGTAGGTTAATACACAGTAATAACGTGTCCTATCACAATTATGCTGACGATACTCAGGTCTATGTGTCCCTGACAGCAGGAGAACATGGACCAGTGGACTCGCTCCTTCACTGTATCCAACAAATCAGTGATTGGATGCAAAATAACTTTCTCCAGCTAAACACAGAAAAAACTGAAATTATTGTTTTCGGACCTCAAAAACAAAGAGAGAGCGTTATCTGCCACCTCCAGTCTCTCTCCCTAAAACCCTCAACTCAGGTCAGAAATCTAGGAGTAATAATGGACTCAGACTTAAATTTCAATAGCCACATATCATCTGTGACATCATCAGCTTACTTCCACCTAAGAAACATTGCTAAAATTAGGAACATTGTGTCTAAAGCAGACTTGGAGATTCTTATCCACGCATTTGTCTCCAGTCGATTGGACTACTGCAATGGCTTGTTCACAGGTCTCTCTAAACAAGCGGTAAAACAGCTGCAGTACATCCAAAATGCTGCAGCTCGAGTCCTGACTAGAACCAGGAAGTACGACCACATTAGTCCGGTCCTCAGGTCTCTGCACTGGCTTCCTGTGGCTCAGAGAATAGATTTTAAAGTAGCTTTACTTGTGTACAAGTCTCTCCATGGCCTCGCACCAGGGTACATCCGCGACATGTTGGTGCCATATGAACCAACTCGGGCTCTGAGGAGCACAGGGACTGGACTTCTGTTAGTGCCAAGAGTCGGAACTAGACATGGGGAGGCTGCGTTTCAGATTCATGCAGCTAGAGTCTGGAACCGTCTTCCCGAGAGTGTGAGACAGGCGTCTACTCTAGCAGTTTTTAAAACTGAACTGAAAACAGTTCTTTTTAGCTGTGCATACAAGTGAATGATTTTATATTTGTTTTTATCTTTAATCTTTTTAATGCGCTATGATTATTTATGATTGTAATCCCTTGTGTGATTTTAATGTTTTACGGTTTTTAACTACTTGTGTGATTTTATATATCTTGTGCTCTTAATCTGTCTTTTTATGTTTACTTAAATTCTAATGTTTGATGATTTATGCATGATGTTATATGGGTTGTGAGGCGCTTTGCGTTGCCTTGTGTAGGAAAGGCGCTCTATAAATAAACGTTGATTGATTGATTAAGTTTAAAATTGTTTAAACTTATAATCTGTGACCACTCTGACTTTTACTAATTACAAATGTTCAACAGACAAGATTGAAATGCTGTCACAGCTTTACAGAGCAATTCTCAACAACTCAATTACATCGCTTAAGCCTAGTGTATACTTGCGCGGCGTGGCTTACGTTAGCGGTTGCGGTGGACCTACGTAAGCACAATGGATGTTATACTGGCGCGTTCCCCTTACGGAGTTTTGAGGAGAATGTTGTAATCCCACAACAAACCACATGAGGGCGATCACACAGGAGCGGTCCCATTTACGCTGCTACTTTGTCCTCTTCAGAACAACATTAGCAAACAAAGCTGTTTGAGTTCATTACATGTGTTTCTACTGCAGGTTTGTGTGATAGTTTTATGGATTCATTATTTTATAAGTCATTTCAACTGTGATTCTGTGAATAAAGACACAGTTCTTGTTGGAAACATAGTTATTATTAAATAGTTTTCAGCACAAACAGCAAAACAATATTAGTGGTAAATATCTGACATAAACGATTTACGAGTGCAGGAGGAAAGCAACAAACGCAGCTACGATTCAAACAAAGACAGGAACAGTGCAAAACAAACGACTGCACAGTTTATAAGTTATATATATGTTAGATAGTCCACTGTCTCCTGTATATCAGGCTCTGAGCCCAAACTGCTTTTCCTTCGAAGCACAAAGCTCTCTGCTCCATAGTGCCTCGTCCATGTCCCTGCTGCAGCCGCTCCGTGCTTCCTTCCAATACACACACACGGACCAATCACAGCGGAGATTCCTTGCGGCGACCCTTACGTAGTTAGAAATTTTCGATGCTGCGCGGCAGGCGACGTAAGGGCCTTGCGGTGACCAACGCGTTGCGCAAGTGACGTCACGTCACCTCCGTAAGCTCCGCGCGAGTATAAACTAGGCTTTAGTCTGAGCTCATCATCTTCAGAATTAGCTACAGCACAACGAGCCTGAGCCTGAGCCTGAACCTGAGCCTGAACCTGGGCCTAAACCTGAGCCTGAGCCTGAGCCCTCCACAGTAGGAAGTCCCAGGACAATTGCTCTATAGCAGGGGTCTCCAACCTTTTTCAATCCAAGAGCTACTTTTATACAACAGAAGAGGCAGAGAGCTTCTTATTTTTCAACATAATAATTAAGACAAGAGAGAACACACACGGAAAACACAAAAAAATACTGTAATACTGTATAACCCTATATTTATACTTGCAATGACTTAAGATGTATTCATTCAAGTTCATGACTTAATTCTAAATCCTTTTGGGAGCTACCTGAAAGGGGCTGGTGAGCTACTGGGAGCTCCCGAGCCAAAGGTTGGAGACCCCTGCTCAATAGTAAATACAATACATAGAAATCAATGGTGATTCGCCCTCATAGTTTACCGCTAAGTGTATCAAAACACAATCTCCCCCTCAACGTGTGTGTGTGTGCGTGTGCGTGTGTAGGTGTGTGTGCGTGCGTGTTATTAATATGATAGTGATGAAAGGATGACGTCAGCCCTGCACACTGCGCCCCTTGTTCTGTCTCACTCTTGTGGCTTCTGGCTGCGCTGCGGTCGTGCCCTTGATTGAGCGTGCACATAAACTCAACACTTGCCACACACGCTGCTAAGACATCGCAGTACGGCTGGAGGTTTGACGGGATTAGACAGGCTATTTTTAATTTATACATACATATTTTATTCAACATTATGGAATAGGATCATGTTGTGGACAAGATATAACACAAAAACAATGAAAAGGAGTCTGGTCAGAGCGAGGGAGCACCAGAGAAGATAAGATCGACTCTATGATGGTCTCTCGTGAGAAGAATACAATGGTACTGCTCGCAAATTAGTTTTAATAAAACCATGTGATGTAAAATGTTCTTTTTCGAGAAGAAAAAACCCAATTCTAATAACACAAGAAGCCATTTCACTTCACATTCCCAGGAAAAATGCTAAGTTAGAACCATATGGAAATTTTTGGTATTGATAGATTTGTGCAAAGCATTCCAAGAAAATGCTTTTTAGTCATTTCATAGTCATTCAGTTTCATTGTGATACCAAACTGCTTCGGGTCTAAACCTTGGAGCAAGCGGTTACTTCAACCTAGTTATTTAGAAGTTCCAAATTCCAGAATAATGCATAAAGATACATTCTCGAGATCTATACATCAGAGAGAACATAAGTATTTACATTAAGCAGTACTTGCCAATATAATAATATTTACTGACATCAAAATACACTTGCATAAGAAGCCTGCAGCTGTACTTCATGAAACCTGTGTAAAGCCTCAGTATAAACACTACAAACAAATCTCAGTTATGAAAATTCACCTGTTGTGCCATAAAAACCAGCCGCTTTGGCGCGATGCAGGTGCTAATTCTCACACTCTCCTACACCATGAGTTAAAGGGTAAAACACAAGAGCCAACAGTGTATTTACAGCTGCTCAGCACGAATGACATCATACTTTGAGTTTGATGCATTGGTGTTTTAATGAAAGGTGCAGACAGACATCTATTCACAGTAAACCAGAAAACGGCAAATGACCAATTTAGGGCTTTATGGGTTTTTAAAGCTTTTTTTTCTTTTCATAATGTATTTTGTTTGTCCCAACAGAAATAACAACATGTTTTCTAATAAGATGAAGCCAGCATGTTAGCGTTAGCATATTTGAGCTTCAGGATGATAGCTGATTGGCTAAGGGAGGGTGGTCCTCTCCTTCACTTTTTTGTCTAAAAAAAGTATATCTAAAGTTGAGACAGGGGCCCATAAAATGCTCATGTGTAAACTAGTGCTATAACCAAACTGTTTTGAGAGGAAGGAAAATAGTTATCTGTTAACTAAATGGCAGCTTTAATACCAAATACAAACAGCTACATTGATACAGGTTGAGGTTTGCTTACGAGCAGTCTTATATAGCAATCCAAAATGTTATCCTCGTCTTAAAACATGCCAAACCCAAAGTCCCCAGTCCCCCGATTGAGAACCACTGCTTTAATTTCTCCTTTGACCCGCCTCAGATCTCGGGACGTCTTGGTCAGCGATCAAACGGAGCGGCTGCAGACGCGCTTGGCCGGGCAAGAATCCACCTCGTCATGTTAATAAAAGCTCATCAGTGCGATCGAGCGGATGGCGTTATCTGCTTAGGCACCGAGTCTGACCTCCCACCAGCAGCGGGGGGCCGCGCGCTAATCTGTGCCCGATCTCGAGGCCTGGTCGCGGGGTGAGAGGTGCAGGAGGTGGGGGTAAGGTGGGGGGGTGGCAGATGTGACAGCGGGCGGTCGCTTTGAAAGGGGAGCCAGCGCGGTACATGGAGCGGACATGGGCGAGGAGGCTTCGGGCAGGGGGACAAGGGGCCGTATTCTTTCACTTATCTGTGTGTGGGGCTTAAGTTACCGAGGAGAAGGACACGTGCGCTGATGGATGAAGGCTGTGTTTGTGCGGACTTTTGAAGCTGGTTTGACAAAGTTATCTGCAGGAACGTGGCACAGAAGCTCAGTATCTGAACTTGAAACAATCTGAAAATGACTACTCTCGTCAAAATCACATTCTTGTAGCTGGAAATTCATTGTCACACAGTAAAGTTTCATAAATTCTACGTTTTGTTTAGCCCAATAGAAAGTCTTGTTCTGAACTGCTGTCTTCATCGGATTAGAAAACATGTTATCTGTCGCATACTTGTAAGAAAGAGCCCTGTGAGTCACTGTTGACACTTGGGGACGAGAGCGGATTTACCAAGAAGTGTGGTCCTCTCTTTCTCATTTTCTGTCTGAAAAAACTGAACCAACAATTGACACAGGCCAAAATCAAAACAAATGATTCTACTAAACTGTTTTGAGAGCCATGAACCAGTTAGGTGTATTTTATTCATTTGTTGTGGGTTAAAAGTTGGCAACCCAAGATTTGTGCATTTTATAATTAGTTTAAATCATATGATTGTTGTTTCTATTTAAACTAAACAAATCAAAAGTCTTAAAAATAAGCCTAAAGAGACAACATGAGTAAAGGCTAGGGTTTAATGGCCGCAAAGTTGTAGATTATTGTTTCACCTTCCCCAAACTCCAAGCAGACCAGTCACAGGGCTGACATGGCAATCGAACCCACAACCTTCTGGCTGTGCAACACCACAACTAACAACATATTTGAAAATGACAATGTTTTTTTATTACCACCAGATCACATGCATTAGGCTAATTGGGGAAAACATGTAATTGTCCGATGTAATTCTGTTAAAGGGTCGTTATCATATTTTCCTAGTTTTGAGATTCTTAGATAATTCCTTCCAAACATACCGTGAAGCGATCCATATGTACCGACGGAGAGCTGAGCCAATACCGTTCTCGGACGGGATGGGTCTGTGAGAGTCGGACTGGAAGGAACGCAGCAGAAACAGCACCTGAAAACACAAGAACATAAAGATATATATATTTTACAAGCTAACTATTAACTACTAAACTACTGCAGGTCTAGAAGTAATTCTATTCCCACCTCTGCACCTTCTCCACCGACTCCCACTGATGACTGCTGTCGTTGTGTCCTTGGGCAAGACACTTAACCCCACTTTGCCCAAAGCCCCCACTGAAAGATCAAGGCTCTGCTCACACTCAGAGAGCAGCCGTCCTCCTGTGGACTCACCACCTGCAGAGGGTCAGTGAGGGTGGGTGCTATGAGACTTGGGTGGCAGCTCTGACTGCCACCCCCCTGACCCAGAAATGGATTAAAGGGTAGAAAATGGATGGATGGATGGACTACTGCAGGTCTAGAAGTATTCATCAATGCATCAATACATGTCAAAATTGCTCTTGAAAAAATTGAGGCCTCTAATCTGCACAAATGGCCACTCATTAAGACAATACGGCCTGGAAGACGTATGATAGCCTCCTGGTTATTGGTCATATCGATTGCATTTGTATTTTATTTTGCCTTTTGGCTGCAACTACAGGGCCAGGGTCAGGGCCAGCAGACTAAGAGTTTTTATCATAGAGCAGTCACACTCTTGAACTCTCACCCTCTCTAAGCATGTTAGACACACTTTAATCAGACATGTAATTAATGTTAATGTTAGCAATAGCATATTTGTACAGTCTAAAATATAAGCATGTATAAATCTGTGCTGTTAATATTATCTATTATACTGCACTTCTGGTTAGATGCTGAACTGCATTCGGTTGCATTGATCTGAGCAGTGTAATGACAATAAAGTTGAATATTATCTATTTTCTGAATCCAGCGACCCGCACATTGTTCAGAGCAATTTTTGAGAATCTGCTGATCGCCAACTTGTTTTCTGCTGATCTGCTCCCTGGCACCACTGATTATGGAAGTTCATTTCTGATATAACGTAGTATCAGATCAAAATTATCAATGACTCTTCTGGCCACCCAGGAAAAGCCTTGTTCCAGCTTCTTCCCTCTGGCAGAAGATATTGTTCTCTGAGATGCAGGACATCTCGTTATGCTAATAGTTTTTTTCCACGAGCTGTTAGCAGTTTGGATAGAGCACTTTAATGTTTTTGCACTTGTACAGATCTGTTTTAGTTGGTCAACTTCACAGTGACATTTGTTTACTGTTTTTAAAATGTGTTTTATTTTTGTCTTTTAATGTTGTTTTATGTCTGTACTTGTCCTGTGCACACTGGGAACTTTTACTAATGTATTCCAATGTAGTGTTACTGCAAATGGCGAATAAATGAATCTGAATCTGAATATTGAGATTTAAGATGCACTAAATACACAAGATTATTACTAGATTATCACTAAATAACTAATTGGTTGTAATTCAGTCAGTGAATGTAATATCTGTTATTGATCAAATGAACAATGTGGCAAATAAAATCCAATCCACATGAAGCAGTAACAAGCTGCAGTCATCTATACGGTGCACCTCTGCCTACACTAAAGAAATACACTCTTGTGCCAAGCAGTGACTCATGTGGAGGCTAAAAGTGGTTGTCCCACAAACGGGCTGAACTAGCAGTGGGGCGAGAGGGTGGAGCAGGACTCAACATGACTGTGCCCTGGAGCTGGAAGGTCGTGGGTTCAGATAGGGGCTTGTTGTTTTAGCCATTGCGGATTTCCTTCCAATGACCCACTTTCCTCTCATGACCAGAAACAAGCACTTAGGTGAAGCAGAGAATGGAAGAAAACGGTTGTTCTTGTCTATATGTGTGGAGTTTGTGGTTAGTGATGTTTGGCCCAAAGAAATGCCTGGTTTTAAACAAGACTAAGCAGTCTATGCATGCATTTTCTACACTGATTATGTGGCCGGTGTATGCTTTAGGAAATCCACAAAGCCTCAATGCTTCTACTCATAAAGACAAATATCAGAAGGTCTGCAGTTTCCAGAAATGGATAACAGGTCGTAATCCATATCCCCATTTCTTTGAGAAATGGTGCAGAAAATAAGGATAACATGGTGTGACACATTGACTGAAAGACCTGCTTTCTCCTGCTAAATGAAGAGGTTTCTCATCAGTTAATATTAAATTGTTTTTTGATTGATTGCCCATAAAACACTGTCAATTTGATTCCTGCCCATTTCTATCCACTGTGGCTTTATACATTAATTTGTATCATCATCATTATTATCAATGTAAAACTATTATTCATATTTAAAACAGGTCATTCCAGGCCTCCAAAAGATAAATATGTCATATGCAAATCAACTGATGAGGCAAAGGTCTCAACATTAATCAAAAACTAACAATTATACTAACAACAAGTATTCATAAATGCAAGCTAGATAAATGAGACAAACAGGTGGTTACTCTCCCCCCGAAAACATGTTGGTCTCTGAACCTGTTTATATACTGCTTATAAACCAGCTTTGCAATCGGCTTCATGATCGCAACCACAGCCTTCTCTCGTGTCCAGATGCAGTCAGAAAAGCAGAGTGTCTGGTCCCGTGTCACTTTTGTTTACTAAGAGAAAGTGAAAGTGCGTTGCCAAATGTGCAGCGGGGATGACACAGGGCTGCAGACAGGATATTCCCGAGGCACTGACATGTCCCAAACCTCTGCACTATCATAGCACTTATGTTTGACCAGAGAAGTGACAGACGGCTCAGGAGAAGCAACTCATTCAGCTAAATTATACTTTGTGTATCGAGTGAATGGATCTCTGCGCTGGAAGGTTTGTTAGATGTGTTTTTAGCAAAGCTCCATACACTACACTTACCATAGAAGAGAAAAGTCTCTGAAGCCACGTTTCCACTGCCCTCACGATATTTTACTTGACTGGATTCATGTATAACAATTCCATTTAAAAGTGTTCAAATTATATTTTAATTGAAAACACCGAAATTATAAAACACAGCCATCCTAGTAAATAATTATGTAGTTTATTATAGTGCTAGCCATACTTCAAGTAGCTTTCAATTTCAAGCTCAAAGCTGCACTAACTGACTTCATTTTTGTATTCATTACTAAAATGCTATCCATGTCCATGTAGTGCATTGGGATGTACGTCCTTTTGAAGAAAAAATAGCGCAGATTTGTGCTGACATGACATAGATAGATCGAGTTTTGATGAAACAAGGAAGAGAATGTGTTTCGGGTCTCAGATTGTGACCAATCACAGCGCACCACTGGCCCCCACTTTCGTGAGAAATCTACAGGTCCGTTAGCATAGACGGCTGAGTTAGCACAACAAGCGGCGGAGCAAACCTGAAGCTTCGTGTGTCTTTGTCACCGGTTACTGCTTACACAGCGAGACAGCCATCCAAAAGAAAGTCCCATTCCTCCGCGCTTCCCGGTTCTATCGTTCTATGGTCACGCCATCCACGTGCAAATCCATGTCCATGTATTATCCATATTGGGAGAGGCTAGCTCCGTCCCAACAGTGAGTGTGTGTGGGGGGCGATAGCTTCGTGGGTGCGGGGAGGGGAGCAGAAAGAGAGGCCAGCGAGTCCGCGGCTTCAAAATCCCAAAGTCAGTTAGTGCAGCTTTAAATGGAGGAGGGGGGGAAAAGGCAGAGTTCAGTTTTGTCGATTTGCATGTTATTATTTTGCCCAAAATGTGGCATTGGACTTTGAAGATATCTGAGGGGGCAACGAGCCGGCCTAATGTACAATTTCATATTTTTGAGCAGTAAAAACATTTTCTGTACTTTTCTGGACACTCAACGAGGCTTCACATCCATCCATTTTCTACCCTTTAATCCATTTCTGGGTCAGGGGGGTGGCAGTCAGAGATGCCACCCAAGTCTCATAGCACCAGCCCCTCACTGACCCTCTGCAGGTGGTGAGTCCACAGGAGGACGGCTGCTCTCTGAGTGTGAGTATAGCCTTGATCTTTCAGTGGGGGCTTTGGGCAAAGTGGGGTTAAGTGTCTTGCCCAAGGACACGACAGCAGTCATCAGTGGGAGTCGGTGAAGAAGGTGTAGAGGTGGGAATTGAACCCACGACCTTCTGGCCCTAAGGCCAATGCTCTACTAACTGAGCTACTGTCGCCCTTAATGTCATTAGTAATGTCATGCTTCACATGACATTACTAATTCTCTACACACACAAACAGCCCTGGGGCAGACTGACAAAAGCAAAGCTCCTGATCAGTGCCATCGGCTCCTCTGACCACAAGCATTCACACACATCACTCACTTGGTGTTCCTAGAGGTCTATATCCCAGTTCTATCCAGACCCTGTCCTGCTTAGCTTCACCTTTTATTTAAAAACTACTATACCAGCTACTATCTCAGCGTGTGTAGCGGTGATAGTAGCTGGTGTAGGGAGAATGACCAATGCAAGATTTCTTAGAGATGACACTTTTACAGAGAGAAAAATTAAGCAAAAGAGTCTTCAAAATGCCGTATTCCCTTTTTTTTGCTTTTCACATCTTGTCTCTGTAATACATTAAAAAAAATTCAAAGAGGACAAATATGCTTTCTGTGATACATGGAAAAAAAGACAATTTTGTGAACGAATTTCTGAAAAAAAGACTGCAGTAAACAACAAAAATGCATCACAACAACTAGAGACATTTCTAAAGAGTGCCTATTGTCCAGGAGAAGTATTTTGAGTAAGTGTGTGAGCGAATGGCCCGTAGCAGGTGGATGGTGGCTGGGAGTGTCCAAAAAGCTCCGGCACAACGGCTGGATGACTGGGGTGTGTATTCTGGGCCTTGGTAAGTATACTCTTTAAGCTGGGCCTATAGCCACAGACCAGGAGGAAGCCATTCATTACGCCGTACAGAGAAGGCAACGTGGGGAAAAACCAGCCCGACCACGTAGCACTGAGCTCTGGCTGCTGAGCTCCGGCCGGTCCCCTCCTGCAGACTCCACACCCAGCTACACCCAGGTCCGACAAACAGCCTCCGCACGGGCAGCGCTGCCACTCACAGCCTGATGCGCTCATTGGGACGAGGAGGCAAATATCCATCTCAAACTTCTTGGCTAAGACAAAGTCACTAGTGCCTTGAATGCAGGAGAACATGCATGAAAACAGATAAGTTAAAATCTCTTGAAACGTTTTGCATTACAGATTCTATAGAATATTTGTATAATTTTGTTATCATAGAAACATTTGCATTGGTTTTGAGTTATAATTATTAGGTATATAAACGGCAATAATGTGCAGCACTAAAGGTGTGCCATGTCATTGGTTGCCAGCCCAGGTGATCCAAGAGTGTCAAACTGGTTCCAGAAAGGCCCGGTGTGGCTGCAGGTCTTCATTCCAACCAAGCAGGAGCACATCCCACTCAACCCATGTTTGCACATTTCCTGTCGTTTTGCACACCCTGAGTGATCCTATTTATGCCAAATGTAACATGTAAATTTCATTGTGAGATCCATAAAGCTGTATCTTATCTCTTATCTTAAACACATTCCTTCAGGTCATTCACTTGAGTCTGGTGTGCGCCTGTTTAGTTGAAAACCTGCAGCAACACCAGGCCTTTGAGGACCGGTTGGACACCCCTGATCCAGATGACTACATAGCATTTTAATTCAATGTATTTATTTATTAATTAGGGCAATGCATAATTCTGAAAGCATCCAAATCTCTTTTTCAGGGGAGTCCTGGGCTTACAGCCGAGGAGTCTTTTGAGATTATAGTAGTAGGGGAAACTGGAGCAGCAAGAGAGAACCTACACAGACACAGGGATCATATGCAAAGTCAGAAAGACCCCCACATGGGCCAGGAATTTAACCCAGAACCTCCCTTTCTCACCACCATCTGATTCAATACCCTTCAATTTACACCGTACATACATTATGCGATTTCATATAGATATTGCATACATATCACAGTAAGTACATGAAAAATCAAATAGTTTTATTGTAGTCGCATCTAAATGTATCCAGCTTCTTTAAATGAAGAAAACATGCGGTAACATTTGCTACAGCATCTGCCCATTACGTCAACTCAAACCAAACCAAACATTACATGAAATTGTATTACAGTTCTAATGAGATCGCACTGGTTCACCATCACAGGCTTCGTTATTATAAGCTCTGGTTTGCAGCGGCTCCCATGATGCCTTGCTTTCAGATACACCTCATGCACCGGATTGGGAAGTCCCGCTCATGGGAGGCTCAACCGGCTCAATCCAGAATCGACAAATATACGGCATATTTATAGTAAAGAAGCAGCCTCCCTGTTCCTCCCAAAACGCTTCTAAACTCGTGTGGGACAGCACAGTGGAGTCACGATATCAGACATTACATAACGTTTAGAGAAATGGTATTGAGAATCACCTCATATGTTCATAAGATTTGTCCCAAACCATTTAAAAAGGACTGTAGAGCTGAACTGGTATGAAAACAAATGTGTATGCCATGATGTCTGTATTCTAAACTAGTTTTTTGGGCTGTCAAATCGGTCCCCCAAGGGCTGCTGTTGTGGCTGCAGGTTTTCATTCCAGTAAAGCAGTGCTCACCAGGCTCCTCTTCATGAAGTGAGTTCAGTTTTAACCTGAAGAACAGGTAAAGAACCTGAAGAAACTGAAGAAGATAAAATATTGATCTCACAATGGAGAAATGTCCACTGACTCACTGATAACATTTTTGGAATCCGGTGTGCTTCTACATGGTTGGAATGAAAACCTGCAGTCCCTTTCTGGCACTGATTTGACACCTCACTTCCACAGCGTGTCATTTTCAACTCCAAATGGAAAATAAACATAATTTCAAATATGGACTTAAACATTGTTGGTTCTGTGTGGTTTTTATCGTTGCATTTCTTGTGTTTGAACTGCTTGATTCTCTGATCTGTGTTGGCGAATTCGACGGTTGTGTAAAGTCCTCCGAGATGACCACTGTTGTTGTGTTTTGGGGCAATACAAGGTTACACTGAATTGAATATGATCTGCATTAGTTATGTTAATTGGGAGGTCTAAAGTCCATCTTCAGCAAATATATGAGCAATGGCCCTAAGTTCATGAAAGCATTGTATGTACATAAAAGGACAGTATTGATTTGGTCTACTTTCCCGGTGTAAAACACAGATGAAGTGAGGCAGCCAATCTGTGCCAAGACGTTCTTCGACCTCTTGCCTCAGGACACTACAGCTATGCCTCCACGTCAGTAAAACTTAAATACTGTTGGTATTCAGCTAATAATAGTAACTAAATTATTTCAGAAATTGTTTTGTTTTTGGTCTGGGGTGGAATGCTTGAAATATCACAATTCTTGATTCATCGTTTCCAGGCAACCACACTTTAAATGTTAAATAGGTGTTTTAGAATAGTAAAGAGGAAAAATAAACAGGTTTTGACTGACTGGCTTGAATCTCATGGAAAAACCACCACTTCTATTAATAAATGTACAGATCTACTTACTCCAGTGTTGTTGAAATAGGTGGCACCCAGACCATGAAGTGGCAGTGACATGGTATTGCCACAAAATGGTACTCATAAGTAGAAAATACACGTATGATATATATTTTTCCCTATGGACTTTTTCCCAAAAGTAAATGCACTGTAACAGGTAACTACTACTTTAAAATGAAAAACAAAACAGACTAAATATACAGCTTGTCAACACAGGATGGCTGAAGAAAATGGCAGGTATCTAGTGCAAGTATGAAGAAAGCCATAGGTTCTTTACCGAACCACAGGAAAAGGCAAGGCAAGTTTAGTTATATAGCACAATTCATACACAAGGCAACTCAAAGTGCTGAACAAAACAAGAAAGACATTAAAAAGAAAGATAAAAATATAAAATCCCTTAGTTGTATGCACAGCTAAACAGAACTGTCTTTAACCTGGTTTTAAACATTGTCAGAGAGGAGGCCTGTCTCACATCTTCAGGAAGACTGTTCCAGATTTTAGCAGCATGAATCTGAAAAGCAGCCTCCCCATGTTTAGTTGTGACTCTGGGCACTAACAGGAGTCCAGTCCCTGTGCTCCTCAGAGTCCCAGCAGGAGTCCAGTCCCTGTGCTCCTCAGAGTCCCAGCAGGAGTCCAGTCCTTGTGCTCCTCAGAGTCCCAGCAGGAGTGCAGTCCCTGTGCTCCTCAGAGTCCCAGCACGAGTCCAGTCCCTGTGCTACTCAGAGTCCCAGCAGGAGTCCAGTCCCCGTGCTCCTCAGAGTCCCAGCACGAGTCCAGTCCCTGTGCTCCTCAGAGTCCCAGCAGGAGTCCAGTTCCTGTGCTCCTCAGAGTCCCAGCACGAGTCCAGTCCCTGTGCTCCTCAGAGTCCCAGCACGAGTTCAGTCCCTGTGCTCCTCAGAGTCCCAGCAGGAGTCCAGTCCCTGTGCTCCTCCAAAGTAACTCAAAATGATGCACAGAAAGTGTTGACATCTACTTCAAACATAATCCGCCAAAGGTTGTCTATTCATGCCATTCAAATTGCATTAGCAGTTTTCCCATAATGTCATTTTTAGGTGAAAAGTCAGTATAGTGGAAAAGTCTGAACCTCCCTTGGGCTTTGGTTAGACGACATAAAAAAATCTATATCGGTATGTCTTGTTTTGTAGCGAGGCGTAACTGTGCATATGTTGCAACGGCTCTGCGTCCGCTTTTGGAGGTGGTAAAAATAGTTTTGGTGGATGTGAGGTCCCTCCAGACTCTGTTATCAAGCCACTGCTCCGCCCACTGCAGCCACCACAGCTGGCCCACATGCTCCACGCGCTGCAGAGGGCAAGTGCAAATAATGGTGCGCCCAGTCAAGGTTTGCACCAGACAAAAAAAAGTACAGAGGAAAACCATCTACAGGGAAAGAGGTGAGGGACACGCTGTTCAAATAAAAAAGCCAGAGGTTAGACAAAGTTTGGACACACCCATTCGAACCAAAACTCCCCATAAAAAGGCAGAGCAGGCTGAGTTTGAAACTAAATTAACTTGGCATAATTATTAGTTTACACAAATGCTTTAAAAAATAAAAGTTTAGTAGCAATTTTGTGAAATTTATACAGAACTTGCTTAATTATTTTACTGTGTACTGTAGAGTGCAGTATCTCAGAGTTTCAGGGCTCGTTTTACTTTTCTGAATGCGCTGGAAAACAGCTGCAAGTCCTAAGCAGCTCTAAAACAGTCGTTTTGTGCTTTACATTGTTTCTTTTTCTTGCTTTTTTCTACCTGAGATGTTGCTGCAGTACAATGTTCATGGTTTTACACTGGTCCAGACCAGAGCAGAGAGGATTCATGGTTCGAACTAGTGATATCCAATATTGGCTTTTTGCCGATATCCGATATTGTCCAACTTTCAATTTTCGATTCCGATATCAGTTGATACCGATGTCGATATGTCGGTTATTTTTCCTCAAAACTAATTTAGGTAACATCACATATCTCCTGAATTAACACAACATGTTGTGATGCCCCACTGGATTCAATCTTGAATGTAACAAGGCTTTCCAAATGTTATAATTATAATATGTGATATTGTTTGTGCAAAATAATAAAAAATAATAAACTTAATTTGGGAAAAAGTGCCATGTTTATTTTTACTTTTTTACAATTGTCTCAAACAACAGTTTGGATTACACACTCCCTGAGATAACAACAAAAGGGCAAATTTGACTTCAATGTGGCAAATATACTGCACAATTTAGGAAATATTTGTTTGAGCTACAAAAAATACTTCAGGCTTGAGGTGAAGTACAACAAATGAAAATTGTCCCTAGCCAATTACTTGGGCTAATGCAATCGTTGAAATCAGCACTGCTCTACATGAGCAACAACAAAGAGATGCAACTTTAAGGTAAAGTGCAAAAAGAACGGAAGGTACAAAGTTTCAGTCCAGATCTTCCAGAGAAACTGCAGCCATCCACGCTGGTTTGTATGCTTCAAGAGTGCACAGATGAGGTCATCATCCGTGCACTTTTATCGGTTTTAAGGCAAAAAAAAATTGATAAAGATATTAACAGATATTACATTTTTATGCTAATATCGGGCCGATATTATCGGACATTTCTAGTTATAACCAAGCAGATCAAGCGGAAATCCTAAGAGTAAGGCTAACTTTTTGAAAAATGCTAATGAAGCATTAAGGATTTTACTTTGGACTAAAGCAGAGAAAATGGTCCGAACCAAGCGGCTACTCCACCTTGTGACCTGTTCTGCTCCACCCAGCGGTTACTCCCCCTCTGCTGCTGTGACCTGAAGGACTGTTGCTGATTATTACTATTGTTAGCTTTTTAGAATGATCCATTTTATTTTTGCTGCTACTGGACACTTGAATCTCTCCTACCGGGATCAATGAAGTATCTATCTACACCAATGAGCTGACCATTACCTTAAGACCTCACCTGTCCCTGTTATAGGTATTGGACGTATAAGTTATCAGTGCCAGGCCTGACGCAGCTCACTTTCGTTGGCCAATTGTAACAATCCAGAGTGGAAAAACAAGGTAATAAAACGACATGTACATTTGAACATCCTCTAACTAAGTTGTCTTGACGTGTCATTGCACCATTGCAGCGGAGTCGTCTCCCATAAAGCAGACATAAATGAGAGATGCTGAAACTTCATGGTTTCTCTAATTGGGGTGACATCTTCCAAACTAATTATAGCCTTCAATGTAAATCATACATCTGACAAAATGCACGTCTTGATTGCAGCGTGCTGGTTGGCTGTTGGCTGCTGCGATGCTACGGTTTTATCAGATATCATGTCTCACAAGTGCCACTCGTTACATACAACCCAGATCTATGGAAAGGCGGCCATATTTTTTAGCAATACAAGCTCAAAGCAATTATTTCTCCATAGAGAAAGGTCACCATGTGTACAGTAGCTTTTTCAGTCATGTCTGTGTCTAGTTATCTTATTTTGAGATGTGCAACAACAATCTCTACTCAAACATTTGCTAAAAATTGCTTTGGGGAACAACGAGACTCGAGAATTGGGTAACTCTGGCGCATTTACATATTGGGGTAAAAACAAGTAGATTAATGTGCACTATCCCAATTTAAAAACACTGAGGATTGATTGGACCAAGGAAAAGAAACAGCCTTTTTTCCACCTTGTCTGTCTTTTAAAACATAACACATCAAGAATCACAAGTCTCTCATGAGTCTGTTGTGGAAATATGCAAAGGCTTATTAGAAACCAGGCCGCCCCAAAAAGCATGCCCCATAAAAGCAAAGTGCTATAACTGCAGTCAGGTCGTGTTAGTGCCGGCTGATCCAAAAGGCTTGTTAAGACCAGACCACGTTGTGTCAACAAAAGACATGGTTTGTCTGAGAATCTTATGGTCTTTGTCGCAATAATAGTTTCACCTCAAATATCAGGAGCTGAGTCTTATCTGATGGTTCATTTGTGGTTGTCAGGTTATTCTTTTTTCTTTTATATCAAGTTAGTCCGTTAGAACAAAGCATACCCAGATATTTGTCAAATGAAGGTAATCATAATGTTGCATGAGGGTATTCCGCAGATTAGTGCAGTGTTTATTTGTTATTTATCTATTTGAAAATCTACCGCAATATCTCAACTTTCTAAGTAATTGATAATATTTCAGGTAGGAACGGGCAAAAAATAAAGATTTTTTTTTCCCATATTCACTGATCTCAATTTCTGATTAGATAAAAAAAAAGAAAAATAAAAACATTACAACTGGTATGACAAAAAAAATACTGCCGCTGGTCTTCCAGAATATATTTTTCATCAAAATACGTGAAAGCCTCTTCAGATGATTTTAATCTAAACAGAATCGCAATTGACAGTTTTCTATTTTTGAAATCAATTATTGAAATAGATGACAACTTATTTAGTAATTGATTAATTGGTTTTTGACCATGGAACAAAACATGCTGAGTTTAGGAAGATTCATCTTGTCTTCTTAGTAGAATTAAAAGTATTGGTTCTTCTGTACCAGACAATATAAGAAGAGGTGTTCTGACTCACACAGAGCTTTAATTACTACAGAATGACAAAGAACGGTTTTACTATTTCTAATAAAACTACTTTGCTTTAGCTTTGGTTATCCATACATCCATTTTCTTCCCCTTAATCCAATTCCGGGTCGGGGGGGGTGGCAGTCAAAGCTGCACCCAGTCACAGAGCACCAGCCCCTCACTGATCCTCCTGCAGGCGGTGAGTCCACAGGAGCTGAGATCTTTCAGCGGGGGCTTCAGGCATATTTGGTTATATTTATTAAAAATCATTTGGATGGATTTAAACAACTAATTGATGAATCAAAATGATAATCTTCCAATTTACTGATAATATAGAATAATAATGAAACACAGCCCTAGTTGAGACTAATGATAGAAGCCTTTAAACATGCTGTTGCCTGATGTATTGGCTCCTTCTTCCACCAACGGGAACTACATAAAACAACAATTTTGCTGGAGCTGCGAGCGAAACCAATGAGCTCTAGGTAAGTTGACGTAGGCCGTAGAAAATAGATCTCTCTCGCTTTTGTTTGGATTCGTATCGACGACAGATATTCCGCAAATAGCATCATAGTGTACTTTCCTCAGCGAAGGCGAATGATGATGGACGTGTTTGCTTTGTCTAGGAACAATATGTCCATCCAAACACATTGAACACATCAGGACGCATGGGAAGAGAGAAAGCATTCGAAACATGACTCAGCTGGAGCGCAGATGCCGTCAGTAATCACAATGCATCTCCTTTAGCTGCGTCGGAATCCATGTGAGAGCGTTATGGGGAGCGCACGTGTGAATGAAGCAGCGGTGGCGCAGCAGAGGCCCTGATGGTTCCCAGCCCCACACGTCTCGCTCGCTGTTGTTCTTTGACAATAACAGAGGAAGTCGTTTTGGCCCTGAGCAAACACATCTGCTACCCGTTACATGCTGGGGCATATTAAAGCACACTGCACTTTCCCCACGGTGGGACGCAACGCTCCACATGTTGGCACTAACAAGCCACTGACTGAGAACAAACACATCTTTGGACGTATGAAACACTCAAACTAGATTCTAATTTGACAAATACTGACGCTCTCTTTTGATTGTGTGATTCAGTCGATGCTTCTCAAAGGGCCTTTTTTCTGGGTCATATCAATTAAATGTATGTTTGTGAAGATATTTGGAGTCATTGGTCCAAAGGAAACTATTTTGCTTCATCTAAATATATTTCAAAACTGTCGGTCTTGTTCTGTAAACGTGTGTCGTGCAGGTTTTTTATGTAGCAAAGTTCTCTATCAGTACTCAAATCTAAATGGTTACGACACTAGATCAATACGGTGGTGATATGAGAGAAGTCAGCTAAATGTATGTGTCTGGCCGTAGAAAGATACATGTGCATTTTATTTATCCCCGCAGGGAACTTTGTCCTCTGCATTTGACCCATCCTGCTTGGCTTGGTCTGGACTACAAGAGCTGGAGGATTTTACCTTTTGTTTTAAGTGGTAGAGGAAACCGGAGCACCCAGAGGTAACCTACGCAGACATGGGGAGAACATAAAAACTCCACTCAGAAGGGCCCTGTTCTGACTGGGATTCAAACCCAGGACTTTCTGAGAAACAAGAGTTCTATCCACTCACGTCAATCCCACTTCACTCCGCTGAAGAGGAAAAAGTGGACCAAGAGGCGTTTTGAGTCATTCACAATACTTTGAAGTGGTCGTTTGAAAGTGAGGTCACCTAAATCCTGACTTTTGAAGAACATTCGGTGAATTGCGTGACGTTTTCCTGTGCGGCTTGTGGCCCTCTTTGCCACAGTTACACATTATACCATTGGTTTAGTTTGCCATGGCTGAAGGAATGATAGACCATCTCACACTAGATGTATTTACCCTGTTATCTCACTATCACACCCTCTCCAGCCACACATATCAGCTCTATGTTTAGACCACTTCACCTGCATACCCTCCCAAAGCTCCCGTCACGCTGCTGAAGACAAACCCTCAAAACAAGCTCATCTTCATCCAGTCTTCAACAACAACAACGGACAGCTGGGTGTCATGGCCAAACACTCAACATCCCACAAATTACGGGAAATGTACCTATGTTCCATCTCTATGAAGACAATAGAGTTGAACTTGTGACTGATGAAACCCAGCAGTACTTGGGGCTGATTAATTGCAATGTTCCCTGTAACTGTTGATTATAAAAATGTTAGAAATTCTCACCTTAATATTTTATTTTTCTTCATCCCAGTTGCAGATGCAGAGGCACGTTGGAGTCATAGATTATCGTAAGTTAAAGCTGGGGTACATCACTTTGTTTTTTGGCGCCACAGAAAGTGTATTGTAAAAGTAAAATGTTCAGACCACAACAAGCAGTCTTATCAGAAACCATTTCTTTTGCATGCTCACTAATTGTCATCTTGGGCCGAGAGCTGATTGGCCGAGTGAGGGTGGTCCTTTCATTTTCACTTTTCTGTCTGAAACACCGGCTTCAAAGAAGTGTTAGAAAAATAGTGATAAAATCTGTAAAAAACAGCTTTGAAAGCATGGAACTAATCACATTAGATTTAATTACAAGTTTGTGGCTTGAGCATTTGGTGCTACAGCTTTAAGTGTCTTGCTCCGGGACATAAGGAGGTGCAATCCTTGGTGTATTTTGGAGGTTTTCAGTTGATCAAAGAAGAGCATTTGCAACATTATTGTCAAACAAACTCGACTCAACATTGAAATAACCGACAAAAGACAAAAATGCTCATTCATTTTGATCCATACTGTGTGCATACCCAACACAGTGGCCTTCTAAAGCCCATTGTCATCACATAAACCAGATTGTATGATTGATGAACTCATGTTGTTTTGATTGTGGCATTGTAACCTGAAACATCCCACTTCCTCCATTGTGTTTGATTCACCGCAGCCTTAAACATAAATGCATTTTCCAGAAGAGGTCTCTTGCTCCTAACATCCTGGAGCCGTATTGAGCAAGTTCAAACGTCACAATCTTGACAACGTGCCTCGAGGAGTTTGCACCCATCTGAAATCCAAGATGCCATAACTGATCCACTTATCAAAACTGCACACCCACATTTAGATAACAGACAACCTAGGGAGCCTGTCCAGACAAGGCAGTTATCGCTACGCAAATACCAGAGTTTAGTTCTGTCATCAGGCTAAGACAAACACAACCAAACAGTCTGCTGCTAATATCAACACATGAAGACAGAAGAGGGCAGAGGGGGGGTGGGAGGAGGAGAGAGGGGGGGGATAAGTCGTACAGCTTGTGTGGTGATTGCTCTGTGAGGAGGCTGGATGTCAAACCATGCTGCAGGTAAAAGGCTGGGTTCATAGGTTTCAGCTTCCTGTGTGAGGCTACAATTTCCAAACACTAAGCTTTTCCTTTAAATTTACGATAGCTATGGCAAAGCAATTATCCAAATAACTAATATATTTCTGAAAAAAACATGGATAGAGTCAATACATTTGTATTTGAACACATTATTGACCACAGGGAGGTCATTTTACAATATAAACATCAGTAAATACCTCCTGCTGTGCTATCCTTGAACCAAGTGCAATTGTCGCTCCGGAGTTTTACTTTATTCAATTGTATTATCTTATTACTTTAGTATTTTATTTTATTTTATCATCTATTATCTTAAATAATAGATCCTGTATGGTGTGTACAAACTGACTGCTTTTATCTCCTCATTTCTTACATTCTGCTGTAATGTGTGCAATGTTGACACAAATAAAGGACGACAATAAATCTTATCTTCCTCTGCATTTGACCCATCTTCCAAGTGCCACTCGGGCTCCCAGTGAGGAGCAGTGGGGCCAGAGAGCAACCATCCAGGGGACCATATTCAGATTGCGAGCTCAGACCTTCGTATGATGCATGTTTAGGGTGATGGAGGGGGGAGTGCGCAGAGGAAACCCAGGCAGACAAGAGGGAGAAACATCCAAGCACCACAAGGAAAAGCCTGGTCGGTCTGGGGATTGAACGAGCCAACTTAGTGCTGTGAGACATGAGTTACACAGCCTACTTGTCACTTATAATTGACCTTTCACAGTTTCAAAAGGGCTTCAGACTGGACAAAAGTAACCAAAAGTCAGACTAAAAGTTATTAATGAGACCTCAATCAATAGCTGAGCCAATCACAGCAGCTCCATTCACGATGGAAACTTCATACAAACATGTGTTCACACCTGGAGCAGTGTCCCGTGGATGTGGTTGTGCTGGATTTTGGGCCCAGGTGTGGGAGGAAGCTCTTTCAGTAGATCACAGACTGTGGACGGAACCTGAGTCACCAAAACGAACGGGACGAGAGCGCGAGCGGCCATCTCCCTGGTCCTGTATACGGCCGAGCGACCACATCTGAAAAACAATGAAAACGAATTCCATCAAAGCCATTCTGTTTTTAAAGTCTGCATTATTCTGAGTACAGAACCAAACGGTTTTCAAGAAGGTGTGAGTCATGATTAAATATTTTTTTCATGATAGAATGCTGAAAACGTGGCTAAGAGAGTATAAACAATATGCTGAATATAATTTCCACTCTGGTCATGCTAATATTTGTCTAAAAACTAACTAAATTTAGATTGTTGTTTCTACTCAGCAACATGAACTGTGCTTCCCTTCTAACTAAACAGTTGTCAGATTAACAGTTGACAAAAGCACCAGACATGAACTTAAACTTGTCCGGAAGTAGTCTCGCCTTCTGTGTTTGGGCCCACACAGGCTCAGAGTCGAGAGGGTCAGGCCCGGACCTGGATTCATATCATATATATGTCTTAAAAGCATGCATGGGACTAAAGGCCCAAATAAACTCAAATGTACTATGTTATAAAAGAGCTTCTAAGTTACAGCTCTTACACAGTGGTGAATGAATACGATTATAATTTGAAAAGGTTAACTGTATAAAGGCAGAAATCACATACCGTCTCACATTATAAGACAAACGGTATGAAGTTTTTAGAGTGAAGGTCCAAAAATGATTATTCACCATGTACAGTATATGATATAGAGTACAGCTGTTTCATAAAATGGACTTAAACAATTTTTGGCAATCATTGAAATAGAATAAATGTAGAGTCAACATTGGAACATACCAAACATTTTCATAATTTTTATCAAACATGGATCCCCCCCAAGAAAGATATTGTACACTTCTAAGGCTCTTTGTTTGATCAGATATATGCATCTGTTTGTCCATTACAGATCTACTAAAAATGCATTAACTAATACCAAATCTGCAGGTATAGAATCATTTTATTGAAAGAGTCTTGTTCGAGGCTGTTCCTCAGTGATCTCCACCGGTCACACAGAGTGCAACTAAATGTACTCCTGTTTAGAGCATGGTATCTTCTTCTTCTCCAGTGTCATAACAACAACACAAAAGGACGACTGCGACTTAAGAACGGACGGATAAGAGCCAGAAGAGGATTAAGAAACCGTATGTCCATAGTCAAGGAATAATAAAACAAAGTTACGTAAAAAACATTGCATGTGTCGATGCATGGGTGCTTTACCTTTCATGGTCTCACATGGGAGCTGGTATCTGTGTATGGTTAGAGCGACTAGTGTGGAATAAGGACTGTAATTATTATTATGATGATACATTAGTGGGCCGATTATTCTTTAGATTAATTGATTAGTTGTTTCTAGAGCATTTTTTATACAAAGCAATGGACGGGAAGAGCGCAAAAGTTCCACACGGAACAATGCACGAGACCGTTAGCAGGTGCAGCAACGCGGAGGAGGAGCGGCCAACACGCTGCAAGACAGAGGTACAGCAGGTGTCTCGGCAGGAGTACGCTGTGAGTAGACAAAAGCTGAGTTCCTCCAGAAACGATTCATGCAAGGCTTCAGGAGGCCGAGATTGGGAGTTCCTCCGGTTTTTTGCGGGCTGGGTCTGTCGGTACGGTGATTGGGAAGGCGGCGTCGGTTGAGCGATAGCCTGGGGGATGTGAACCGGCTGGAGGGGGTAATTTTGGTGAACGTCTACCAAATTGAATTTTCGCGGGGCTGCATTATTCATTTCACTTCATACACAAGTGGTGATAAACGCTTACTGTAGCCACAGCTGCACTGGGGCCACTGACAGAGCATTTTTTATACAAATCACACACACACTAGACTCAATTCTAGGCAATGGAGGTGAAAGTGTTGCCTAGGGACACAAACGGCAGTTCCAGTCAGTTTGCCACTTTACAGCCCTCAGCCGCCCACTGTGGGCATCAGGCCATAGGTTAAGTGTCTTGCAAGGGACACAACGACAGCTTGACATTAGTGGTGATGGTCAGGTGGAGACCTGGGTTCCAACCACGACCTTCAGCTCAAAGGTCAATGCTCTAACTACTGAACCTCCGTCGCCCCGAATGTGTCTTTTAAAGTGCTTGGCTCTTCCATGACCCACAGTCTTTGACACAAGAGGCCTATCTTAAAATAATAAACACATCTATACAATGTGGCTATGTCCCACAAGCTTTTAAAAACCGCGTAATCAACCCCCTTCTGAAGAAAAACAAATCTGGGAAACTCTTAGAGCAAAACGCTTTGCCTTCCACGTCAGGAAAATAATAGTTGGAATCCTTTCAATTTGGGATTCAGAGCTCTCATAGCAATGAATCGGCACTAGTCAAAGTAAAAAAATGACATACTACTAGTGATAATAGTGGACAAGCGTCCAGTGTTGGTCTACTGGACCCCCAGTGCTCCATTTAACCAATAGACCACAGAATTCTACTGCGGGAGGCTTACGAAGGTGATATAGGTCCTCAGAGGAACAGCCCTTGGCTGAGTTTTAATCCTATCTATCGGATCGGATCACTTTGTCAATTTGAATCACAAATCTTCGCCTCATTCTTGGGGCTGAATTCGATGTGCACACTCCTTCAAGGCTTATATAAGGCCCAAGCATAACTAAAACAGCTTTTTGCCACTTGCGGAACATCGCTAAAATCAAGAATATCCTTCCTTAAAGTGATCACGGAATCTTCTTTTAGTATACAAAGCCATGATTGGCCTGGCTCGTTCTTATCTTCAAGAAAAGTTAGTGCTATTATCATCCATATGCCGAGCACGGTGCTCACAAAACGCCAGCGTCTGTTGGTTCCTAAGGTCACTTCTAACAATTGTCGGTCAGCAGCAGAGCATTTAGATACCAAGCCCCTTTATGTGGAATAAGAAAGAGATACGGTCTTCAACATTTCAAGGCCCAGGACTTAAACACTCTCTTTTGCCTCTTTTGCAACAATTTTGCCTATTGTTAGGTTGTTTGTCCTGGTCTTGGTTTACACATCTGGTAGTGTAATCACAAATATTTGGTGGCTGTAGCCTGGCTAGGCCTAGCGCGGCTGCTGCTGTTTCTCCTTCGTTCGGACACGGTCTCCACATTCAAGGTAAGGCTTAAAACTGTCGTCTTAGTTAGCATATGGATTGGAAGTTAGGCTCAGGGAAGGCTCCTAGACATCTTTCTCTGACTGTCAGTCAAGCTGCGTAGGAGTAAGTCTGCTGGGAAAAGTATGGTATTTTAGCACTATCACTCTCCTCTTTCCTACTTTAAACAATATGAATTATTCAGGATTTTCGTTCTGTGGTTACAGTATGGTTCCCACTTCGTTTTTTGTCGCCTTTCAGCGTGTATCACACGTGACTCAAGTGTGATTCCTCGCTTCTTTTTATTATTTTTTCCCCTGTGATGATGCAAATGACCCGAAACAACACCAGGTGGCAATTGTGCGAGGCGTTAGGAAAATTGGCTTCATCGGTCTTTGTTCTATGTTCACCGGACAAACTTTCTGGGCTTTATAGCTCAATGATTAAAGTGGTGGACTCTGGTCTGTGATAGGACTCGGGGTTCAAGTACAGTCTACGACACTTTTGATTTTGGTTGACGTTTAATTTTTTCTAATACATACTTAAGTAATTAGGCCATCACATTTAAATAGTGTAGGTCTGTAGTAATCTGTTGTATACTTCACAATCTGCACCAAACCAAACGGCAGGTAAAAACAATGCAACATTATATCAGTTAACAGAGTAAATCTGTTTCATATACTCCCCCGCTAATAAAATTGGAGATTGGGGGGCTCGAAAACCCTGATTTCCAAGCGAAAAACTTGGACCAATCCACTACGCCCACAGGCGTGGAGAAAACACTGATCTAATACCTAAAGTAGCGCTGAGTGAATGAGACCGTGCGTATATGTGCACGGACGCTTAAAATGCCCTTATATGCAAGTTGTAATGCATATGTTGCATATGATCTGCTACTCCGTGCATTTTAGAATTCCTAATTAAAATGGTACCTATATGTAACATGTGTAGTTTTAAATTTTTGTTATTGATATTCAATACAATATAGTTTATTCTGAATATTCGTTTTACCCTTCAATAATCAGTTATTCCGTTTCAAAATAAACTCGAAAACCAATTGTCCATTCGTTTATTGTTATTTTCCTTTTATAATTCAAATTGGTATAAATCAATATCCTTTATATGTCCGTGTCCAATCCGTGTACCCTTCAATCATTTAGTTATTCCGTTCAAAACAAATCAGAAATCAAAATACGTGAGTTGTTTTATTGTATTTCCATTTTCAAATTAAATTGGAAAATCAAAACATGTTCTGAAATGAAATATTCACCCTTTTCTTTGATATGCTGTGGAAACATACATACTCTAATCAACTTCCATTATTTTGTTTTATATGCTACCGGAATTGATGAGTGGTTGAGAGACGGAAACAACTCTTCAGCTGCACTCAACTCAACTCAACCTACACGACAACAACTCGCGCTGTTGTTGAGCTCGCCCCCGAGGCCCGAGCTCCAGGGGCCATAATGCTTACAGCACCTGGTTATTCACAGGCGGTCTCCCATCCAAGGACTATGGGGAAAACCTTTTGTGGGCGCTGTTTTAAACAGAGGAGCCGGCTTTCTCCATTCATTCTGGAGTACATACGCACTCGGTAAGTTCTCCTCTGATAAAAACACACAATGTTTTTGTGGTCGTTCTTTTGTATCACTCAATTAAATCTATCTTATTGTGCGTAGATCGTTAACACAGTCTGTAGTTTAAATCTCGAGTGTGTAGTGCGCTGTGTATGATTGTTACTCCGTGTCATATGTATTTGAACTGATGCTCGTAGATCTCTCTGTTTGGATCAATATTGTAAAAGAAAACACTTTTCTGCGTTGTACAAAACAATTGTATTCACTGTATTCGACTGTTTACCAGTAATTCAGTTTGTTACTCTTGTTGTAGTTGTATTCTCTGCGTAGCTTTAATTATTATTAGCTAATTATTGTTGATGTGTGTACTATCTTATTATGTATTTCACATTTCTTAGTTCAGCTCCAACATTGAGTGAAAATGAATTATATGCAGTTAGTTTTACGTCATGGTATTAGTGTTTTACCAGTTTCAATATTTTCTTCTATAAACTGTACTTACTGTATCCCAGAGACTCATGCTGCTTAATGTCAGATGTAAACATACAACTGTATATGTCTTCGCTAGATTATACAGGATTCTTGCTTCTTTATAATGCTAAATGTAATTAATTTGATTCTGTATTATGCTAAAGATATATACATTAATACATTACTTCTCTATCATGCTATGCTGATATTTTACTGATCTTTTTTGTTTATTGTTGCGACAATATGAATCAATCAATCAATCAAAGGTTTATTTGTTAGAGCGCCTTTCATGACAGGGCAACACATAAGCGCTTCACAGTTCCACATCACAAATCATCTAATAAAACAAACACAGAATCACAATTAAACATTAAAATCACACAAAAGATTAAAACACAATAAAAACAATAATCACACACAAGATTAAAAACCATTAACACTTTCAAAGTTACACAGAAATTTAAAAAAATAAATAATTAAATGTCAGAGTGCTATTACAAATGGAGATATTAAAATACTTCAGTTGTATGCTCAGAGCAAACTGATCAGTCTTTAACATGGATTTGAACTTTGTACAGTGTAGACGCCTCACTCACATTTTCAGGGAGAATTGGTTCCAGATCTTAGCTGCATAGATCTGAAAGCAGGCCTCACATGTTTGGGTTCTTCACTATGGGGCAACAGCAGGTGGCCAGTCCCTGTGCTCCTAAGAGTCCGGGCCTGGTTCATATATGGACTACCAACATGTCACTATTGTATTCTGGTGCACGGCCATGGAGTGACGTGTACACAAGCTGAGCTGTTTTAAATCTAATTCTTTGAGCCACAGGAAGACAGTGCAGAGACTGAGGACGGACTATATGGTATACTTCCTGGTTCCTGGTCAGGTACTCTAGTGCTGCATTTTTGTATGTACTGCAGCGGCTTACAGGTCTGTTTGGACAGACCTGTAAGCAGGCCATTGCAGTAGTCTAGCCTGCTGGAGGACAAATGCGTGGACAAGACTCTCAAGTCTGCCCCTGGGACACTATATTTCTGTCTTTCGGCAATGTTATTCAGATGGTTTTAAAGGTGTGATGTTATTGATTTTATGTGGCTATTGAAATTTAGGTCTGAGTCCAGTCATTACCCATATTTCCTGACCTTGTCTGAAGGAAGTAGGAGAGAGACTGAAGTTGACAGATGACGCCCCTCTCTTTGTTTCTGGGGACCAAAGACAATGATTTCGGTTTTGTCTGCATTTTTAGATGGAGAATTATTTTGCATACACTCACTGATCTGTTGGATTCAGTGAAGGAGCCAATCCAGTGGTCCCATGTTCTTCTGCAGTCAGTGAGACCATTGTCTGAGTGTCGACGGCGGTAATTGTGGTAGGACACTTTTGTGTTCTTTGTATTAACTGACCTCTAAACGGCAGCATGTAGAAGATTAAAATAGGACGACGGTCCAGGAGCGACCCACTGTGGTATCACAGGTCAGGGCCTCATGATCTGTGTCGCAGTCTCCATTTCTACACAAGTACTTCATTCCTCCAGGGAAGACTAACCAGTCTAGGGCTGTGCCAGTGACACCAACCCAGTCCTCCAGTCTCTGCGCATGTTGGATCTCATGGTCGACAGTGTCGACGGGCACTATGATCTAACATGACCAAAAACTGTGACTTTACCTGCATCAGTGTGAAGTCGAATGTCAGTTTTGTTACCTTCACTAGAGCGGTATCAGTGCGGTTGGTGTGGGTCTAAAACCAGATGGAATATCAAAAAGATTATAATTGTTTAAAATTCAGTCTAAGTTGTTGGGAGGCAATTTTTCAAGTATTTTTCCAATTGAATGGCAGATTCGATATGGTGGCGTATAATTTCTGAAGCTTCCGCAGGTTACTGACTGCTCATTTTTTAGGTGAGGTCTTATGACTGCTGCCTTTTTTAGGGCCATAGGAATTGTTCCTGACGACAGAGACAGGTTTACTATTTTGTCAGTGAAGGTACAAACTGCTCAGGACGGACTTCAGAAATTTAGAGGGCAATTATATCCAGGCTACATGTGGAGGAGCTCAGGACTCATGGATTATCTTTTTGACAGTTTCAGTATCAACTGGTGCAAAGTGAGTTTAGCTCAAAATGCTTCTCTGGCTGTTGCATAGTTTATACGTGCTGTGGACGGTGATTAGTGTTTTTGATTCCTTGTTGTACTTTGTGCATCGATAAACTGTGGCGAATCATTTACACCTAGATTTAGAGGAAAATTCTAGGGGAAATTTTACAGGGGGGTTCGTTAATCTACAACTGTTGAAAACATAACACGAAAATTGTTACGCAAAAGCCTCCAATATGTCAGAAAAATACATTTCGCTTGTTCTTCGTAGAACCCGGTAATTCACCCCATGTGTTCTTTAAAGATTTCATAATCGCCCTGGAAATTGGAACTTTCGCACTTCCGGTTCGGCCCTCCGGCACTCTTGCTTCTGGGCCCTGACCGGTCTGCCTTAGTCCATGGGGCCTTTTTATTACTGGTAACTATTTTTAAACCTCTCAGGAGCAGTGGCGTCCAGAACATTCAGAACACTGGTGGTGACAGAGTTAGACAAATTATCAACAGTAGAGCTGGAGTTCACTCAAATTTAGCTTTCCCGGTATGAACAGTTCACCTGTGTTTTCATGTTTGTGTCTTCTTCAAGCAATTGTAAATTCAGCTGGGGTTGCTAGCAAAAACAACATGTCAAAAAATACACAGAAAATGATCTGGACAAAAGCATCATCTACTACATTAACATTGGATACCATTAACCCCTTTGTAATTTGCAGGTCATGAGTGTGCCCCCTGCTGTGGGTGGGGCACTCATGTGCTGAATGAAACCAAAGGTCTCAAGTAAGAAAGCAGCGCCTTTGCATTTCTGTCTCAACATTATCAACATTACATTAATTTAAAATCCAACTGTAATAACTAAAACTATCAAAATCTGTGCACTCGAGATGAAAGTAGTTCAGTAAAATGGTCAATAAAATGCAACATGAATGTGGGTGGGCCTGTACAGGGAATAATTATTGAAGACTTTCATTCTTTCCTTTGGCCGGTCACTGTGATTTTTCTCAAGGGCCCACGTGGATTTCCTGCTGCAGGACTTCCGGAGGGGGGAAGGCGAGGATGTTCAGGGACGACCCGTCCATGAGGGAGTGCGGGGCTCCTCAGAGGGAGGCGGTGTTGATGAAGGAGGTACGCCCTCCACTCTGGTTGCGGAGTGAGGTGGAGGTGATGCCTCAGACAAGGCTGAAGTGTGGGGGATATACTTCGCTCACAGCAGGCCAGTTAAGCCGGAACTGTGCCTTGTTGTCACCATGCCCCTGCAGCCAGTGAACCCCCCTCCTCCTTGCTGCAGACTCATGTCAACGCTGTCTGAGGAGGCCATATAGAAGGTTGTGAGCGGATCTTGGGTAATAAGCTGCAGCAGCCTCCAGCAAATAATCCCACACAAAGAAATGCCTGTTTGTGGCCAGCAAAAATCCAAATATGAGGGCGAGGATGGCAGCTCCTTCCACGAGTTTTACCAGCCGGGGTCCTACCAGGTATTTCTACTGACTCAACCAAGGTCTATAACACTATCGCACAGAGGGTTTGACCAACTCCGGATGCCATTCCGAGACTTTTTGGAACTGAGTTCTGCCAGCAGAGAGAGCTGGAGGCGCCATCGCTGCAGAGAGTGAATGAGCCGGCAGGAGAAGAAAAGGTAGAGTGATGAGTCCTCCTCCTCCACTGGTGAGAAAACGTGCTGGTTTCTGCCAAACTGCAGCTGAAGCAGGGACCAGTCTCCTCACATTCATACACAATTCCCTGGTCGGTCAGGAAATACATCTACTGCCCGGCAAAGTATTCTTCCCTGTACCATGGACCAGGGGATGAGACGCAGATGTTCCAGCAGTCTCCTTTTTAATGACCGAGGTGAGGAAGGGTGGCGTGTAATAATGAGCTATTTCTGCTGTCTATTGGTGCTATTGTATATAGTTACTATATTATACCTGTCTGTCATAATGCTGTTTATAAATATTTTAATTTATTATGTAAATATATACTTAATTTGATTTTATATAATTATTTAATTCATTTGTAAAGTCTGCTTCTACAGTTCGTTTAGTCAGCTCTCAGCCGTCCCCGTCACAAGCTCACACACAAATACTAGTTTAAGAAGATAAGATATGCATGGTGTGTTGTTTTTCTTCTAAGTGTATTTCTTAAATTTGTAAATATCTCTTTTTTCATATGTTCACAATAAATATATTATAAACGTCTACTACTTTATTGAAGTCTTTCTTTGTATGAATCATATTTTCAGGGCAAACACAGATGAGTATTTGACAAAACAATCTGTATAGAAAATAGGAGTTTCAGTTCAGTGCCAATCAACAATATGCCCACTATACGCGGCTGGCCCCGCGCCCGTCCTTGCCTAGCTTCGAGGATCAGACGGAGATCGGCATTCTCCTATGGTGGTTGGCCGTAAGCACGGGTGGTATGGAGCAGGTGCCTCCTTGGACCCTGCTGGCTGCGGTCTCTCCTCCCCCAGAAATGATGCGCTCAGGCCTTTACAAAATCGGGTCTCCAGTGTGTGACCTGATCATGTGCCAGGACTGGTCTGAAAAGGAGTGGTGTGCAGCATTGAGCAATGTGTGCACCCCATCAAACCATGATTAGACTTTTCGGCCCTGTATATTACTGTGAAACTTCTGGGATTCGTGCTGTTGCGGTAGTTTGTTGTCCCTCCTCCCTCCTCACAGAGGCCTTTAAATTGTAAAATGAGAATGCTGTGAGCTATACAAAAAGCTAATCAGGTTGGAGGGAGACGTGCACACAATTTGCTTCAATGCTGCACAACTCCTTTCAGTCCGTCTGCCAGCATGTTCTAGGTCAGCACACTGTGACCCGGATTTTGTAATGGCCTGAGCGCTCATTCTGGGGAGGAGAGGACCGCTGCTGCAGGGGGTCAGGAGGCACGCTGACTCCATACCCCGTGCTTACGGCCAATTACCACCTTGAGGATGCCCGATCTCGTCTGATCTGGAAGTAGGCATGTCGGCCGCGGGGGCCTAGCCGGTATAGTGGGCATATTGTTGATCTGGCCACTGAACTGAAACTCTATTTTCTATCAGGATTGTTTTGTCAAATATACTGTTGTTTGCCTGAAATATATGATCAATAAAAAGAAAGACCTCAATAATGTATGACTTTATATACTAGTTTTGTGAACAGATGTAAAAACAGAGATTATTACAAATTTAAGAATTACACTTTGAAGAAAAAACACAACATGCTATATTTATCTTTTAAACTAGTATTTGTGTGATGAGCCTTGTGACTGTGACGGTGAGAGTGACTATACAGAACTGTAGATGCAGGACTTTACTAATGAAATTTTTATAATTTAGATATAATCCATATTAAGTATATATTTACTTAATAATTAAAATATTTATAAAACTTTATGAACAGACAGGTATAATATAGTAACTATATTACAATAGCTACAATAGACAGCATATAGCTCATTTATTTACACGCCACTTTCCCTCTCCCGGTCTAAAAAGGAGACTGCTGGAACATCTGCGTCTCCATCCCATGGTCCTTGTACAGGGAGAATACTTTGGCAGGGCAGTGATGTATTTTCCTGACAGACAGGGATCTGTGTATGAATGTGAGGACTGAGTCCCTGCTTCTAGCTGCAGGTTTGCAGAACCAGCACTTTCTCCCAGTGGAGGAGGTGGACTCATCACTCTTTCTTTTCTTTTCCTGCCGCTAATTCATCTCTGCTGCGTGGGCCTCCGCTCTCTCTGGCAGAACTCAGGTTCATAAAGTATCGGAATGGCATCCTGGAGTTGGTCAAACCATCTGTGCGATAGGTGTTATAGACCCTTGTGGTAGCAGTAGAAATACCAGGTAGCGGTCCGGCTGGTAAAACTCGTGGATGGAGCTGCCATCGCCTCATTTTTGGATTTTGGTGGCACAAGACAGGCATTTCTTTGGTGTGGGGTTTATTGTGCTGGAGGCGGATGCTGCTTTGCCCAGTTCCGTGCACAACCTTTCTCTATGGCGCTCCTAAGACAGCGGTGAAATGGTCTGAGCTGGAGGAGGGGGGTTCAATGCTGAGGGGGCATGGTGACAAACAGGCACTGTGAGGTTCTTACTGCTGCTGTGAGCGATGTATTCCCCAGCACTTCAGCCTGGTCTGAGGCATCACATCCTCTCACTCGCAACAGAGTGAGGGAGGTTATCCCTCATCACCTCCTCCTCTGGAGACCGACTCCCTCTTATTGACGGGTCGTCCTGAGCTTTCGCCTCCTCCGAAGGGTCCTGCAGCAGGAATCCACGTGGGCCTTGTGAAAAATCCACAGTGACACGGCCAGGAAAAAGAATGAAATGTCTTCATATATTCACTGTACAGGCACCACAGTCATGTTGCGATTTATTGACCATTTTACTGATACTACTTTCATTCGTGTGCCAAGATTTTGATTGTTTTAGTTATTACAGGTTGATTTTAATGACATGTTGATAATGTTGATGGACAGAAAGGCAAGGAGCTGGCATCTGTTACTTGAGACCTTTGGTTTCATTCAGCTACATGGTGGCCCCACCCACAGCAGGGGGCACACTCTTGACCCTGCTTATTACAAAGGGGTTAATGTATTCAAATGTTATGTAGTTCGGATGTTGCTTTGTCAGGATTCAATTTCTGTGTATTTTTTGACATGTGTTTTGCTAGCAAACCAACACAGCTGAATGTACAATTGCTAGAAGAAGACACATACATGAACAACACAGGTGAACTGTTCATTGGGAATGCTAAAATTTGAGAAAACTCCCTTGCTCTACTGGTTGATGAATTGTATAACTCTGTCACCACGTGTTCTGAAATGTTCGGACGCAATTGCTCCTGTTGCACGGTTAAATAGTTACCATGTAGAATAAAGGCCCAATGGACTAAGGGCAGATCGGTCAGGGCACAGAAGCAAGAGTGCCGGAGGGCCGAACGGAAGTGGCGAAAAAGGTCCAATTTCCAAGGGGGGCGATATGAAATCTTTAAAGATGAGTTGGGTGAATTTAACCGGGTTCTACGAAGAACGAGAAATGTCATTTTTCTGAACATTTATTGAGTGGTTGCAGTAACATAATTTTCGTGTTATGTTTTCAACAGTTGGTAGTTTAACGTAACCCCCCTGTAAGTTGCCCCTAGAATTTTACCTATAAATCTAGTGTAATGTGTTCGCCACAGTTTTTCGATGACAAAGGACAAGGAATCAAAAACCACTATCACCTCCACAGCCGTATAACCCACCATGCAACAGCTAGAGAAGCTTTTTGAGCTAACTCACTTTGAACCTGTGGATACTGAAACTGTCAAAGATAATCATGAGTCTGAGCTCCTCCACATGTAGCCTGGATATATTGCCCTCTAAATTCTGAAGTCAGTCCTGAGCCAGTTTGTTACTTCACTGACACAAATAGTTAACAGGTCTCTGTCGTCAGGGAACATTTCTATGGCCCTAAAGCAGCAGTCATAAGACCTCTCTAAAAAGAGCAGTTGGATCCTGCGGGACTTCAAAATTATCGCCCCATATCGAATTGCCATTCATTGGAAAAATTCTTGAAAAAGTGGCCTCCCATCAACTTACTGAATTTTTAACTATGAATAATTCTTTTGAATGTTCCAGTCTGGTTTAGACCCCTACCACAGCACTGAGACCGCTCTTGTGAAGGTAACAAACGACATCGACCTTCACACTGAAGACGCAGGTATAGTCACAGTTTTGGTCATGTAGATCTTAGTGCGCGATCGACACTGTCGTCCATGAGATACTCATGCAGAGGACTGGAGGAATGGGTTGGTGTCACTGGCCACAGCCCTGTCTGGTTAGAGTCTTACCTGGAGGTCTAGGATGTTACTTTGTGGTGATTGAGACTGCGTTCTCAGGATCATGTGGCCCGGACCTGTGAGTACCACAGGGGTCGATCCTGGGACCTCTTACTATTTAATCTCTACATGCTGCCGTTAGGTCAGTTAATACAAGGAAATACAAAGTGTCCTACACAATTACGCCGTCGGTCCACTCTGATCTATGTCCTCTCTGACGGCAGGAGTACATGGACCACAGGATTGCTCATTCACTGTATTCAACATGATCAGTGAGTGGATGCAAATAAATTTCCTCCAGCTAAATGAAGACAAAACCGAAATCATTGTCTTTTGTCCCCAGAAACAAGACGAGGGCGTCTTCTGTCAATTCAGTCTATCTCCCTATTCCTTCAGACAAGGTCAGAAATTTGGGGGTATTACTGGAATCAGGATACATAATTTATTAGGCCACATAAAAATCATAACATCAACGGCTTTTTTCCATCTGCTTAAAGAACATTGCCAAAGTCATAAAATATAGTGTCCAGGGCAGAACTTGGAGATCTTGTCACGCATTTGTCTCCAGGCAGGCTAGACTACTGCAATGGCCTGCGTACAGGTCTGTCCAAAACAGACCTGTAAGCGATCTGGCAGTCATCCCAAAATGCAGAAGCTTGGAGTCCTGACAGGGTTACCAGGAAGTTTGACCATATTAGTCCGGTCTAAGTCTCTGCACTGGCTTCCTGTGGCTCAAAGAATAGATTTTAAAACAGCTCTGATTGTGTTCAAGTCTCTCCATTGGCCTTGACAGAATACTTAGTGACATGTTGGTGTCATATGTCCAGCCCGGTCTCTGAGGAGCACAGGGACTGGCTCCTGCTGGTGCCATGCGAGTGAGATCCAAACATGGTGGAGGCTGGCGTTTCAGTCTATGCAGCTAAGCTCTGGAACCAATCTCTGAAAATGTGAGGGAGGCGTCGATCTCGGTCAATGTTCAAATCCAGGTTAAAGACTGTTCTGTTTGCGGTGCATACAAACTGAGATTTTATCTCCATTTGTAAGGCACTGCTGTCATTTATTTATTATTTTTTTAAATTTCTTGTGTATCTGTGAATAGTGTTAATGGTTTTATTCTTTTGTGTGATTTTATTGTTTTTATTTGTGGTTTATCTTTTGTGTGATTTTAATGTTTTAATTGTGATTCTGGTGTTTGTTTTATGTGGCTGATTTGTGATGTGGACTGTGAAGCGCGTTGTGTTGCCCTGTGCTTGAAAGGCGGCTCTTACAAATAAACTTTGAGTGATTGATTGATTCATATTTGTCTGCATCAACAATAAAAGATCTTAAAATTAAATAGCTTATAGCATGATAGAAGAAGTATGCTATAAGGTATATATCTTTAGCATAATACAGATAAATATAATTTCATTTTGCCATTATAAAGAAGCATGAATCCTGTATAATCTAGAGAAGACATATACATTGTATGTTTACATCTGGACTTAGCAGCATGAGGGCCTGGATACTGTAAGTACAGAGATAGAAGGAAAATTTGAACTGGTTAAACACTATTACATTGTCGTAAATCTAACGGCATATAATTCATTTTCAACTCAATGTGTAGCTGAACTATAGAAATGTGAAAATACTATAGATAGTACTCACATCAACAATAATTAGGCTAATAATTATTAGCTAGCGCTGGGATATACTACTACACCAGACGTAAACAAACTGATTCTACTGGATACAGTAGATTACAGTGATACTGATTGATTGTACAACGCAGTGAAAGTGTTTTCTTTTCAATATTGATCAAACAGTGAGTCTACGTAGCAGCAGCAAAGTAACTATGACACGGAGGTAAACAATCATAAACTGCGCACTACACACTCGAGATTAAATACAGACGTGTGGGAACGATCTACGCACACTATGAGAGATTTATGGAGTGAAACAATATGAACGACCCACAAAAACATTGTGTTTATCAGAGGAGACTTCGTGTGCGTATGTAATCCAGAATGAAATGGTGAAAGCGGCTCTCTCTGTTTAGAGCAGCGCCACAAAGTTTTCCCCTTAGTACTTGGAGGGTGGACCGCCTGGGAATACCAGGTGCTGTAGCATTTTGCCTTGGAGCTCGGCCTGGGGGCGAGCTCAACAACAGCTGCGAGTTGTTGTCGTGTCGTTGGAGTTGGAGTTGAGTGCAGCTTGAAGTTGTTTACGTCTCTCACACTCATCTATTTCCGGGTTGCATTTCAATCAAAATTATGGAAGTTGTTTTTGTATGGTTTGTTTTACTCTTGCATAGCTAAAGAAATGGTGAATATTTCATTTAGAATGTTTGATTTTCCATTTAATTTTGAAATTGGGAAATACAATATAACAACCACGTAATTTGTTTTTCTGATTTTGTTTTGAAACGGAAGAACTAATGATTGAAGGATACACGGATTGTTCACGGATTATAAGGATTTGGATTTTCCAATTTGAATTAGAAAGGAAAATAAACAATAAAGAATGGAAAATTTGTTTTTTGATTTATTATGAACAAGGAATAACTGTTGAATTGAAGGGGTACACGGATTATTCAGAATACTATATTGTATTGATTAGCAATAACAAAAATTAAACTACACATGTTTACATATAGCTACCATTTATTAGGGATTCTAAAAAGCCAAAGGAGGAGCAGATCATATGCAAACTTTTGCATTAACTTGCATTTAAGGCATTTTAAGCGTCCTGCACATACGCACGGCTCATTCCACTCAGCGCTCTTTAGTATTAGATCCGTGTTTTCTTCCAGCGCCCCTTGTGTGGCGTAGTGGGAGTGTCCAAGTCTTTCGCTTGGGAAGAATCACGGGTTCGAGCCCCGGACAATCCTCAAATTTTTTTATTAGCGGGGGGTGTTTATGAAAATCCAGATTACCTCTGTTACTGAATAAAGTTGCATTTTTTCCTGCAGTTTGGTTGGTGCAGATTTTTGAAGTTTACAACAGTTTTATACAGTCTAGCAACTATTTTTAAATATGTTGGCCTAATTACTAAGGTTGTTTTAGAAAAAATTTTAAACGTCAACAAAATCAAAAGGGTCGTAGACTGTACTTGAACACGAGTCCTCTTCACACCAGAGTCCACCTCTTTATCATTGAGCTATAAAGCCACAGAAAGTTGTCCGGTGAACAGAGAACAAAGACCGATTGAGAAGCAATTTTCCTAACCCTGCTCACAAGTGCCACCTGGTGGTTGTTTCGGGTCATTGCAGCATCAATGGGGAAAAATAAAGAAAAGAAGCGTGAAGCACACTGGTCTCGTGTGATTCACGCGTGAAATGACGACAAATCGAAGTGGGACTACTGTAAGCACAGAACGCAAATCCTATAATGCAGATTGTTTATAAAGTAGGAAAGGAGGAGAGGATAGTGCTAAAAATACCATACTTTTCCAGCAGACTTACTCCCCCTACGCAGCTTGACTGGACAGTCAAAAATGTCTAGCCTTCCCTGAGCTTACCTTCCTATCCATATGATAAACTAAAGACGACTGTTTTAAGACTTACCTTGAATGTGGTAGACACGTGTTCCGAACGAAGGAGTAACAGCAGCTGCCGGGCTAGGATAGCCCAGGCTACAGCACCAATATTTGTGGATTACAACCAAGTGTGTAAACCAAACCAGACTAAACAACCTAACCATAGGCAAAAAAATTGTTGCTTAAAGTGGCAAAAGGGAGGTTTTTAAGTCTGGCACTTGAATGTGGAGACCGTCTCTGCTTCCTTATTCCACAGTAAAGGGGCTTGGTAGCTAATGTCTTGCTGATGACAGTACTTTTTGAGACTTAGGAACCTACAGACTTGCTCTGGCGTTTTGTGAGCACAGTGCTCGGTTTGGTTGATATAGAACTAACGTGTCTTGAAGATAAGAACGAGCCAGGCTCATTCATGGCTTTGTATACTAAAGGAAGGATTTCCGTGTCACTTCTAGAATGGATATTCGTGATTTTAGCGATGTTCGCAAGTCGGAAAAAGCTGTTTTGTTGCTTGGCTTATATAAGCCCTTGAAGGAGTGTGCACAGTCGAATTCCAACTCCAGAATAAGGCGATGATTTGTGATTCAAATTGACAAAGTGATACCGATCGATAGATAGGATTTAAAACCAGCCAAGGGCTGTTCCTCTGAGACCTATATCACATTTCTAGCCTCGCAGTAGAATTCTGTGGTCTCTTGTGTTAAATGGAGCACTGGGGTCCAGTAGGACCATACACTGACACTTGTCACTATTAGCAGCTAGCTAGTATGTCTTTTTTTACTTTGACTAGTGCTCGTTTCAAGTGCTATGATGAGCTCTGAATTCCCAATTTGGAAAGGTTTCAAACATATTATTTTCCTGACGGTGGAAGCAAGACTGTTTTGGCTCTAAGGTTTTCCAGGATTTTTTTGTCTTCAGAGGGGTTGATGACCGCGGTTTTAAAAGCTTGTGGGACTTAGCCACATTGTATAGATGTGTTTATTATGTTTAAGATTGGCTCTTGTGTCAAAGGAGCAGTGTCTTGGAAGAGCCAAGCTCTTTAAAGACAATTAGGGCGTCGGTGGTTCAGTGGTAGAGCATTGGACCTTGGAGCATGAACGGTCGTGGCGTTGGAACCCAGGTTCTCCACTGGACTCCTCTGATGTCTGCTGTCGTTGTGTCCTTGGCTAGACACTTAAATCCTATGGCCTGATGCCACAGTGGGGCCGGCTGGGGGCGGTAAAGTGGCAACTGCCGTTGTGTCCTTGGGCAGAACACTTTCACCTCCATTGCCTAGAATGAGTCTAAGTTGGTAGTTTTTTGTGTGAATGGTTGGTGGTGGTACGGAGGGGTCCATTGGCACATACGGGTTGCCTCGCTTTGTCAGGTGCCCCAGGGCAGCTGTGGCTTACATGTAGCGTTTATCACACTGTGATGAAGTGAATGGAATAATGCAGCCCGCGAAAAATTCAATTTGGTAGACGTTAACCAAATTACCCCATCCTGGCGGTTCACATCCCAGCCGATCGCTCAACTGACGCCCCCTTCCAATCCCGTACCGACTAGCCAGCCGCATAATAACGGAGGAATCACACTCTCGGCTGAAGCCTTGCATGAATCGTTCTGGAGGAATCGCTTTGTTACTCCGCTTATCCTGCGGTCCCTGTCTGTCTCTGTATTGTGCGTTGGGCCTGATCCTCCTGCGTTGCTGCACCTGCTACGGGTCTAGGGCTGTGGTCCGTGGGTCTTTACCGCTCTCCTCCTTTGCGGGCTCTTTATGCGGGTTCGACGCTGGCTCGTCTCGTAGCGGCCTGCTGCTGCATTTCGGCCGGTCTGGCCCGAGTGCGGTGGGAGCCGTGCGCACCCTGCCTCCTCGTGCCGGTACGGCGTGTCCCGTTGTGTTGTACCTTGTTCTTCTGGCGTTGTGGGTAAGTATGCGGTAGGTTTTTCCCTCGCATTGTACTGCAGGCTCAGTCGCCCGGCGCTTTGTACCTGCAGGTCAGTTGGCCCCGTGCATTGGTGGGCTAGCTTCTGTTTAAAAGCCCTCGCATTGTTCTGCAGGCTCTCTTAACCAAGCTCCGTTTATATCCCTTCACTCTGACTGCAAGCTATTCCTCACATTGGACTGCAAGACCTCAGTTTAATCCTACATTGGACTGCGTGCTCAGTTTTAATTCCCTCATTTGCCTGCTGGCTCTCTTTATATCCCTCTCTGGACTGCGAGCTCTGTTTAATCCCTCTCTTGGATGCAAGCCCCCGTTTAAATCCCTCTGGACTGCGGCTCCAAATTGAAATCCCCTCTCATGGAATGCGAGCTCCACAGTTAATACCGCACGGAAATGCTTTTATCTGGGAACTGTTATATCTGGAGCTGTTATAAGTACCTGGAACTGCTTCATGGCGGAACTGCGTTTATATCGGAACTGCCTATTATAGGGAACTGTATATATGAATAACTGCTATATTGGTATCTGCTATATAGGAACATGTTTATTATTTGAACGGCTTGTATACGGGAACTGTTATATGGATACTGTCATATGGAATTGCATATATGGTATAGCTTATATTGGAACGCCTTATTTATAAAAATATAATAACACATAAATAAATATTATAATAAATAGAATTATTTCTTTTTATATATATGCGTTCCAGTTATAAGAGTACCCATATAAGCAATTCCAATATGAGCTGTTCCATATAAGCCAGTTCCGTATACAAGCCGTTCCATATATACGCTGTTCCATCATATAAGCTGTTTATTTTCTTTCCCCCATAATTTAGCAGTTTCATATTTAAGCAGTTCCATATATAGCTGTTCCATATATAAGCAGTTCAGCATGAAGCAGTTACAGGTCGGTTATAACAGCCTCCAGATATATGCAGTTCCAGATTTAAGCAGTTTCCGTGCGGGATTAACCTGGGAGCTCGCGTCCATGAGATGGACTCAATTTGGGAGCCGCTAGGCAGAGGGATTTAAACGGGGCTTGCAGTCCAAGATAGGGATTTAAACATAGCTTCGCAGTCCAGAGAGGGATTTAAAGGAGACCTGCAGGCCAAGTGAGGGATTAAAATGAGCACGCGTCCAATGTGATGGGATTAATCTGAGGTCTTGCTGTCCTAATGTGGAGGAATAGGCTTGCAGTCAGAGTGAAGGATTTAAACGGAGCTTGTGTTAAGTGAGCATGCAGAAACAAGCGAGGGCTTTAAACTGAAGCTTCCACCCAATGCACGGGGCCAACTAGCCTGCAGTTAACAAAGCGCGGGTGCGAACTGAGCTGCAGTACAATGCGTGTGGATTAATAACGTCCGCCATACTTACCCACAAAAGAAAGACGACAAGGGACAAACACAACCGGGGACAACGCGCGTACCGGCACCGAGTGGGGCAGGGATGCGCACGGCTCCCACCGCACCGGGCCAGACAGGCCGATGCTGCTGCAGGCCGCGACGAGACGAGCAGCGGCGAACCGCAGCAAAGAGCCCGCAAAGGAGGAGAGCGGCAAAGCACCAGGACCCCCTGCACGAGACCCGTAGCAGGGTGCAGCAACGCGTAGGAGGAGCTGGCCAACGCAGCAAGACAGAGGACAGCAGGGGATCCGCAGGAAGGTTAAGCCGTGAGTAGACAAAAGCGATTCCTCCGAACGATTCTTGCAAGGCTTCGGAGGCCGAGAGTGGGTGTTCCTCCGTTTTTATGCGGCTGGCGTAGTCTGGTTACGGTGATTGGAAGAGGGGGGCGTCTGTTGTGCGATAGGGCTGGGGATTATGTGATACCGGCTCTGGGAGGGGGGAATTTTGGTTAACGTCTACCAAATTGAATTTTCGCTGGGCTGCATTATTCATTCACCTTCCATAACAGTGGTGATAAACGCTTACTGTAGCCACAGCTTGCACTTGGGGCACACTGGGTCAGAAGCCGAGGGCAACAGTATGTGCCAATGGCCCCTCCGACCACCACCAACCATTCACACACACACTAGACTCATTCTAGGCAAAAAAAAAAACTCAAAATAACAACCAAAAAAAAAAAAAAAACAATAAAACAAAAATGGAGGTGAATCGAAGTGTCTTGGCCCTAGGACACACGGGCAGTTTGCACTTTACAGCCACAGCCGCCCCACTGTGGCATCAGGCCATAGGTTTAAGTGTCTTGCCAAGGACACATCGACAGCAGGACATCAGTGGGAGTCAGTGGAGACCTGGGTTCCAACCCACGATTCAGGCTCAAAGGTCAATGCTCTACAACTGAACCACGTTCGGCCCCTATTGTGTCTTTAAAGTGCTTGCGTTTCATAGGACACAGCTCCTTGGACACAAGTGCCTATCTTAACATAATATAAACAAATCTATACAATGTGGCTATGTCAACAGCTTTTAAAACGCGCGGTAATCAAACCCTTTCTGAAGAAAAACAAATCCGAAAATCTTAGAGCCAAACAGCTTTTGCTTCCACCGTCAGGAAAATATATGTTTGAAACCTTTCATTTGGGATTCAGAGCTCATCATAGGCACTGAACGGGCACTAGTCAAGTAAAAAAATGACATCATCTACTAGCTGCTAATAGTGGGATCAAGTGTCAGTGTTGGTCTACTGGACCCAGTGCTCCCATTTTAACACAATAAGACCACAGAATTCTACTGCGGGAGGCTAGAAGGTGATATAGGTGCTCAGAGGATACAGCCTTGGCCTAGGTTTAAATACCTATTCTATCGGACGGTATCATACTTTGTCAATTTGATTCACAAATCATTCGCCTTATTCTGGAGTGGAATTCGATGTGCACACTCCTTCAAGGTTATATAAGCCAAGCAACTAAAACAGCTTTTTTCCTCTTGAGGAACATCGCTAAAAAATGAATATCCTTCCTAAAAGGTGACACGGAAATCCTTCTTTTAGTATACAAAGCCATTGAATGGCCTGGCTCGTTCTTATCTTCAAGAAACTGTTAGTGCTATATTCAACCAAACGAGCCTCTGTGCTCACAAACGCAGACGTCTGTTGGTTTCCTAGGTCTCATAAAGTCACTGTCAGCAGCAGAGCATTTTGCTACAAGCCCCTTTACTGTGGAAATAAGGAAATGCGATCGGTCTACACATTCAAGGCCAGACTTAAACACACTTTTGCCCTTTAGCAACAATTTTGCCTTTGGTTAGGTTGGTTTTGTCTGGTTTGGTTTAAACACTTGGGTGTAATCCACAAATATTTGGTGCTGTAAGCTGGGTAGCTAGCCGCCGCTGCTGCTGTTTCTCCTTCGTTCGGACACGGTCTCCTCATTTCAGGTAAGGCTTATAAACAGTCGTCTTTAGTTTAGAATATGGATTAGGAAGGTAGGCTCAGGGGAAGCTAGACATCTTTGACTGTCAGTCAAGCTGCGTAGGGAGTAAGTCTGCTGGGGGGAAAGAGTATGGTATTTTAGCACTATCCTCTCCTCCTTCTACTTTAGAACAATCTGATCATTGGATTTGCGTTCTGTGGCTTACAGTAGGTCCACTTCGTTTTGCTCGCATTGCCACGCGGATGAATCACCGAGACTCACGTGTGATTCACGCGGTTCTTTTATTTATTTTTTTCCCAGTGATGCTGCAATGACCCGAACAACCACCCAGGTGGCACTTGTGAGCAGGGTTAGGAAAATTGGACTTCTCATCGGTCATTTGTTCTCTGCTTCACCGGACAACTTTCGTGGCTTATAGCTCAATGATAAGAGGTGGACTCTGGTGTGAGAGGACTCGGGTTTCAAGTAAACAAACAATAGTGTTGTCTGTGTCTCCTCCCTCACTCTGAGACATGTTTATTACTCTGTTTAATGTAGACTATTGTACTTTATTTTATTGATGAAACTGCAGACATCCTGATCCTCTACAGCAGCCATTCCCAAACTCAGTAACACCGAGGCCCCCTTAAAAATCTGATGGGTCTGCGTGGCCCCCCAAAATAATAACCAAGAAGACAACATTAAGAATAGGCTCTTCTGGTTATTTTATTTTGGGGAAATAGCCTCTGCTACAAACATTGTAATACAAAAATGATTACAGTGGATTATTCAAGTCAAATAATGAACACAAATATTTTAATATTACAAACAAAACATTATAAATTTAACATTAAATAATTTTTTTTTTTTTTTTATGACCTCCCGCGGCCCCCCTGCAGTACCCTCACGGCCCACCAGGGGGCCGCGGACCCCACTTTGGGAGACACTGCTCTACAGTACTTGCTTCCACATACTGTATAAACCAGGGGTCGGCAACCTTTAGTGCCCCTAAAGTGGCTCCTGGAGCCTTTTCAAAAATGTCTGAAAATGGAGTGTGAGGGCTATATTTTATTTCTAGTTTCAATGTGGTTTCTGTAGGAGGAAAAACATTAACGTTTTTCAATGCTGCAAAAACTTGTATAAGTAATAAGACGGTGAAAGAAAAGGCCATTAAGGACATTCAGCTCCAGCAAACTTCAGCCTGTGACGTGATGGATATGAACAGACAGTGATGCAGGTGAACTCGGAGCCAAAAAGCAGATTTATTTACTGTATTTGTACAATTGCATGAAGGCAAAAAAATGGAAGTTAAAGTTAAAGCAGAGTTGTCACGTGGTGCGTCATTCTCTCCAGGACACGCTGCAATGAAAATACACATTTGATAATCATGAATGGTTTTTATGTGTTTAGCCTTTACTTTGTCATTTAGATATTAGTCTAATATGGCTAATATAGCTAATGTAGCTAAGGTAGCTAATGTAGCTAATACAGCTTCAGCCCCTGTTACCTTCATATAAGCCTTATACAACGCTGTTCTTTGTTGTTGTTGTCAAATATGGCTCCTTGAACCTTTTGAGTTGCCTGGGCCGCTAAAAAGGAAAAAATGCCCGGGCCGTTTTTTTGTCCCAGTCCAGCCCTGGACCTATTCACACAGACAAGACAAAGGCTCCAACCTGTAGCTACCAGCAGCTCGCCAGTTCCTTTCAGGAAGCTTCTCAAAGGATTTAGAATTTAATACATGATCTTGAATAAAAAATCACCGAAAGAACAAGATCGCGGATACAAGCGGCCGAAATGAGCTTCCTCCGCAGAGTGGCTGGGCGCTCCCTTAAGCCTAGCGTACATCGGACTGGCAACTGATTATATCCGTCGCATATGAGTTGCTGCCCCGCACACATCGACAATATGACGAAAACAGGCAACTCCCAGTAGCAGACCAGTCTCGGGAATAACAGCGCGTACATCGACAGCAACTGGCCTCAACTACAATGTGTTTTCTGACATAAACTGTTGCGGGCGCTATACATGCAATACACACACGTTGTCGGAGCGGCGCATGGAGCGCGCACATCGGGTCATATCTCCGAAACTGAGGACAACTAGTTGCCGAAAAGTAGAACACGGGCAACTGACTGAAACTGGAGACCGACTGTTTATCTCCAGTTGTAAGAGCGCGCACATCGACCGATTTCGGCAACTGGTCATCTCCATTATCTCCTCTCAGTTGCCAAAAGCCGCCTTGCAACTAGTTGTCCCCAGTTTCTCTGTCGATGTACGCTAGGCTTACGAGATAGGGTGAGGAGCTCAGTCACACGGGAGGAGCTCGGAGTAGAGTCGCTGCTTCTCCACGTAGAGAGGAACTAGTTGAGGTGGCTCGGGCATCTATTCCGGATGCCTCCTGGACGCCTCCCAGGGGGGGGGGGGGGGGGTGTTCTGGGCACGTCCCACCGGGAGGAGGCTCCCGGGGAAGACCCAGGACACGCTGGAGGGACTATGTCTCTCAGCTGCCCTGGGAACGCCTTGGGGTCCCCCCGGACGAGCTAGAGGAAGTGTGTGTGGAAGGAAATAGGGAAGTCTGGGCATCTCTGCTTAGACTGCTGCTAGGGGTGGGCGATATGGCCTAAAATTCATATCGCGGTATGATTTGGGTCACAGACGGTAGACGGTATACATCACGGTATAATTTGGTGTGTGAATTTCAATATAGGTTTAGCAGGTTCTTGCATAAAATAGTCAAGATTGTTACTTATCTATACATTAGAATCTGATATATATTTTTTGAGTTTGAAAATCAGGTGAGAGACAAATGCTGTAACATACATTATTTATGTATGTTACAGTAAAGACCATTAACTGTGAAAGCAATTTTAAATAATATAAAAATATAAAATATATTATATAATATCTGTAGCAGTTAGACATGGTCATTATTTATAGTGTCAGAGTTTAGTGCGTATGCATGGCTTCAGTAAAAGCTATTGTTCGTTTACAAAGCTAGTCTTGCCATTTGTTGACGCTCCCTAAGCGCTTGCTGTGAACTGGATGATTCAATGGATTTATCTGCATTAAAACAGCGCATTTGATTTGAACAACTGATGTAAATGCTCATTTTGGCACAATTAATTTTGTTTAACAAAGTAGCTTTCGTGATCTATTGACCGCGGGAAGTCTGAATCGGACGCTAACTTTACGAAACTTCTGAGATGATGCGGACACGGCACACGCATGGATCTATTTCGGCTCACGATGGCGCTTCGAGCCTACGCCCCTTTGACACTCATTGGCCGAAAGGTAGACATGTAAACTGTGATTGCTGTGTGTGTATTTACCTCCGCTGGGGCCGCTGTGACCAATACAGAGACAGAAACACGGTGTGAAAGCCGTGCTGTTGTTTCCAGTGGTGTCTGCTAGGCTAATGTGCTAGGCTAATGCTGCTGAATGCCGGTTTGTTTTGGTGCTTTCTGTTGGCGTCAGAGCCTGCGCAATTTGATGACATAATGACCTATCGCAATATGCCGGTATAACAAAAATCTCTACCGTGGGCCAAATTTATACCGCATACCGCTTATACCGTTTATACCGCCCAGCCCTAACTGCTGCCCCCGCGACCCGGGCAATGGATGAAACGGAAGAAAATGGATGGATGGATGGATCTTGAATGAACTTTGAAATATTCTATATCTATTATATGTATGAATATAGGGTTACACAGTAGTATAGTTCTATTGTCGTAGTTATTACATAGATTCTTATAATTACTGCAAAAAGAAGTAGGTTGAGACCCCTTATTTAGATGTTGGCACAGCACTACTTCATTACACAGGTGCAGATGTGAAAAGTTTTAAACAACAAGGGCCTGAAAGAAAATAAATAGACAGGAAAAAGGTAAACCAATTAAAATCTTTTCTTTCATGCATTGCAAAGCATTTCATAGGACTTACTCAAGCATGGTGAGTAAGCAAGTACACTTTAATGTGGATATTACGCAGCTATATTTCTGAAGGTGAGTGGCAGTGATTTGTTCTTTTTAGCTAAATCACGTCTGACAAGTTGTGTGCACTGGGAGAGCTGTGATTGGCAGACTCAATCCAAAAGTATAATGAGCAGGAGCTGGAAACACATTGGAAGAGCTCTTTATAACATGAAGGTGAAGTTGGCGTGTTTTTGCAAAGTGTGCGTTGTCTGAAATCTGTACATTCATATCAAAGTCAAGGTCAAGGCATTCTGACAAATTCTATGGTTGGTGACAGGACTTTCAGAGGGGCTATGGCAGCATTCAATGAGACATCAAAAAAACTATTGAAGTTCCTTTTTTTGCACAGACTATCCATGCAGGACTTTGCTGGAGGATGGTCCAATGATGCATGTTTTTGGTGACGGGGGGACAAAACAAACAAAAACAAATTCAACTGCTCCCTCTGGTGGTGGCATGTGATATTACAAGGGACTCTTTCCCTTTTTAGTTCCACCCTATATTTTCTATGAATAATGATACGTATTTTTTTAATCTATTTGTTATTCTTGTGTTCTATGTAGTGTGCACATTTGATACATATACATTTTATATCATATTTTCATTAATAATACATGTTTTTTGTTCAAACAGAAAGAACCACGTTGTGAGCAATTCAGTCCACAACAGGATAGCACCATCTTAATTGAAAATGTGAAATATTTTGCACGCTTGTAAGAAAGCCCTGTGGCTGAGTGAAGGGGGTCCTCACTTTTTTTTTTTTTTTTTTTCGTCTGAAAAGCTGATCTTCAGATGTGGTAGAGGCCAAAATACATGCACAAACTATAACTGGAACTAAACTGTTTTTGAACAACACAGCAACAAGTGATGAAAGTGATGAAAATTTGTGCTTAATTTTAGCACAATTTGACTGCCTTAAAACCGGATTTGCCAATCGGACAAGCAAAATTATCTTGTTTTAAAACGATGCAAGAAATGTCTCAGTTGAAATGAGAAAATGAAGCAGCAGTTCTCGAAATTAGACTAAATGGATTAAAAAAACATTTGATTATAGCAATGTCTTCTTTACAATTTATCATTTTTTGCAGTGATGTTTGATAAATTGTATTACAAAGTGACTTTTTTGTTTGGTTCAAAAGTTAGGTAACATAGCTTTAAGGATCAAAATGAATACAAATATTATAAGATTGGTGTGTTGCTCTCAAAAGGCGGGTTCATACAGATTTATCATAACTGATTTGAGTCTATTCTGCTGTGTTTGGGCCTGGTTCATTTCTGAAGTCGCAGTTAAGTTCCCTGTTTGTATTTCTGCATACAATGACTCTTGCATTTGAAAGTCTCAGCTTTAACACATCCTCCAGCTCTCTTTTCAGTGGCTCTTCATGCACGGTCTCCAGAGGAATTAGTACTTTTACAGCTTTAATGTTCTAACTGCACTTTTCTTAAGCTGCAGGCGTCACTGCTCTTTCCGCGATCTTCTAAGCCCTCATCTCCGGTCGCCTTGGTGGAGCGCTCGTGTCCTTGAGAGCTAAGTTATACGGGAAGAGCTATAAAGAGGTTTTACAGAAGATCTAACAGAGCGGGATGTAAGACGTTTGAATGATTGACATGATTTAAGTTACGTACAGTTTTTGATTATGTTGTCCATATGGATTTATTTCTGTTCTGGCCAATACCAATGTTTCAATAATAATAATAATAATAATGCATCGGTTTTATATAGCGCTTTTCTGGACACTCAAAGACGCTTCACATGTGTCATTATTCATTCACTCCATACACGGTGGTGATAAACTACTGCTGTAGCCACAGCTGCCCTGGGGCACACTGACAGAAGCGAGGCAACCAGTATGCGCCATCGGCCCCTCCGACCACCACCAACCATTCACACACACACCAGACTCATTCTAGGCAATGGGGGTGAAGTGTCTTGCCTAAGGACACAACGGCAGTTTGGCACTTTACAGCCGCAGCCGCCCCACTGTCAATGCCATGGTTCCACTTTAAGGGAAGTTTGTCTTAGGCTCACAGTAATGTTGAACACAAATATACAAGACACTTATAACATTCGTCTGCATGATGTCAATACAAGAATATGCCATGATATTGCACAGTTCAATATATGGTGCTTGTAAAAATAAAAAAATATAGAGTCGAAAAACAGTATGTACATAATTATACATTTGCCCAAAAACCATTTCAGAGAGGATACAAGTAGGTTCAGTAAGAGTAAAGATCAAAAAATATTGATGTGTGAGAATGGAACATGTGTAGATCGCCTCAAACTATATAAAAAAAAAAAAAACATTATTATAATTTAGTTGATGTTTTTTTTAATTTATAAAAAAAGTCTCTGTGTTGTCTATGAATCATGAGCTCAGGTTTTTTGGAACAAACTTCTACAACTAATTTTTTTTTTCTTTTTGAGAAACCAAATAAACTTTTCGAAATACACAAAACAATCCTTGCCAAAAAGTGAGCCAACAAAGATTATTGGAAAACAAATTCCAATTTCAAATTGGACCATGATCCCATCAAGTTTTTTTTCCGTCAAGAACTTTTTGGAAAGTTTTGAGGTATGTGGTGTGGCACAACTAAAATACAGTACTGTCACTTTAAAACAAATTAGTACTGTAATATGCTGTCCAATCCTTTTAATTAACAAATCTTAACTCAATCTTAAACAAGACCTTGACAGAGTGAAAGCCTGTCTCACATTTTCAGGAAGACTATACCAGATGATAGCTTTAGTCTTTACCCTATGTACCAGTAGGAGGCCAGTCCCTGTGCTCCCCAGAGTCTGAGATGGTTCACATGGCACTCACATGTCAGCAATGTATTTTGGTGCGAGGCCATGGAGACACTTGAAACAAGGAAAGCTGCTTTAAACTCTATTCTCTGAGTGACGGGAAGCCAGTGCAGAAACCTGAGGACTGGACTAATGCGATACTACTTCCTGGTTCTAGTCAGGACTTGAGCTGCAGTCAAGAACAGCACAACTTTTAGATTCTTATTTCTTGCTTGTGCATTCCCATGTTACTGCATATACATTTGAAGATATATTGTAGTATTAAAACCAAGCTTGCCACTCCATATATATGACGCGTACATTCACTTGACGCCTTCGCAACTTTTTCCAATGACTTCTGTCCCCTACATAAAAATAGCTGACAGTGAAATTAAAAATATACTCTGTCACCTTTTCTGAACCCAGGTGTGTGCTGCTAAAATTGTCACATGAGTCACTAAAGCAGAAATGAGAGACGTCAAACTGTACTTCAAAATGGCAGACTTCAAACTACTGCAGTTCACGTGGGGTTACAGTAAACTTCACACACTCCTCAGCCACAAACAATAGAGCAGTCTAACAACCTTTAAAGTTTCAAGTTGCATCTGGGAACAATACCTCAGTCTCTTGTGATTTCAATTTGTGTTGATTGTGCAACGTCAAAAAATGATCCAAACTTATGAGAAACATCTACTCAAGCACACAGTATTATGCCTCTCATTGCAACCACAGCAGTAGCATGTTTTTAAGGTTGACATTTTTTTATTGGGGCGATCTATTAAGTGATGTCTAGAGACGGGGGACGTTCACTTAGATATGATGAAAAAATTAAAAGACAATACGGTTGTGCAAGAAAAAAATCTTTTTGGCCCTTGTTCAATGCGAATAAAAAAATTATATTACTGAATGAAACATCCATTATGTATATATATATATATTTTTAAATATATATTGATAAAACAATAAGCATACCCCTGACGGTTATGTAACATTACTGAATCGATTATGTATAACATTGCAAATAATTGCTCAGGAAAACAAATGTCACTATGCTTAAAAATGCCCAAACCTTTTGCTTCCAAGGGCCAAAGTAAAAATTTGCCAGTGGGCCGCGGGCCAAATACACCAATATTATGCATGAAACACAAATAAATGTAGATTTGATCAAGTTCTTTTAAATGCATTAATTATTGTCTAGCAGTGCAAATCACAGCTGAATGAATGAAATCAACACAGTCTTAGTGAAGTGGAGACTCCAGGGAAATATGCAGGTTTGAGGAGACTACAGTACGGAAAGATTCCGGCCGGGTAATGAGGGTCCAGAGGAGGGAGATTTTCTGTCATGGCTTATAAAGGTTAAAATCATATAATAAAACCTCAAAAAGAGAACAGAAACATACATTTTGTGTGCACCATGTGCACTTGTATTGTAAATAGTAACTGTAACTCTATTTTAAATTTAAATTTATTCCTTAGAAGTGTTTTTTATTCTTTATTTTTATTATCTCTGTTGCACTGAGCCAAAGCAATTTCCAAGTCTATTTTCATATATTTATTTTGAACAAAAGTTTTTAACTACATTTGAATCATATTACTTTATCTTAGCTTTTATCAAAAAGGGGAGACATCACTGATCAATAGATCTGGTTTTAGCACACTTTTAAACAATACATTTTAACATTAAGTAATGAATTTGGGAACATAATTGCTAACTGCATTTTCTAAACATGATCAGGTTTTAACTCTGTTTTAACATAGGACAAGTATTCTCAATTAGTAGTGAACTGAATATTAAACTAACAAAATCAGACTAGTTAACCATGATTTGTTCCTGGAGTTTTGTTTTGTTTTGCCTAAACACAGTACAACATTTATAAACAATCAAAACAAAGTAACTGTTAAAGAGTCCGAGTTTCCGCTCCTCCAAAGGGCTCTTGAACGCATCATAAAACTCCGCGTAAGTTCTGTCTGACATTCATTTGCTTTGCACAGTATTTGTTGCTTCTACTTGCGTGGATTGTGCGCTGCGATCCCTGCTTGTCCTGCTTGAACTCACTCTGAAGTGTTTGTGTCCGTCCTTTTTAACACACCGGGTGGGTGCGGATTGCGCAGGTGAATAGTTCCACTCGCCATTTCCCTCCGGTGAGGAGGGGGAGTGGCAGTTCGGCAGCACAATCCTCTCAATTTGATAAAACATTAAATAGCTCAAAAAAATAATAATAGTAGGCTGAAAAAAAAGAACATAAAGGGGCCTTGCACCCAATTGTTTTGAAAGATGTTTTTGATTTAAAAAAAACATTTTAGTGCAAGTTGATGTGAACCATGAGTGAGGAGTGTATCTCAATAAGTACTGGACAGTCGGAATTCAGAGGGCGACTATGCGCCCGCGCGACCTCAGACATGTCACTGTTTGTTCAGCGAGGCTGAGGGACGCAGATAGAAACTTATAGCGGAGGTGGGCAATGTTTGGCGGGCCAACTGAAATGGTCTGGCGGGCCAACTTTGGCCCGCGGGCCCCACTTTGGGCACCCCTGGCTTAGACCCTCCACCATCAGCAAGGAACAATTAATGCACAATATATCCCTGTTTCCACCAGCCCTACTTGGCCCTCCTCTACTTGGCTCTACTCCACCTGGTTGTGTTTCCATTACGCGGTTACTAGTACTCTATCCTAGTATCCTACCCACAACAAACCAGTGTTCAGGCGATTTCAATACTTTGGTACCAGCTCTGTCTGGATAGAACCAGGGCCAAGCAGATACCAAGAAATGTACCTTGGTACCAGTTAAGCAGGGCCAGTGGACACGCTCCCAATCAGGTTAGAGTAAAGGCGAGTAGAGCTGAGTAGAGCTCGTGAAGATGGGCCAATTGTCTCCTTTAACATGTAATCTCAAACTGCTTCATAACACTGACTTTCTCCCAAAACAGCTTACACAGCGAGCGGCGATACACACGATACGACCAAAAAACGTCAAGCATGCATTCTTTCACAATCCCTCTGAAGAAGAGAAGATACGTTTGCGATCGTCCTGTCCGATCGAAGCGACATGTTTGCGAACGGGCCTTATCGCCGGCTCCAGTTGATATGATCTGCTGTGATGTCCTTTCAAAATAAAAGCTGTGTTCCTCCGGCTCCCACTTTGTCCCTGATCCAGATGGCAATTACACACAGGCAATTACAACAGGCCACCGCACAAACCCCATTTAAAGGTTGATTCAAAATGGAATGAAAACAAGATTAATTTCTCTGGACCCGTTGGAGGTCAGGTGAGGAGAAATAAGCAGCACCGAATGAAACTTTCAATTGTTAATTAATAATATAAGAAAATAAATAAAAAAAGGTTTTAGCCAAATAAGCAGAACGCTGACGAGAAATTGCGCGTTCAGTGTTAATTAATTACAAAGTAACTGGGAGTGTGCCGGGGCTGAGGGATATGCATTCAAGGCACGTTCATCTTCATGATAAGATAACATGTGTTTAGCTTTATTATAGTCATTCTGGTGTATTGTTTTTTCTTGGATCAGGGTCAAATGTCCTCGTTGACTTTTTAAAGCCATAGTTGACTTTTTAAAGCCATCGTTGACTTTGGATGGTTGGTTTTTTTTTTAGGTGTATTAATCTAATGCAGGGTTTGCAAACTGATTTTACTCTAATCAGTTTGTAACTCAAATTTTAAAAATAAAAGTTGGCCAGTGTCAAAAGAAATAAGTTATCTATAATACTGAAATGTTATGACAATATTTGATAATGACAATGTTTGACAAAAGGGTTTCTTTTTATTTAGCTGTCAAAAAATATAAGTTCTTGTAGATTTGTATGAATACATTTCATACGTTTTTTCCAAAAGTTTGTTTGGGTTGAATCAAATGTAACTGAAGGCAAAGAAGGCTTGTGACTGTGAACTGAAGAAAACAACATTTGTCATCCATCCATCCATCAATTTTCTTCCCCTTAATCCCTTTCAGGGTCAGGGGGTGGCAGTCAGAGCTGCACCCAGTACACAGAGCACCAGCCCCTCACTGATCCTCCTGCAGGTGGTGAGTCCACAGGACCATGCTCCTTATGCAATACTTATGTCCTTAAAAGTCAAGAAAAGTCAAAGTCTTAGCCTTAGCCTTGAATCAGACCACACATGCTGTCTTCATGCGATTAGAAAGCATCATATATTTTGTTTGCTGGAACGAGACAAAAGCATATTTGAGAGTTAGATGTACATCAGAATTCATGATATTGTTTAATTTGTTGTGATTTCAATGTTAGATTCCCCATCTAATATGTTGTCTTACTTGTATGGAATAATACCATATTCCAGCTTGCATACACATTTTCTGTTGACTTTAGCGCCACAAAATGGTTTGCAAAAGCCACCTTTCATAGCAACACAAAAGCCAACTGAAATACAGTAAGTTTAAACAGAAAATACTGTCGGCTTTTGCAAAAGATGAATGGTGATACGTCCCAAGCATTTACAGCCAGGGTCAGAGCGCACCGTATCGGAGCAGACATCTCATCTGCTTCTGCTGCCGTTCAATACTCAATACTCAATGCAATGATGAGATTTCCATCACAAAAGTTTAAAAGTGTCACAAAGGATAATAGAAAAAGTGACTGTGAGGCACAGCCATTGGAAAGATATTTAGAGGAATGGATGACAAAGATGGATTCCGATGACGGAAAGTTCATAATTGTGCTCTCGTGTGTGGCACAATTTTCTTGCAAATCTGAGAGTAGATAAAGACAATTAAATGGATAATGGATTTTCTTGGGAAGTTTGCTAAATGTCAATAATGTACATTTGTAATAGAAAGAAGATGAAATCACCCTCACCTCTGGCCCGTGGTGCGGTGTCCTCAGCAGCTGTATTTCACAGTATATGTACAGCTTCTGCCAGCTGCGGCAGTGCTTTAAACTACCACTACTATACAGTAGGTGATTGCACTGCCGTAGTCGTGAGTTCAGGTGGTTAGAAAAGTCTATACAGTCTTTTAACAAAGAGCTGTAGCTTGGATTTTGCATGTTGCATGTTACTTTTAAAATGTAATGTCAAATTTAAAAAAAGTAAACATAATGTCAGAATCAGAATCATTTTTATTGTCATGTAAGAAACAGATAGTCACAGACTGGGAAATTGCTTTAGCACTCAAAAGTAGAGAAGAAAAAGGCATAATAAGACATTTAGAAAAATCTCTAAAGTATAGCTATTGTGGATTCCATTTGCACATTGTGTCGTTTTATGTCGTCCGATTTTTCTTGTTTCGGGTTACTTATAGATTGTAAACTCCATGATAAATGAGGGACCACTGTAGTTCCTCACTCTCAAAAACGTTTGGTTCCATTACGAGTCTTTTTTTGTAATGTTTTTTTTTTGTGTGGACAATTCGTACTTTTCTTTTCAGGCCCTTTCCTAATGGACTGATTGCCACAGTTTGGAGATGGGTACATAAACACGTAGCTTTTTTGTTGACATTTGATCAATCTAACATTTGAACCAAAATATGCTATAGGAAGCTCTGAACTTTAACAAATACGCCTTCAAATGTAAAAAATAGAACCATTTCTATTTGAGCCAAACATATCTTGCAGCCATTGTCACCATCTCCAAAGTACACACCAAATCCCTCAAACACAACGTTGCCAATTTCCCCCGGCCTGCTCTGGACATGCACTGCTCATTGTCTAACCCTTTAACAGGGCATTGATAGGCTCATTTGCATACAAAACACTACCCCCAGCGCACAATGTAGGCGGAACAAAAGCCCGAAAGCCGTGCTGGCACCATAACATGACAAGCCCATTGTATGAGGCGCACAATGCCGCACGTTACCAGGCGACAGTTATTTAGTACTAAGGAGTCAGCAGAAATGATACCGTGTCATTAGCCAGCCCCTTCCATGTACCACTGTAATGGACATTTACTAGCTTTCATATATTCAAAGGGAAGGAGGATCTCGACTTTATGCTGTAAGATAGATTTCATGGGAAGCCCACTAACTAGCTTCGTGGGCTTCCAGCGCGGCACAGAGGATTTTCTACTCCTTCGTTCGTCCAAACGAGACCACACAAAGCTCTAGGTTCAGTTTCCATTTTCACAGCTGCTGTTAAAATGCAGAATGATGTTGGTGCGTTTTGAGGGTCTGGTACAGGTAAAGTTTCTCTGCCCACTACTGGCCGGGCTCGTTTTTCAACCTCATGTGAGCGCTTAGAAATTTGCATTAGGAGCCAGGTCGTTTCTGTTAATAGCCTGGAAACGTCTGCGCAGCGTCTCAGTATAAACAGGGCCTTAAGCCTAGCGTACATCGACAGAGAAACTGGGGACAACTAGTTGCAAGGCGGCTTTTGGCAACTGAGAGGAGATGGTGGGAGATGATCAGTTGCCGAAATCGGTCGATGTGCGCGCTCTTACAACTGGAGATGATCAGTCGGTCTCCAGTTCCAGTCAGTTGCCCGTGTTCTACTTTTCGGCAACTAGTTGTCCTCAGTTGCCCCGATGTGCGCGCTCCATGCGCCGCTCCGACAACGTGTGTGTATTGCGTGTATTGCGAGCCCGCAACAGTTTATGTCAGAAAACACACTGTGGTTGAGGCCAGTTGCTGTCGATGTACGCGCTGTTATTCAAGAGACAGGCCTGCGACTCAGAGTTGCCCGTTTTCGCCAGATTGTCGATGTGTGCGGGGCAGCAACTCAGAGGCGACGGATATAATCAGTTGCCAGTCCGATGTACGCTAGGCTTTAGGGCATGTTCGCAAAGGAGGCTGGGAATGAGAGCTGGGGGGCCTTGTCTACACGTAACTGGGTATCTGATTGAAAACATTTTCTTTCCACGTTTCAATGAATCTTCATCAAACAATTTAGGCTATCATTGATCTGTAAACCTCTTTATTTTATTTCCAAGTTCTTCCAAAAGAATACAAAGCTGTTTGTATGATGTATTTCAATGGCCATAAGAACAGAGACGTCATCACTTGAGATATTAATGACGCTGATTCAGCACATGTTTGGTGGCAATCTAACACCCAAGGACATGCTTGGTCTACCTCCAATCACTAAAATCAAGACATCAGCTCCAACCAGCATCTGGTAGTAACTCTCTTTGAGTCAGTCATGAAGTATGTTGGTAAAAAACACTGCATGAGTGATTTAACAGTCTCAGAACAGTGCTGCAGTTTGGCACATTTTTAATCATTGATTTTCATCATATTTGTTTTACTGGGCGCCACGTTTTCAGTGCGTTTAACAGGACATTGGACTTAACAATTTAAAAAAGAGTGTTTACAAAACACTTTGTGAAAACCTATTTCTTCACCTAGTCCAATTTCATTCAACTCAAGAGGCATTAACAACTCAAATGTGAAATATTTTGGAGGAGCAGGTGTGCAGATTCTATTGAGTGTCAATCAGATTAGAAAAAGACCTTTGAGCCACTGGGAAAAAAAAAACAAAACATGTTTTTGTATGGTACTGTATATGAAACTCCCTTGCTAAATCAAAACTTAACAAATCAGTAAAAACATGGTGCTTTTAAGCGCGCTTTGGTTTATACCAAAGTAAGGGTAAACAATCATCAATCACAAGTATCGAATAAACATAATGTGTGATTATAATTTCCCATCATATGCTTATAATGTATGCATGAGAGCAACTTTATTCATGATTACAGTTACAAAATGTTTACGTAAGTGAAAGTTACGAGACGCCTTTTGAAAGCATCCGATGGTTTGGAGCCATAAACTCACTGAGACGGGGCCAAACTTGTCAGACCTGTTTAGTAATCCCATCGTTATACAAAAAAAATGAACTGAATGCATCTGTTTTATGAAAAGATTCACTAACAATGTGCACATGGCCTTGGACTCGAGTGGACTTGGGACTATGTTATTAGGATGTGTTGAGATAAAAGCAATGAATCTTGGATTAGACCCATTGAGATAAATCACCTCGTTTTCAAGGAGTATTGACCATCGGTTTTTCTCTCCAAAACAAAAACGAAACAAACATTATGCATATAAGGACGAGACCATACGCCCTTGCAAAAGCTCCAAGGCCATGTCAAACCCATGCCCCTATCCACTCATGCAGATAACATTGGTTTTGGCAACATCATTGGAAGAAAATGACAAATGTGCGTTGGAACACGACCAGATTTCCACAGGATTCACATGGTTTTATTCTTGGGTTTCATTTGACGTCAGGGCAGTGGTGCGAATAACAAACGTGGGACAGGACGTGACGTACCCTAGCGGTGCAGTCTGCCGGGTTTATACACGAAGATATAGTAGAAGAAGAAGCGCTGTCAAAATGCCATCTTTGTGTGCGGTGTACGCTTGTAGCAACCGCACAAATAGAGAGAGACCAGAGTTTCTTCCGTGTTCCAACTGTGGTCTCATATAAAGGAGGACACTTTGAAAAAAATCACTGGAATGAGGCGGGCGAGGTGGATCAAGGCTTTCCCAGATAAGCGCCCCCTGCAGGCCAACCAAATGAAACGCAGCAATTTCTTCTGTTTTTTTTTTCTAAAAATGCCCAAAATCAAGACTCTTTTGAGAAATATTTTTTTGCACTCCCTTAGAATTGAGTGTCCCTAAGACTGTTACAACAACCGTACACCGCACAGGAGGAGAGCCTTTTGACTCCAAAACAGACACAATTTACATGGTTTTCTTTAGAGAAGAATCACAGAATGTTGTCATTGGTATTGGTTTGTTCTTATTTACTGTATGTGTTTATGGTATAAGTCTATTGGTTATCTGTGGCTATGTAAACTTTGTTTTGTGACCATTTGGCAGCGTTAACGGATGAAAAGCAATCCCAAATAAATTAATAATGAAACTCAGTGAGAATTGGGATATTAAATATTGTATGTTAATATTTTTTATAATAGAAGCATGTAAATATGCATCTAACTGAACAAAACTATGCAAAAATAAAACATTTAAATGAAGCAGTGTTATTTTTTTTACTATTATAAAAAACAAAAAAACAGTTCACTGATCCACCAGAATCATCCCTTTAAGTCAAACGTGGCTCCACTCTGCACATCTATAACTCTCCATCTCTGCATATCATTACATTCTGATGACATTCATTACTGCTTGCACTCGGCACGCAGAGCACCTGACGACGGGCAATTCTGTTTATTTGAAATTCATGGATTTTCGAAAATGTCCTACTTTTCCAATGCTCCACGCCGAGACACGGATTGATTAAACGTCAATCAATGCGTGTTTTACATGTGTTCTGCTGCAGCGCGACCAGGTAGCGCCAGCAAAAGCAATTGACGTCATGTCCGTCAACATTAAGGGCTCATTTGTCAAATCCAAGCCAATTTATTCTCATACATTCCACTAAAGTGAGCTGGTTAAGAGCTCAGTCTGCTTCCTGCCACGGAAAATGTACATGAAGGTGAAATAGAAATAGAAAGAAGCAAAAAAACAATGAAATGGTGTAACCTAACAACAGCTTTGATGTCTTTGATGAAAAACCCAACTGTGATTTCTTTCATATAAATAAAGGCAAGGTTATGGACGTTTATACTTGTTTAGCACAGTTTGCACACAAGGCAACTCAAAGTAAAAAAGAAAAGAAACATTAAAATCACACAAGGCTTTAAAATCCCAGTACCCTTAACATAGTGAAGATACAATCATTTATTTGTATGCACACCTAAACAGAAATATTCCTAAACCTGAAAATGAGCATTGTCAGAGTATTGTGCTGTTAGAGACGAGGGGGCCTATATCTGGGCTCACACTTGGGACGTACTTCTCTGGAGACCACGGGGCAATCTGTCAGAATGGCCGTATCCGGTAAAAACTGCTGTTAAGAGACACATCATAACCATCATGGGTCTATTCTGACCAAGGTGGAAATCCAACGCTGAAATAAATCAGGTAAAAAAGTACTACAAACTTCCTTACATTCTTTGTCTTACTAAAAGAACCTCGTAAGCCTTGAGGAATCGGGTCCGAAGACAAAGATTGGCCGAGACTGGGTCCGCTTTTAATATGTCCCACTTTTTTGGGGTGTCTACTGTGCACGCCGGTAATTTTACATGACTATTCCTATCTATATATTTGTATTTATTTATTGATTGATTGATTTGTTTGATCGAGATAAGTGTACACAATAAACACGTGAAACATAACATTTGTAGTCAATGCTAGAATGCTATTTGCACAATTAAAAAGCATTGTTTCGTTCACATTATACAGGTATAGGTGTACCTAAGTGGCAGGTGAGTGTACAATGCTATACTGTACTTCTGTATTTGTCCAATAGGACATTTACATTCAGAAAAGTTTGTCTGTTTTTATTAGAGTTCCAGTCGCAATGGCGATGGTCTATCCACACAAACAGAACATCATCAAGTTCTAGAATACTTTTGGAATGCCAGTCTTTTAATTGGTTTCCATGGAAACCTTTGTGACATAATGTTCTATTGATGACAAGCACTCCCCAGTATCTTCTTGAGGGGGCAAAGACCAGGGATCAGGACGGCTTGGGTCTACATACAGCTTATTATTTCTACAGATTGATTTAAAGATTATATTTCACAAGGTTTTAGATCTACAAACTCAAGTATGCTTCGCAGAAGCCAGCGGCTCATTGAGCAGGGCTACTACGGTCCAGACGGGAATCCTGTGATCTCATACAAGGAAAATCTCTGCCCTGTTTTCAAGAGAAGGAAACACAGAAGCTCTATTTTTTCTGCCGTCGAGAGCACTCCTAATGTCCTTTCTTTGGTCAGGGCACAAGAGCCAGAGACATCTGTCCATCAGGTTCCAACCGCTTCATCCGTAGCAGAGCAGCAGCAGCAGCCAACAATGCGGTGTCTGTTGATCTTCTGCCGCGTCGTGCTTCTCATGGTGCTTTGTTTTAGTTTGTCCATGACGTTTAACAGATTTAAGTCCACGGCGAGCTCACAAACTGTAGAATCTGATCTCCAGGCAGAAGTCAGTCATTTGAAACATCAGTTTGAAAACATAAAACGCGTACTTCTTCCTCCTGCCAACTCACTCAGAAACTTTACGCTGGAAAGTTTAGGGGTGCATGTGGTTTTAACCCTTTAGGCGCCAGAGTTTTTTCAAGAAAATATACAATTTTGATTTCAAGATTTCAAAAGGCTATAACTTTAAAATGGTTTGAGATAAAGGCATACTGTAAATTAGAAATATCTTCAGTTTGAACCAAACTTTGGGATGGAAGTTGATTCGTCATCTAATTTGCATATTATGACGTCATCAAGGTGGCGGCCATTTTGGAAAATGTTAATTATTGTATAAAGACTTCAAAAAGCTGTAGCTTGGGAGTTATTTGAGATCAGGGAATACTATAAAAAGTCAACTTGAAATATCTTTAGTATGAAATTAATTTGGGATAGAAATAAATTCCCTGATCCAGATTATAGATAATGTTTTAGCACTAGTTTGCGGCCATATGGAATTGTATTATTTTCAAAGACCTTCAGTGATCAAGACAGCACTCTTTATAGTTTACTGTCATGAAATCTGGAGATTGGTTTCAATATTCCCCTTTCAAAGAAGTGGTGAGCTTACTATTTTTCTCAGTGGAAATGAGGCTCCAGAATTTACCGTTTAGAAACAGAGAGATGAAATGAATGGGCACAGAACTTGTCAGATCGTCTCAACAACATACAACAGGCTCTTCAACATTTCTAATCCACTTTTGTGGATTATTTTCTCTCAAGAACTGCCTTCATCCTCATCATCACTGTTGGTAAAGGCAGTGAACGCGATTAGCGATGTGTTTTTTTCCCGCGGCTCTCCCGCGACTTCTCCCGCGTCTCCCGTGTTCCCCGTGGATGTCTACCCCCGCTACTTTCTCCCACATGCCCGGTGTTATGATCCCCCTGTCCCCTCAACCACGGCCCCTGCTTGGCGTTCACAGAATGATTCTACCGCGGCCACACGGAGGACAAGCAGCCGCTGCACAGGGGCTGATTGTGGACTATATGGCGCGGTCTCCCCGTCACCAATAATGTCCGTGTCTGCTTCACTGGACACCTGCGTGTCTTCCTCCTCTGAATCTGAGTGAGCCAGTACCAGACCAAGTACTTCTCTGGTACTGAAGACCTTGTGAGTAAAATAAAAAACACTCTCTTCCTCTGCTCTGCTCTCGCTCCTCTCAGCTCTACTGCTGCTGCTTCGCCTCCGCGCCGCTGCGCCGCAGGTGTTTTACGAACTCAATTTACTCAAAAACTTTCAATATAACCACACCCACAAATGTTGCTCATATTACAGGCACACATGTCCACTAATTAAAGTATTAACAAAATTCTGCACCACATTTTTACATACAGCCTGTTTAAGTGAGCAATGTTGCTTGTCGCAATATTGCGACTTTGGCGCTTAAAGGGTTAAGCAGAACTTCGAGAAGCAGACCACAGAAAAAAAGTCGCCCAGAGTTCGAGAATATGTACAGGTCTCCAAGCAGCGTCCCGCGAGCGCAGAACTACCCTCTGACCCCAGGCCAGTGCTGGGGGATGGAGGGGTCGTCTATGCAGTTATTCATCGCCATGGCAACACACGTCCACATTTCACACGTCACGATCGGACACATCACAGCAGAACAGTCTCTCACCGGCAAAATCTCCTCTGCACCAAAAGAGTTCAGCGTTTATGGACTGAAGCAGTGTGAGGGAGAGGAGACGCTACTGGGGATGTTTGAGTTCCAGGATAATGGAGACACCTTTCAGACCTTTGAGGTCCACGAGCACACAGACGCAGTTTTTAAGTTTGTTCGTCTTCAGGTTGAAAACAACTACGGCAGCAATTACACATGTCTTTACAACTTCAGGGTTCACGGAAAACTTCCGACCAATTCTGCTTGTTTCTAAATACCTTTAAGCCTGAAGGTCGTGGGTTCGAGCCCAACACAAGACCTTTTCCATTGATGCCTGCTGTCGTTGTGTCCTTGGGCAAGACACTGTACCTCACTTTGCCTGAAGCCCCCGCTGAAAGCCGTCCTCCTGCGGACTCACCACCAGCAGGAGGATCAGGTGCCCTGACTGCCACCCCCCGACCCAGAAATGGATTAAGGGAAGAAGATGGATGGATGGTGCTGATGGCACAAGCTTAATAGGTTTTTGACTAATCAGTCTCTTGTAATCGAATGCAAAGTCAAACTGGTGTTGCCCACTACGCTGCCGTGTTAGATGGCAGTATATGGAACACTGCCACCACACTACACAGATACTCTTCACTTAGACCTGACTTAGAGCAATAGGAACGTTTTGCTGCGTTTTCAATTGTAGACAGTGCCCAGGGTCGAACTAAAATAATAGCTATCACGAACAATAAATGAACTGAGGCGCGACAGTTACTAACACAACTTTTTTTGAAATAACTAAAGCACCAACAGCTTCAGCCAAGGCCTCACTGTTTAGCTAAGAAGGAGAGTATCACTAACATGCCCAGAGTTCAGAGCCAAATCCACTGTAGTTTTAGCAAAGTGGGAGAAAACAACTTGTTACGTGTTTGAATACATTTTTTTGCGCTAAAGACAAACCCTAATTTCGGGTTTATATAGTGAATTATTGAGATATAATCCAGAAATGTGTGTTTTCCTTTAGCGGAGAAAACGTCTTCAAAGACAATAGGATTTGGCTCTATTTATTTACAGATGCATGTTGCATCTGTAAATAAATACAGCCAAATCTAGGGCCTTTGTCAGGCAAATGTTTTTTTTTGTTTATTATGAGGAGCCATCGTAGATAGGGTGGGGCTGCATCACAAGGGTCACTTTTTTGAGTGACCCATGTGATGCTGCAGCCCCACTCTATTTAACCCTTCAGAGTCTACACCATCACATGTGATTCCATTGTCCAAACCGCTACAGAAAAGGCTGCTGTGGCTGCAGGTTTTCTATCAGACCCAGGAGGAGCAGAGCAGACTCTACACATTTCCTCGAATCTTCAGGTTAAGCCTGAACTCACTTGAGGAAATGGGTGGAGTCTGCTCTGCTCTTCCTGGGTCTGATAGAAAACCTGCAAGCTGAAAGCTGCCCTTTCTGGACCGGTTTGGACACCGGTTTCTCATGTGATGGTGAAAACTCTGAAGTGGTGGCTCCTCATTAAGGACAAAAACCACATTTAATCTGTAAATATAACACACAAAACAAGTTTAGTGTGAGTGTGCGTGTTTTTCTTCCTTTTCAGTGTTCCATATACTGCCATCTAACATGGCGGCATAGTGACGGTTGCTATGTAGGTCGCTTGGAAGTGCAAAACCTCTGTTGTTGTTGATTTCGGAAATCTCTAAAATTAAAATTAAAATTGAAACGTATGAATTTACATTTGATATTATGTTTCCCTAAATTTTCTTCATCTTTTTCTTACATCTTATCTTGGGGCCTGAGTTTGGACATGCCTGGAGTAAGATGAAGTGGACATGGCTGATGTCAGCAGGTTCGACAACCTCAACCACTGCCCTGCAACAGCTGTAGCAAGTACAAGTACTACTGTCACCTTACATTGTGTGCACCATGTGCACTTGTATATTGTAAATAGTAACTGTAACTCTATTTTAAATTTAAATTTATTCTTTAGAAGTGTTTTTTATTCTTATTTTTATTATCTCTTTCTGTCTGTTGCACTGAGCCAAAGCAATTTCCTAGTCTGTGACCTCCTGTTACTTACGTGGCAATAAAAATGATTCTGATTCTGATCTGATTCTGAAGTGGAAATTCTTTGTGCCGCTACACGTCTGAGTTCAGTTTAAGCTTTACCCCCTGGACAGAGAAGACCGACGTTTTATTGCTATTTATCTCGATAAATAGCAACTCAACAATTATTGAAACAGTTGTCAAAACATTATGCAAATAGATATTCTTTTTAACATAACAGACTTAAACATGTTGAAAGGAGGATGACTCCTTGGATATTTCTATAATGGTGGTAGAAAGAAAACATATATTTAATCAAATAACCCAACAGGTCATTGTCATGAACATGCACACCAGCCACAAAAGTGTTCTAACTTTTAATAAAAAAATAACAGTCATGTTGAACTAGCGTCTAGCTGTTTTCTGAATTTGTATCTGATATCATTGGTGTGTCCATAAGGCGCATGAGGCTCAAGTTTGCACAAAAGGATGTGTATACAAACATAACAAGTTCTGTTATAATGTTCTCTAAATTAAACCAGATCACAGAAACTCTCTTCATCCAATTACAATCCATGTCATACTTTTAAGAAAGAGCCCTGACTCAGCCTGGATGTGATCGATCGAGGGAGGGCGGTCCTCTTTTTTTTACCTTTCTGTCTGACAAACAAACAAACATGTGAAAACTAGTGATACAACTACACCGTTTTGAGAGCAAAGAGGTAATTAGATTTTTTTTTTCTGAACGACTAAGCTATAATTTTCTGTGGTTTTATAGAAATCCATTCAAGCTATTTATCCGTCAAAAGTCATCCAAAAAAATTATATTAATATAAGTGTGTATACTTCATCTCATAATATTAATTTATAAATGTTCTCCCTGGTTTATCTCTACACAAACACCACATACCTCTCCAAAACTCTTGGAGCAGAGGGTGCAACACGTGTACATGTTAATTCTAGATGATATGGAGATCTAAAATATGTTTCTGTTAAAAAAGGCTTATTGTACTTCCCCAAAATCCACCGCTAATGATTTTTGATGTGTGCATTTGGACTAAACAGTGGCAAACTGTGGCACTAGCTGCGCACACAACTGTCTGCTCCTCCGCTCACAGACAGAAGTCTCAGTCTCTCAGTGTGAGCAGCTGAACGTGAGCGCTCATCTCTCCGTGCAGTGTGCTCACTCCAGTCTCAGATTTAGACCCAGCCAAAGTTATTTTGACAGCTCTGTGAAGTTTTCTCCAAAGGACCCGGCTGTGCACACAACTGTCCTTGTTCCCGTCTGCTAACAAATCGCTTTTGGGGAAAATTGACATACTTGTAAAAATGTAATTTTAAACAAAAATTCATGGAGGTCCAGAGAAGAGGCTCATGGGTCCGGACCTGGAACCCGGTCCGCCAGTTGGGGATCCCTGGTCTAAAAGATGCAGATTGTTAACTTCTGGAAGGCCCAAAATATGTCTTGTTGGAGTAATTGTATTCTGAAGTTGAGTTTTTCTAGTGCTCCAACAACTCGATCAACAAAAAAGTTTCTTGACCTTCAACAATTGCAACACCTGCTAATATTTTGAACTTTGTGAGTTTGCTTGGAAGGCATTTTGGTGTTCAGGGTTGATGTTGACAATAGTTTCACCTTATATTCAACTCACTATATTTACAATATATTTATTCTTTCTGTATTCTATATGCCCCTACAAATGTGTATTCTGGCTCTACACCCTATAGAAGTCCAGTTAGCCAAACATGTAGGACGTACAGGACTGACATAACTGTAACATGCTTGAATGGCCTGTTTGTCGTGGACAGATCTGGGATTCACCGAGGATTTTAAAATACTATGATGGCTTTCTCGACTGCAAACTTTTAATGGGACACAAGCTTTTTAAAAGAAGGCGTGCATCTATTTGTGGACTTCCCCGAGAGGACGCAGAGCTCTGGTAGACCCTCTGATTCCCTGGGATATACTGTCACCGGAGACACAAAAGACTAAATTAAGTCCCAAAGAGAACTAGTCCCTCAAGATCCGGTCTGCTCTGTGTGGGTGCAGAACATTAACGGCTGTGTTTCACAAGGTTGAAGACAGAATGAAGACTATTCCATCAAGCCGTGGAAGTAAAAGTTCTAAAGATCACACCCTCTACATCAGAGAATTTCAATCCAATCAACTTTTTTCAAAGTGCTTCACAGAAAAAAGTAATCTAAATTAACAATCAAACTATATTAATAAAAATACCAAAACAAATAAATGAATACATAAAACAATACAACTGCACTACAAAAGGACATAAAGTTGTAGAAAATTTGAAACAAGGGCCAAACATTTGCTGACTTTAGTAATTCGTTTCTTGCTGGATGTTCCGTATAATTCAGATATTGATATAAAGAATGCCTCAGTTTGTACATAAAACAACATTTTGGTTTGTATGCCATTCTTAACACAAACCTTGTTTTTAGTATAGTATATTTGTCATAATTTATCTAACTAGTGGCACATACTTTGGCTTGTATGTGCACACCGGGGATGTCTTGTGCAGTTATTCCAATGTGGTTTTACTGCGAATGGAAAATATGAATAAGCAAGCACATGATGTAAATGTATCCCTATTCCCTATCCCTCATCAAAATTCAGCTTGTTGAAAATAAAAATAAAAAGCATTCAATCACAGTGGAGTGTCATTTTAACCTGAGGACAACACAAGGGTTTTTAAAACACCTTGTGAACTTGTGATCAGTTAAAATAGTAATATATCTGCGTTCTGGAGTTCTACATTTCATCATAACAACCTGCAGCTTATATTCAAGTACGGCCTATATGTGAACAAAAAATATCCAGCACTGACTGTATATAGATTGTTGTTATAAGACAATTTACTGCTCAAAGTCTTCAACATTCAATAGAACACACAGGATTGGAAACAATTAGTAATTGAATTATTGGATTTAACAGAAAGACACAGTAGTTGTGATCTGGGAAGGGCTCAAAATCTGGCATAGAGATCAGTCAGTTTTAATAAAAATGTGACATCACAGCTCAACAAAAGTCCATACTGTGTGAACAATATCCAAGGCTCAAAGATGATTGATATATCTGCAGAAGTTTCGATCAACCTGGCCTTTCGGTGGGAGATGTTGAATGAGCGTAGCCTCCACCACATCGCCAATACCCTTTTCAATATGTTGCAGGTTCACAGCAAGGTACGACGCCTTTTAATTAAAACGAATGGCATGACCTTAAAGCTTGAGCAGGCAGTAACTTTTTGGAGTCAGTAGATAATTATTTTCTGCAAACCATTCAGTGGCAGTAATTCAACAGGTTTGGCATTAAACCCGTCTTCTGTTTCTTTGTGATATTTAGTCCAAAGCAAACGGCACTGTTAGAATTTGAAGTATGCAGATATTGTGTATAAGCCAGAAGAGATTACAGTAAATAAAATGACTCTAAAATGACTGTAAATAAAATGTAATCTTTTTTTCCAAATGTATTCTGCACTTGAATATACGCCACAGGGTTATTATCACATAAACCAACTGCTGATTGAAAACTTTAGCTGGTCTCAACTGGACTGAACAATGAGCTGTTTAAACTTTGGACTTGTTATGATCAAAACGTTGTAAATAACACAAAACACTCTGAAGAGGCAAACTTTAACTGTTCGCTGGGACACATTTACCACAATAAGCATGTGTCCTGTAGCTACTAAAACTGGATGGCGTCGAAATAGTAAGCTCTGTTCAAATATCAAATTAAAAAAAGCCCCTGGAACCCCTCGAGATGCTTTACAACAATAATCATAAATGCACTGGCCGCAGAGAGAGTTTAGAACAGCAGCAGCTCATTGTCCGATTAATGTGTAATAACCCTAAGTCAAAATGAGGCACGGACCAATTTTAATATTTTTGGGGGATTCTTTTTGTTAAGTTAAGAGAGTAAGCCGACCCGCTGACTTGACTTTCCTGCTCTGGCAACATAATAGTACTGCATGTCCGGTAAGCAGTACTGCAGGGCTGCTCTTTTTAGTAAACTTTTAACAACTTTTTAGCGCGTTTTTATTGTTCACTTTTTTAATATATCTGAGTGTTTTATCTTATTAATTCAGTGGTTTCAGCAAATAGCGCTTAGTCCCGACTGAAACCCACTAGTAGCACAGAGGCTAACACAAGCTAACGAGGACATGGAAAGTGACAATGAAATTGGCTCAAACATGCACAATATTAGTCGCCTCACCTTGGAGCTCCGTGAGAGCGACCGTGCCACCATTGCAGAACTACGAAAAGAAGTCCTTCGTCTCACCGCAGAGTTGAATGAGAAACAATCTCTAGTGTCCAAACTTTTTGAAGTCGCTGGTGGGCAGCATTCACGGCTTATGTCACTGAGCGCTGCATATTGTGACACTGTCGTGTGGGAGAGATCCGTCAGCTCCGGACCCTCCTGTTCTACACCTAAGCGCCCGGTTCCGAATAACGAGCCCGCGGATTCCGAGGAGCCATCCTGCGCCGTGGCCCATGTCCTGAGTCTGGCAAACCGCTATGCAGCCCTCTCCACTGACATCCCGGCCCCCTCAGCAGAATCCCTGGACACTGCAGCGTACTCTACTGCTCGAGGATCCAAGTCCACTACGAGGAAAACGCTCCTAAAGGAAGCAGTCCTCAGGCGAAAGAGCGGTCCACCAGCCATGTTGGCCTGTTCCCCTTCTTTGATCCCAGTGCAGCAGCCTCAGACTGGGGTAGCGAGCCATCATCACCACCGCTCACCTCCACCGGGTCAGCAGCAGCGTCCAGAGCCAGCCCCTCTCACCGCTCCAGCGTCCCCGAGCACACAGCGTGGGTCGCCTGTAGCTGAGAGTCAGCACCCCCGCTCCTCCTCTCCATGTGTTCAGCGGCGCTCAGGCTCGGGTCCTGCTTCGGGTGAACCCGCTGGTTCCGTCCACCGAGCTCCTTCTCCGAGGCCGCGTCCACGTCCACTCTTCGCCCCGACCACTCTGATTATTGGAGATTCCATCGTGAGACACGTCCGCTTCTTTAACGCGGTCACTCGCTGTATTCCCGGAGCTACTGTACCAGACCTGCTCATACGCCTCCCTCCTCTGCTTCAGTCCCTGCCTGATACCGTTTCCAAGGTAGTCGTGCATGTGGGAATTAACGACATGAAACTTCAGCAGTCAGAAGTCACGAAGAAACATTTTATGGATCTGTTCCACCTCCTTCAATCCTCCGGATTATCTGTTTTTATTTCTGGTCCAATCCCGACTGTAAGCAGAGGTGACTGCCTCTACAGTCGTGTTGTGGCGCTGCATATGTGGATCCAGGCTACATGCAGCTCTTTTAACTTTGTCTTTGTGAATAACTTTGCCCTTTTCTGGAAACGTTACGAAGCCTATCGTCCAGACGGATTACACCCAAACAGATACGGTTAGCAGCCTGTTGATGGACTACATGCGCCATGTTGTTCAGCGTTCCCCGAGGGGGGCGTGACTGTTTACATCTGAGCCCCCTCGGACCCCACCGCACTCCCCCGCCTCCTGCTCACCAGCACCGGGTGAGTACAACGGTGCAAACACTGCTCCCTGTCCGTCTGGCAGTGCATTACCAGTCCAAACACTGAACTGTGCTGACTCCCTTCTGACTCTGGGAGCTAAAGAACAACAAGGGTTTTCACATTTTAGGCCAATTGAGACTGTGTGTGTTCCTCGCACCAGCTCAAAAATGTTTTTAAATTCTAAAAAACGAAATCAAAACAGGACAGCAGTTAGACGGTCCAACCCTGCAAATCTAATTTCTGTTCCCTGTAGAAATCAATCAACCACATTAATCGACTCTGACGTTATTTTTAAACTTGCTATGCTTAATGTCAGATCTCTATGTAACAAATCATTTTTAATTAATAATTTTATCACTTCTTATGATCTTGATTTTATGCTTATGGCTGAAACATGGCTGGACCAAAATACAGGAAATGCAGTTCTAATAGAAGCAACACCACCCAATTTTAAATTCGAATCCGAAATACGAGAAAACAAAAGGGGGGAGGCATAGCTGCAGTTTTTAGAGAGCACTTTGTCTCCCATAGAATGCCCCTTGGAAATTTTTCATCGTTTGAGTATATTTCTTTTAAAATGGAACAAAAGCAATCTTCTACTCTTTTCATTGTCCTGTACAGGCCACCACAGTCATGTTGCGATTTTATTGACCATTTTACTGAACTACTTTCATTCGTGTACACAGATTTTGATAGTTTAGTTATTACAGGTGATTTTAATGTACATGTTGATAATGTTGATGACAGAAATGCAAAGGAGCTGGCTTCTGTATTTGAGACCTTTGGTTTCATTCAGCACGTGAGTGGCCCCACCCACAGCAGGGGGCACACTCTTGACCTGCTAATTACAAAGGGGGTTAATGTATCAAATGTTAATGTAGTTGATGTTGCTTTGTCAGATCATTTCTGTGTATTTTTTGACATGTGTTTTGCTAGCAAACCACCAGCTGAATTTACAATTGTTAGAAGAAGACACATACATGAAAACACAAGTGAACTGTTCATGGGAATGCTAAATTTTGAGAAAACTCCATGCTCTACTGTTGATGAATTGTATAACTCTGTCACCACCAGTGTTCTGACTGTTCTGGACGCCATTGCTCCTGTGACGGTTAAAATAGTTACCAGTAAGAAAAAGGCCCCATGGACTAAGGCAGACTCGGTCAGGGCACAGAAGCAAGAGTGCCGGAGGGCCGAACGGAAGTGGCGAAAGTCCAATTTCCAGGGCGATTATGAAATCTTTAAAGATGAGTTGGGTGAATTTAACCGGGTTCTACGTAGAACAAGAGAAATGTATTTTTCTGACATTATTGGAGGTTGCAGTAACAATTTTCGTGTTATGTTTTCAACAGTTGGTAGATTAACAAACCCCCCTGTAAAGTTGCCCCTAGAATTTTCCTCTAAATCTAGGTGTAATGAGTTCGCACAGTTTTTCGATGACAAAGTACAAGGAATCAAAAACACTATCACCTCCACAGCACGTATAACAATGCAACAGCCAGAGAAGCTTTTTGAGCTAACTCACTTTGCACCTGTGGATACTGAAACCGTCAAAAAGATAATCATGAGTCTGAGCTCCTCCACATGTGGCCTGGATATATTGCCCTCTAAATTTCTGAAGTCCGTCCTGAGCAGTTTGTTACCTTCACTGACACAAATAGTAAACATGTCTCTGTCGTCAGGAACATTTCCTATGGCCCTAAAAACAGCAGTCATAAGACCTCTCCTGAAAAAGAGCAGTCTGGATCCTGCGGGACTTCAAAATTATCGCCCCATATCGAATCTGCCATTCATTGGAAAAATTCTTGAAAAAGTGGCCTCCCAACAACTTACTGAATTTTTAACAATGAATAATTCTTTTGATATGTTCCAGTCTGGGTTTAGACCCCACCACAGCACTGAGACCGCTCTAGTGAAGGTAACAAACGACATTCGACTTCACACTGATGCAGGTAAAGTCACAGTTTTGGTCATGTTAGATCTTAGTGCCGCGTTCGACACTGTCGACCATGAGATCCTCATGCAGAGACTGGAGGACTGGGTTGGTGTCACTGGCACAGCCCTAGACTGGTTTAGGTCTTACCTGGAGGATAGGAAGTACTTTGTGGAGATTGGAGACTGCGTCTCAGATCATGTGGCCCTGACCTGTGGAGTACCACAGGGGTCGATCCTGGGACCTCTCCTATTTAATCTCTACATGCTGCCGTTAGGTCAGTTAATACAAAGAAACAAAGTGTCCTACCACAATTACACCGACGACACTCAGATCTATGTCTCACTGACTGCAGGAGAACATGGACCACTGGATTTGCTCCTTCACTGTATCCAACAGATCAGTGACTGGATGCAAAATAATTTCCTCCAGCTAAATGCAGACAAAACCGAAATCATTGTCTTTGGTCCCCAGAAACAAAGAGAGGGCGTCATTTGTCAACTTCAGTCTCTCTCCCTACTTCCTTCAGACAAGGTCAGAAATTTGGGGGTAATACTGGACTCAGACCTAAATTTCAATAGCCACATAAAATCAATAACATCAACAGCTTTTTACCATCTGAAGAACATTGCCAAAGTTAGAAATATAGTGTCCAGGGCAGACTTGGAGATTCTTGTCCATGCATTTGTCTCCAGTAGGCTAGACTACTGCAATGGCCTGCTTACAGGTCTGTCCAAACAGACCTGTAAGCAGCTGCAGTACATCCAAAATGCAGCAGCTAGAGTCCTGACAGGAACCAGGAAGTATGACCATATTAGTCCGGTCCTCAGGTCTCTGCACTGGCTTCCTGTGGCTCAAAGAATAGATTTTAAAACAGCTCTGCTTGTGTACAAGTCTCTCCATGGCCTTGCACCAGAATACATTAGTGACATGTTGGTGTCATATGAACCGGCCCGGACTCTGAGGAGCACAGGGACTGGCCTCCTGCTGGTGCCCAGAGTGAGAACCAAACATGGGGAGGCTGCGTTTCAGATCCATGCAGCTAAGATCTGGAACAATCTCCCTGAAAATGTGAGGGAGGCGTCTACTCTGTCAATGTTCAAATCCAGGTTAAAGACTGTTCTGTTTGCCTGTGCATACAACTGAAGGATTTTATCTCCATTTTTAATGCACTGCTGTCATTTATTTATTTTTTTAAATTTCTTGTGTAATTTTGAAAGTTTTAATGGTTTTATTCTTTTGTGTGATTTTAATGTTTTAATTGTGTTTTAATCTTTTGTGTGATTTTAATGTTTTAATTGTGATTCTGGTGTTTGTTTTATGTGATGATTTGTGATGTGGACTGAAGCGCTTTGTGTTGCCATGTGTATGAAAGGCGCTCTACAAATAAACTTTGATTGATTGATTGATTGAAATTACAAATGTTCACCTTTATTACCTGATGCCTGCAATTTTCAGTATGTACAAAACAGAATTCTCTACAATTCAGTTTTGTTAATATGTTTTATATACAATAGCTGTATTGCACATTTTGCTGCCAATAAATCAGTAAATGCACTTTGAGGCAAGTGTGTTTAAAATTATCAGTGCTAAGTTTTTATAGCTTTTATATGAGGCTTTGTTAAAATTATCATATCGTCATATCGTGATACATACCAACAAAAATCGTGATACATGCTGAGGCCCATATCACCCAACCCTAGCCAGAAGTTCCCGATATTAGCGTGAATAGATTTTAATTCACATCGAGACCACTTTATTTAAGTTCATGCAGCAAACAAAACCCCTCCTTATAGGCCATGTGGAGAAGTGTCTTGCCTAAGAACACAACAGTTTGGCACTTTACAGCCACATCCTCCCCTCTATGGCACCTGGTGTTCCCAGAGGTCTCCCATCACGGTATTAACCAGACCGTGCCCTACTTGACTTCGGAGGTCTGACAGGATCTGGATTTCATTTGCAGATGGCGCTAAATGTTGTCAACTTTGGGTTTCTAGGAAAAGGCCACAGACCTAAACCGTGCAGAGAACTATACGTAGAGACACATGAGTCAGACGAGGACAAACATTATCCAAAGGTCTGAGAGAGACGGGAGTGTCCTGTGGATGTTTATGCTCCGAGAGAAAATAACTCCGACACAGAAATGGAGAACGCATTTTTTCCATATTTATAGTCGTAACTTTATCAGGTTGACAGAGAGAAGCCTCGATGCCCGCTGTACATTTTGTATTTTCTCCTTTAATTTCTTACACAATACAATTCACATACTGCAAAGATTCCCCACGGTCCTAGAGACAGCCATGTATGAATGTTTAGACCTAATCGGGTAAAAGAAGAAATCAAGGTTTTTACGTCACGTTGAAAGTGTCCCAATTTCATTATGAGTCATTTCCGTAAATCGGATTTGGAGAAAGTTTGCCACATTACAACAAACAAATTCAATTATGCAGTCGCGTCATGGAAAGTTGTTCAGGATTTTGTTGCTGCTAAACCTTTAAAATAACACAGTATGACTATTGTATTCAGGCTTAAACACACACAAAATGTTGGAGTTGGGTAAAGGTCATTTGGCAGGTTAGACTAATTATTTTACATAAATTAAAAAAAGCTATAATTAAGATCAGATTGTTGTTTTTCTTGTTGAATTGAATGACATCACATGTAGTCATTAGAGTTTGGAATTCAGCATAAATCTTATTATATTTTAGAATAGGATGTACTGTAAGGAGTAAAAGTAAACAGTTATTACTCAATTACTGACAAAAAATAAAAATAAAAAAATCATGTCGAAACTTTAAATTCTGAATTTGACGGACAGAAAAAGGCTACCGGAATATTTTGTTTTTCCCAGAAGTTCAATCGCATGAAGAAAAGTCCTCATTGTCCATATTAAACCTGTAGCACTTAAGCTCGTTTGACAGGTTAGGTCTGTGCAGATGCAAGTATCAGTATAAACACCTGAACATCCCGGTGAATACTGTCCAATCAAGTTAAACATGCTTATATGGCACATCCCTAATGTTAACATAACATGTTTTTCGACGGTGGCCAGGTCCAAAATGGAAACAAGCCCAATTTATCCAGTAACGTAAAGCTTAGCGTACATCGGACTGGCAACTGATTATATCCGTTGCCTCTGAGTTGCTGCCCCGCACACATCGACAATCTGCCGAAAACGGGCAACTCTGAGTCGCAGGCCAGTCTCTTGAATAACAGCGCGTACATCGACAGCAACTGGCCTCAACTACAGTGTGTTTTCTGACATAAACTGTTGCGGGCTCGCAATACACGCAATACACACACGTTGTCGGAGCGGCGCATGGAGCGCGCACATCGGAGCAACTGAGGACAACTAGTTGCCGAAAAGTAGAACACGGGCAACTGACTGGAACTGGAGACCGACTGATCATCTCCAGTTGTAAGAGCGCGCACATCGACCGATTTCGCCAACTGATCATCTCCCACCATCTCCTCTCAGTTGCCAAAAGCCGCCTTGCAACTAGTTGTCCCCAGTTTCTCTGTCGATGTACGCTAGGCTTAAGAGATATTTTTACATGTCACCGTCACCAACTGGAAAGGCAGCCTCAGTAATCTCATACATGCGTAACCTCTGTCCTCTGGCTCTGCTCATTCAAGATGTTTTATAATTGCAGGAATGACACCACAACATCTACAATAATAAATACAGAAGCTAAAAGGCGATTTAGTTTTACAGTCGAGTTATCGATACAAATGAACAGATTTACCAATTGCCAACAGGTGTTTTTCATGCTGTATACTCAATAATTAACCCATTGAGGCCGGGAACGCATTCCTGTGTTTCTGTTTCAAGCCGGGAGCGCTGATGCGCACTTCGACCTCAAGGCCGGGAAAGCGGACACGTCTTTTTTTCTATTTTTGACGCGCACGTGCAACAAGCTCCCTCCCTCGTCTGTCCCCCGTCTCTCCCTCGTCTCCCCGAAGTCTCCTGACGAAGCGCAGCCAAGACTCACTGAAAAATAAAAGCTCAACTACCTAAATTTTTGCTTGCATTGACAATGCATGTTTTTTGGGAAAAAAATAAAATGTGAGTCATTATTTGACTTTTTGGGCAGAGAGTGGATTTTTTATATTTTTTTCCACATAGTTAATGCCACTTTATTGCCAAACTCTTTTTGACTTAATGCATTGATAAACATGTGTTAGTCTCACATTGTTTTTGGCTGTTTTATTACCTTTCCTGTGTGGAAGTTGTATATTCTTCTACTGAAGTTTTATAATAATACACTGCATTCTTATTGACAGCCACAAGTGTCAGCTCTCAAAATATTTTGAAATTATGTTTCTATCTGCTACAGAGGCTGAGATACCAATCATTTAGTAGACGTTGAATTTCAGGAAAACTTCAGGTTTTGTAGGGTGGTTAAGATAAGATAAGCTTTATTTATCTCACAGAGGAGAAATGTACATGTCACATTTGGCATGGATAGAGACACTCAGATTGTGCAAAAGGAGGAAATGTGCAAACATGTTACATGCAGGATATATGTACAATAAAAGTGACAATTATGTACAACAAAAGTGACAAGTGTCAATTGGAAACAGTGTCAATAGTAGTGCAGGTTTTCACACAGTGATCATTTAAAGTGACTTATTGTACAGTCTGACAGCGGTGGGGATAAAGGCCCTGTGGTAGCGCTCCTTCCTACACTGAGGGTGCCTCAGTCTTCCACTGAAGGAGCTCCTCAGCTCCTCTACAGTCCTGTGCAGTGGGAGGTGTTGTTCATGATGGAGGTGGCTTTGGCTAGCACCTCCTGTCCCTCACCTCCTGCACAGAGTCCAGGGAGCAGCCCAGAGTGGAGCTGGCCCTCCTGACCAGATTGTTCAGTCTGTTTCTGTCCCGCTCTGTGCTGCCCGGGGCCCAGTACACGGCAGCGTAGTAAATGGCAGAAGCTACCACAGAGTCATAGAAAGTCCTGAGCAGAGGCCTGCTCACTCCGAAGGACCTCAGCCTCCTCAGAAGGAAGAGGCGACTTTGGCCCTTCTTGTGCAGGGCGTTTGTATTATGGGACCAGTCCAGTTTATTGTTAATGTGAACACCCAGGTACTTGAAGCTGTCCACCAGCTCAATGTCCTCCCCCTGGATGTTCAGCAGCGTGTGGGAAAGTGGTTTTCTCCTGAAGTCGATGATCATCTCCTTGGTCTTACTGGTGTTCAAGCACAAGTGGTTGCACAAGTGGTTGCACTCACACCAGTCGACAAAGTCCTTGATAACCGACCGATATTCCAGTTCGTTCCCCTCAGACACACAGCCCACGATGGCGGAGTCGTCGGAGAACTTGTGCAGGTGACAGCTGTGTGTGTCGTGTGTGAAGTCTGAGGTGTAGATGGTGAAGAGAAACGGTGAGAGGACAGTGCCCTGAGGGGCCCCAGTGCTGCAGACGACCACCTCAGACTCACAGCTGCGCAGCCGCACGTACTGTGGTCGGTCTGAGAGGTAGTCGATGGTCCATACAGAGAGGTAGTTGATGGTCCATGCAGTGAGGTAGTTGATGGTCCATGCAGTGAGGCTACTGTCCACTCCCGCGTCCTCCATCTTCCCCTGCAGCAGTGCCGGCCTGATGGTGTTGAAAGCGCTGGAGAAGTCGAAGAACATGACCCTCACAGCGCTCCCGGCGGGCTCCAGGTGGGAGAGCGTCCGCTGCAGGAAGTAGATGACAGCGTCCTCTACTCCCATGTTGGGTCTGTAGGCATAGTGCAGCGGGTCCAGGGTGGGGCTGACACGGAGCGGAGATGGGTGAGGATGAGCCGCTCCATGGTCTTCATCAGGTGGGAGGTCAGTGCGACTGGTCTGTAGTGAGCCGGTTCCTTGGCGTGTGCTGTTTTTGGAACCGGGATCACACAGGAGGTCTTCCACAGGACAGGGACCTTCTCCAGGCTGAGGCTCAGGTTGTACATGTAGCTGAGGACCCCAGAGAGCTGGTCTGCACAGGTCCTCAGCAGCCTGGGACTGATCCCGTCCGGTCCTGCTGATTACCTCAGCTTCAGGCGCTGGAGCTGACTCCTCACCTGGTCCGGTGTGATGGAGAGGGGGGGGGGGGGGTGTACTGTCCGAGGTGGGGGCGGGGGATGCGGGAGCAGGAGGGCCCGGGGCAGCCGGAGGCAGTGTCCACTGGGCGGTGTCCACTGGGCTGGGGACGTGTGAAGAGGTGGGGGCGGGAGGGGGGGCAGATGGAGAGGGGGGAGAATCAAACCGGTTGAAGTACTGGTTAAATTCATCCGCCCGGTGCTGGTCTCCATCCGCTGTTCCTCTGGCACTCTGTCCAAAGCCGGAGATGTTCTTTAGGCCTCTCCACACGTCGCGGGCGTTTCCCTGGGCCAGCTTCTGCTCCAGCTTTTTCTCATAGTCCTTCTTGGCCCTCCTGATCCTCCATTGGAGCTCGTGCTGGATCCTCTTCTGCTCCTCCCTGTCCCCTGAGATGAAAGCCCTTTTCTTGAGGTTCAGGAGGGCTTTAAGCTCAGGGGTCACCCATGAGTGGTTGTTAGAAAAACACCGCACCTTCTTAGTTGGTACAGTGTTATCCACACAGAAGAGAATATAGTCTGTAATGCAGTGTGTCAGGCTCTCGATGTCCTCACCATGAGAGCTGCAGATCATTTCCCAATCAGTGTTTTGAAAACAATCTCTCAGCATCTCATCCACATCATCGCTCCACACTTTTACAATCCTCTTCTGCGCTGGATTTCTTCTCACCACTGGTGTGTATTCCGGAGACAGACGGACCAGGCTGTGATCAGAGCGTCCGAGGGGGGGGAGGGGGGAGGAGGCGTATGCGTCCCGGACATTAACATACAGTAGGTCCAGAGTCTTATTGCCACGAGTTGGGCACGTGACATACTGTTTGAATGTCGGGAGAGTGGCGGAGAGGGAGGCGTGGTTAAAGTCTCCGCTGATCAGAATCAGAGCGCGGGGACTGCGGGTCTGGATCTGGGTCACAGTTCTGTGCATCTCCTCACATGCTGCGGCTGCGTCTCCTGACGGAGGAATGTAAACACATAGAACCACGGTGTGTGAAAACTCCCGCGGCAGATACCTGGGTCTCATGCTCACAGCGAGCAGCTCCAAGTCCTGTGTGTATGTACGCTGAACCACATGCACGTGCGTCGGGATGCACCACTGCTCGTTCACGTAGACTGCGACACCCCCGCCTTTCCTCTTCCCACTCCCCTCCGCGCAGCGGTCCGCTCGCACAAGTTTAAATCCCTCCAGCGCGACCAGAGTCCGGTATATTCCCACACAGCCACGTCTCAGTGAAACACATAAGTCCACATTGTCTGTACTCTTTATGATGGCGGACCAGTGCGGTCAGCTCCTCAGTCTTAGAGATGGACCGTACAGTAGGTCCCATTTCGTTTTGTCGCCTTTTACACGTGAATAGCACGAGACTCACGTGTGAAACACGCGTCTTTTATTTTTTTTTCCCCAGTGATGCTGCAATGACCCAAAAAACCACCAAGTGGCACTTGTGAGCAGTGCCACCTTGAGCTTTGACACCCAGTCATAAAGCTCAAGTCTTTGGCGCAGGAGGACCTGGGTTCGAGTACAAGTTAAAGACTTTTGATACAACTCCACAATCAGCACCAAGTTATGAAGATAAAATTATTCCACTTTTGTACTGGCTTTTTATCTTTGCAGGGTTAGGAATAAGTGAAGTGTAAACAATCAGCATTAGAATAAAAGTATAGAGTAATAAAAGTGAAATTAGCTTCTAAATTGAGACTCAGCTCGTTTTTGTCTGTGTTTTGACTGAATCTGCTGAGTTCTTGTGTGTCCAATAGTGTTTGTTTGTTTTTATTTTTGTTTGTTGTTTTGTGTTTATTTATTTACTTTATTTTTGTTTGTTTTTTTTCCCAGTCTAGAGGACAAAATCCACTGATATTGATTTGATGATTATGAGTTTAATGCTCGACATTTTCTTTGTTTTTTAATAATTTTGTAAAGTTTTTTTTTTTAGAATTTTTTTTTTCTTTTTCCACTTTATTGATGATCAAATTGAGTGATCACATGTGATTATGTGATCAAAGGGGAGGGTGTTAGTATTAGATAGCAATATGGCCTACGTGCAGGACTGTACAAGGACTCTGAAGATGACTCCATGTTTTGACTATGATTTGCACTCTCTCTGTGTGACACGTCTTTCAATGTGTGACGTGACAATGACTATATAAACTGTGTACTGCCTTTATTCTGTCTGAGAGAAAGAAACAATTGAAACAACTGGAACTTGAGAGAAACTTAAATAAACTTCCAGAGTTTGGCGCACCACGATCCGTCTCTGTCTGCTTCATCCCTGACAGGACAGATAGATTTCAGAAAGAAATTGCTACTCAAAAGGCGCTCTTAGACGCTGCTGTTGTAGCGAGGGCTGACGCAGCCTCATGCCGCTCCCGATCTCGGCGGAGTTTTTTAAGTGTACAGTAACTCTACCGAATACAATTACTCAAAATGAGTATTCTAACAATTTGAAAGTTATACCAGTTATACCACTTACTTTGAAATAGCATTCAGTAGCAACACTTTTAAACATAAAACACATTCTCACAATATTGCTAATACAAATTTATGATGGGGGGAAAACTTTCTTTCTCCGTGTTTTACAAATATAATGGAGTTGGCTGATGAACGTCTGCTTAGTTTGTGAACTGTATTGAACTAGATTGACCAGGGCTCGAGACCACAGGAATGTCGAAAATCCAGTTCATCTTCACATATGCGAAACATCTTCACATAGCCTATCACTCAGGCGAGCAAAAACCAAGCACGTTTTCTCCAGTGTTAAATAAAAAATACTTAGTAATTAGGCCAACACATTTAAAATAGTTGCTAGACTGTAGTAAACTGTTGTAAACTTCACAATCTGCACCAACCAAACTGCAGGAAAAAAATGCAACTTTATTCAGTAACGGAGTAATCTGATTCATATACTCCCCCCGCTAATAAAAATTGAGGATTGGCCGGGGCTCGAACCCCGATCGTCCAAGCGAAAGTCTTGGACAGTCCTGCTACGCCACACAGGCGCTGGAGAAAACACAGGATCTAATAGGAGAGAGCGCTGAGTGAATGAGTCGTGCGTATGTGCAGGACGCTTAAAATGCCTTATATGCAAGTTAATGCAAATGTTTGCCATATGATCTGCTACTCCTGTGCATTTTAGAATTCCTAATTAATGGTAGCTATATGTAACATGTGTAGTTTAAATTTTTGTAATTATACACAGCCTATATATTGCTAATCAAAGTAAAAGTATTTAGAATACAGTGTACACTCGTGTTTGTTTTGTTCCAATGTTTCACGTTCAATAACGCACTTGCTACTGGCTATCCCATACTGTAGAAGAAGTCAGAAAGGAACTTTTGAGAAGAAGTGTTTTTATTAAAAAATAAGAAGTAAAAATAAGTAATAAAGTAAAATACAATTGCATTGTTACAGTACTTACAATACAGTGCAGTAAGTTAGTACAGTGTTTTACAGAGTCAATCCTTTGACTTTAAACCGCGTTTTGATAGGCCCGAAGTGAGCAAAAAAATCCTTTTGACAAGGAAAGAAGATAACAAGCTGATAACGTTACGTAATTGCACACAAGCAACCAAAAGGTGTGCAACCAAAATTGCCTCAGACAAGAATCGAACCCAGATCCCCCGGATCCCAACCTGCAACGCTAACCATTCGGCCAACATAGTATCACTAGGCAGATAATGACTGCACGCAGACTTATACCTGAGCGTTTAAGTCGCTGGCAGAGCTAAAGCGGACTTAACCTGCCACCTTGTGGCGATAATATGTAATATGTTTCACGCAGCTGTGTGATTCATGAAAAGCGTGAATGAAGACGACAAAACGAAATGGGACCTACTGTACGTTCCCTATGAGGATGGAGGGGAGATACAGTCTCTTCTTCCTCTTTCGGCCTCCTCTGGAGCCCCTGCGTCTCCTACGGATCTCCAAGGGGATCACCGGCTTCTCTGAGTGCCGGAAAGCGGAGTCTCTAAGTCCGAGAAGCTGCTCCCGTGTGTAAACAATGGGACACGCTGGTCTCGTGGCTCTGTGAGCAGAGGACTCCGAAAAAAGTGCCAAAGACATGTTAATCCAGTGAGAAAGTCCATGAGGCTAGGCTTCCCGTGTGCACAATGCACAAATAAACGCTTGCCTACGAAAAATAAAAATAAAAAAGCACATCTACAAGAAATAAATAGAGAAAGGGTCGGAAAGAGAAGAGAGCCAAAGTGACGAGCTGCACAGCGGGAGCTGGCGCCGGAAGTTGGCCTCAGGTTTTGCAGGTCTGTTTTACCAGGCGATGCAGGCCTTAATGGGTTAAGCCCGGGACAAAATGGGGTATGACTTTCATGTTGTTTTATTACCATTTTCACCTGACCCACTTATAAGCAACGGCCTAAATTATCCCTATGGTTGGTCGGAGTGTCCACACTAAGCACAACCCAGGGAAAAAAGTGTATGGTCCATAGAGGGTCAATTGCGGAGTCGTTTTGACGGAAAATTTGGGGGATTTTTTCAAGGATTAAGTAATAAGTAACTATAAATAATTGGTCTTCTGAAGCCAATGGCCTCACTCTGGTCTGCGGGCAATTGGTGAAGAGCACTATGTAAATACAAAAAACTAACTTACAACAACTACAGTAGGTCCCATTCCGTTTTGTCGCCTTTCACGCGTGAATCACACGTGAGTCTCGTGTGATTCACGCGTCTTTTATTTCCCCCCCTCCCAGTGACGTTGCAATGACCAAAACAACCACCAGGTGGCACTTGTGAGCAGGGTTACATTGGCCAGTCTCTGGAATAACCCGCAGACATTAAAACTACTGCACACTGAGAAAAGTGTTGCAAGCGCAACTTTGAACCTAAGTAATTGTATTTGCAATTTCGGACTTAAAATTTATTCTTATGGTTTTAATATTAGAAAAATAATTTCCATTTACTAAAACAAAAACAATATACCCACAAATACGTTTTGTGTGTGTATTTAACTAAATTTTGAAAAAATATTGTTGGCAGTGCAGTGCTTCTTAAATCTGACGCTATCAATAAGTGTTCAGACAAAGTAATTTCTACTGGGCGGGAGTTTGCTTCCGGTTCGGACCGTTTCCGCGAGCTTGTTGTTGGTGATGGGCGCTGAGCCAGCCTTGGACACGGTCGTGTGGTTTCCCGTGAGATCCAACTCAAAGTAAGATTTTTTAAATATATGGTGCTTTCTCTGTAAGGTTTGTCGCGTATTTGATCAAATATATACAATCTGTGGTCAAATCGTCGTTTTATTTTCTTGGCAGTTCGTGTCCAAAATTACTTCATGTTAGCCTAACTGTCTACTCTAGCCCCAAACATGTTGTTAGCATAAAACTGTGCCAGTATAATGGTCCTACAATTTCGTTGTTTAGCAAAGTGATTTGTGTTAAGACTCGTAACATTACCAACTACCCCTTAAATGTTCTGAACCATAATAACAGGCGTAGTTTTCGCAGTTTGGAGCTGCTAGCTTCTAGCTAGCTGTTGCTAACGGTACGCAGCTAACATAAGTAGACCAAAGTCGCTACTGTCCTGCTCTGTCTTGTTGCCGGAGGTGCAAGTGGAAAATACAGTTGGCAACAGAAGCCACGTGACATTTATTAATCTTCTATTATTTTCTACTCTTGGGGACAGTTCATTTCCCCGCAGAAGTCCCTAGTTACATTAGCTCAGCGGAGCAACTCTCAAGGAGGAGACAGGTGCAGAGCATGGTGCGGAGGCAGAAAACATGTTTATTGCTATCTGAGATCGCTCTGATTTCCTCGCGGTCAGAAAGTAGCTTGTTTCAGCAGAAAACTAACGTTAAGTTAACAGCTACTGCATGTTGTTAATGTTATGACCCGTCCGCATCAGCATCACTGTATTATATCAAGGCCTGTCTGTTTTAGCCAATGTGCAGCTATATGGTTAGTTATGATAAGTTCAAATAAATTCAGAAATCTGCAGCACATTTAAAAAACCCAAACAAAGTATAAGTGATACATTATAAACATGCATTTTTAAAAGGTAGTTTAAGTTTCTTTTTATTGGTAGTTGTTTCCTTTTTAGAATATTGTATATCACAAGGAATTGTTTTTATATATATATATATATATATATATATATATATATATATATATATATATGTGTATTTGATCAGACTCCCTCTAAATACAACTTCAGAATTTGAATGAGACGTAAACGACTAGAACATGATTAAAACCAAAGTCCTTCAAGAAAGTTTTTAGAAATCTTTAAAAAAAATGTCTACTCATCTTTTTACTTTTTTTTGTTGTTAAAACTGGAGTGGTAAGGAAAAATGGTACAGAGTTCTGTTGGAAGATAAATATTAATGCTTCAAAATGTAATATTGAATATATAGTTACATTTAAGTGTACATATTGAAAAATAAATGTTGACGTGGAAAAGCTTTAAAAGGTTTTATTTTTTCAGAACACAAGCATATTGGTATAAATGTTTATTTTAAAGTCATGTAATTTTTTATCAGAGCTGACATTCTTGAAAATGTTTTATGAGTTTTCTGAGTTTTTTGAAGTACCGAGTTTAAGTATTGAGTTATGATGTTATGTTGCTGTTTATCGATCCTGATGGTCACACGTGAATGTGTGACCAGAGGGGGGGAATGTGAGATTTCATAACACTTTTAAGCAACTTTTGTTAAAGTTAAACTCATCATTCTATCAATGTGCAGAAGCCTGTACTTTTCCACTTCATGTTTTGTCTATCTGAAGGCCAAGCTACAAGTACAACGTGGAAGCTGCTGATTGGAGGTCTCCATGCCTCCGCTCTGTATAATACACTTGCATTCTGTTGTATCTGTTGTTCGTGCTGTCTCTACCATCGACAATAAAACATGTCTTCTGTCTGAATTTAAGACGCGATCCCAGACTTGGCACATCTTCTTCAGGTGGTGGAAGGATGCGGGCCTTGTCTGTAACATCTAGAGAACAGAAGACATTTGCATGTCAAATGAGGTGATGACCGAAACAACAGGGGGCTAGGGTGGGCTTTGTTTATTCGTCTGGGGGAGGAAGGCCCAGTCCCAATACCCACACTGCACCCTACGCCCTCCTATGAAGTGTGCATTTGTTTGAAGTGCGCGCAAGGGTTTGAGTGCGCAGGTTACAAGTGTGCACAAAAGGCGGAATTGGGACAGTGCACACTGAGTGCAGGTTACGTCATCGACTCGTCAAGAGATGGTCATTTTCAGACCTAAACTTTATACAAATTAAAGGTAATTTTGTCTGATCCTTTGGGAAACTAAATGAATTGCTTCACACACGTTAAAATACATGTATATTAGTGGTTTCTAATTAGAGATAGCTGTATAATTTTAAGTTAAATGTGGGTAACTAACTGTTATCTGGTCAGTTTTTATACATTCTAAGATTATTGTACTAAGTGTAAAGTTTAAATTGAATGTTATATAAACGCTTGGTTTAAAAAGTTATTAAATTGTTAAAACACAATGTCCGTAATTCTTCATCAGACGTTTATGCTTCTTTCCAAGTAACATTGCAAAACTTATTTACACACATACTGCATATATATTTCAAAATGTATATTTAAATGCATTTTCCCGACGTTTTGGTGTGTACCGCAAAGAATTATGGGCAATATCCTTCGCCAGAGTGCGCATAGATGCAGGCTACGGCGAAGTGTGGATCAGGGGAGCAAAGGGGGCGGGGCCAAAGACCTCCCTGGAGAATTGGGACACCCTACGCACTCGCACCCTTTATCGGGAACGCGCAAATGAGGGGCGCGAGGGTGGAAGTGCGAGTATTGGGACGGGGCCGAAGGGCTGCGAATGAGTGACTTCCAGACTGTGAACCCTGAGAATTAATATACTGTATATATTTTGTAATAACATTTTTAACACAGTATGTTTCATTCTGACTGAAGCACATGATAATGTTATAAAACAGTATGTTTCATTCTGACTGAAGCACATGATAATGTTATAAAACAGAATGTTTCATTCTGACTGAAGCTCATGATAATGTTATGTGATGTGAGAAATGCACTAAAGCCACTGGAGAAAAACTGTAACTATTCAGATCCTCCCCCTCCCCCTAAGATGGCAAAGTGAAGCTCAGCCTGTGATAACGGCCCTATTTACATAACAAAGTTGGCCGTTCACAGGTGATTTCGTTTGTTAGCTAAAATCCTTGGGGTCATTTGACACCGTGGAGGGGATGATAGGTATAAGTGCCAAATGACACCTCCATGCGAGTGCTAGTGTTAAAGCTGCTTTCAATATCTTTTCAAATCTGTTTTCCTTTTCTCCATAGCATGTCTGTAACAAAAGTTCTCATAATCTGAAGTCGGCGTATTTACATGGTTTTATGAAACAGAATTCTGAGAAAAACAGGTTTAAAGATCGACATTCCAAACATAATCATCACAGTCACATATAACATGTAAATTTTGAATTACTCTGTTATGGCACACTTGTTTTAGTCACTATGTTGTAGAAGATTAAAAAGATGTTACTTTGGCACCAATTAAACACACAACACTCATGAATTAGTCGAAAATCAAGAATGTATTGATTCTTTCAATATTCAATGGATTGAATTTTGACCTCTTCTTTTTCTTTCTCTTTATAATTTACTGAAAATTAGATATGTATTAGACATTGCCAGTATTATTCTATCAAATCACGCAGTCTAAATATCCACAACCACCAAGCATTTTTAATGCAAGGAGAAACTTAGGTAACTTTAAACACAAATAAAACAAATGGACCTGTCCGACTCGAGTGTCTATGCTTCGTGTGTCTCTGGTTCTGTCCAGGTGTCTATGATCCGCGTGTCTCGCGTGTCTCCGCCTGTCTGGGTTCTGTCTGCGTATATGTAAATGTAAATGTCTGTCTGTGGTTCTGTTCGCGTGTCTATGGTCCGCGCTCGTGAGCAGAGAGAGACGTGAGCAGAGAGAGAGAGCAGAGAGAGACGTGAGCAGAGAGAGAGAGACGCGAGCAGAGAGAGCAGAGAGAGACGTGAGCAGAGAGAGAGAGACGCGAGCAGAGAGAGACGTGAGCAGAGAGAGACGCGAGCAGAGAGAGAGAGCAGAGAGAGACGTGAGCAGAGAGAGAGACGCGAGCAGAGAGAGACGTGAGCAGAGAGAGAGAGACGCGAGCAGAGAGAGACGTGAGCAGAGAGAGAGAGAAGGCGAGCAGAGAGAGACGTGAGCAGAGAGAGAGAGCAGAGAGAGACGTGAGCAGAGAGAGAGAGACGCGAGCAGAGAGAGAGAGAGCAGAGAGAGACGTGAGCAGAGAGAGAGAGACGCGAGCAGAGAGAGAGAGCAGAGAGAGACGTGAGCAGAGAGAGAGACGCGAGCAGAGAGAGACGTGAGCAGAGAGAGAGAGACGCGAGCAGAGAGAGAGAGCAGAGAGAGACGTGAGCAGAGAGAGAGAGACGCGAGCAGAGAGAGACGTGAGCAGAGAGAGAGAGACGCGAGCAGAGAGAGACGTGAGCAGAGAGAGAGAGACGTGAGCAGAGAGAGAGAGAGCAGAGAGAGACGTGAGCAGAGAGAGAGAGACGCGAGCAGAGAGAGAGAGCAGAGAGAGACGTGAGCAGAGAGAGAGAGACGCGAGCAGAGAGAGACGTGAGCAGAGAGAGAGAGACGCGAGCAGAGAGAGACGTGAGCAGAGAGAGAGAAGACGTGAGCAGAGAGAGAGAGCAGAGAGAGAGAGCAGAGAGAGACGTGAGCAGAGAGAGAGAGACGTGAGCAGAGAGAGACGTGAGCAGAGAGAGAGAGACGTGAGCAGAGAGAGACGTGAGCAGAGAGAGACGTGAGCAGAGAGAGACGTGAGCAGAGAGAGACGTGAGCAGAGAGAGAGAGGCGTGAGAGCAGAGAGAGAGAGAGAGAGGTGAGCAGAGAGAGACGTGAGCAGAGAGAGAGAGACGCGAGCAGAGAGAGAGAGCAGAGAGAGACGTGAGCAGAGAGAGAGAGACGCGAGCAGAGAGAGACGTGAGCAGAGAGAGAGAGACGTGAGCAGAGAGAGACGTGAGCAGAGAGAGAGAGACGCGAGCAGAGAGAGACGCGAGCAGAGAGAGACGTGAGCAGAGAGAGAGAGGCGTGAGCAGAGAGAGAGAGGTGAGCAGAGAGAGACGTGAGCAGAGAGAGAGAGACGCGAGCAGAGAGAGAGAGCAGAGAGAGACGTGAGCAGAGAGAGAGAGACGCGAGCAGAGAGAGAGAGCAGAGAGAGAGACGTGAGCAGAAAGAGAGAGACGTGAGCAGAGAGAGAGAGGCGTGAGCAGAGAGAGAGAGAGGTGAGCAGAGAGAGAGACGCGAGCAGAGAGAGAGAGATGCGAGCAGAGAGAGAGAGACGCGAGCAGAGAGAGAGAGAGACGCGAGCAGAGAGAGAGACGCGAGCAGAGAGAGAGAGATGCGAGCAGAGAGAGAGAGATGCGAGCAGAGAGAGAGAGAGATGCGAGCAGAGAGAGAGATGCGAGCAGAGAGAGAGATGCGAGCAGAGAGAGAGAGATGCGAGCAGAGAGAGAGGCGTGAGCAGAGAGAGAGGTGAGCAGAGAGAGATGCGAGCAGAGAGAGAGAGATGCGAGCAGAGAGAGAGATGCGAGCAGAGAGAGAGAGACGTGAGCAGAGAGAGAGGGACACGAGCAGAGAGAGAGACGTGAGCAGAAAGAGAGGGACACGAGCAGAGAGAGAGACGTGAGCAGAGAGAGACGTGAGCAGAGAGAGAGAGACGTGAGCAGAGAGAGACGTGAGCAGAGAGAGAGAGACGTGAGCAGAGAGAGACGTGAGCAGAGAGAGAGAGTCGTGAGCAGAGAGAGAGAGGTGTGAGCAGAGAGAGAGAGGTGAGCAGAGAGAGACGTGAGCAGAGAGAGACGCGAGCAGAGAGAGAGCAGAGAGAGACGTGAGCAGAGAGAGACGCGAGCAGAGAGAGAGAGCAGAGAGAGAGAGAGAGAGAGACGTGAGCAGAGAGAGAGGTGAGCAGAGAGAGAGAGGCGGAGCAGAGAGAGAGAGGTGAGAGAGAGAGAGAGAGAGAGACGCGAGCAGAGAGAGAGAGAGGTGAGCAGAGAGAGAGAGACGCGAGCAGAGAGAGAGAGACGCGAGCAGAGAGAGAGAGACGCGAGCAGAGAGAGAGAGACGCGAGCAGAGAGAGAGAGACGCGAGCAGAGAGAGAGAGAGCGAGCAGAGAGAGAGAGATGCGAGCGAGAGAGAGAGCGAGAGAGAGAGAGAGAGAGAGAGAGAGAGAGATGCGAGCAGAGAGAGAGAGATGCGAGCAGAGAGAGAGAGATGCGAGCAGAGAGAGAGAGATGCGAGCAGAGAGAGAGAGATGCGAGCAGAGAGAGAGAGACGTGAGCAGAGAGAGAGGGACACGAGCAGAGAGAGACGTGAGCAGAGAGAGAGACGTGAGCAGAGAGAGAGGGACACGAGCAGAGAGAGAGACGCGAGCGAGAGAGAGAGACGTGAGCAGAGAGAGAGGGACACGAGCAGAGAGAGACGTGAGCAGAGAGAGAGACGTGAGCAGAGAGAGAGACGTGAGCAGAGAGAGAGGGACACGAGCAGAGAGAGAGACGTGAGCAGAGAGAGAGACGTGAGCAGAGAGAGAGACGCGAGCAGAGAGAGAGAGACGCGAGCAGAGAGAGAGAGACGTGAGTCCGCGTGTCTATGGTCCGCGCTCGGAGCCCAGACGGCAGTGCGTTCACTGAGCTGTCAGAGCGGGGGTCACAGCAGCTGCTCTCGGGGCCAGAGCGGAGGATGTAACGTAACGTTCGGTTTATCAAAACATATCACAATATTTAACGTATAACACTAGTGAATTTCACCTAGATTTTTTCAGACATTAAAGACAAGATGTTATATAATAATTGTTTAATGAAAAAACAATTTTGCCACAAGCAACCAAAAGATGTGCCTCAGACAAGAATCGAACCTGGGTTCTCCAGGTCCCTGTATTTAATGCTATCCATTCGGCCAACAAAGCACCTCTGGGCTAGACAGGTTTGCACGCAGTCTTATACCTGAGCGTCTAAGTCGCTGGCAGAGCTAAAGCGGACTTAGCCTGCCACCTTGTGGCAATAAGATGTACTATTTTTCACGCAGCTGCGTGATTCCCGAGAAGCGTGAATGAAGACGACAAAACGGAATGGGACCTACTGTATAAGTAAAAACTAATAAATCAACAAGCCATTCAGCAACTGATATCAATGAATGAAACTCAATAAATCCATAATATTGTTGTCTTTCACTCATTGAACTGTCTTTTCATTAATGTATGTTATATAATCTCGTAAATTTTAATAATGGTGAACTTAAAGAAATCCTAACACAATTCCTGAGCCTGTAACATCCTGTATCCTCTTCTAAACTGCTGTCTAGCAAGTTGTCATGGTTCCACTGGGGTCAGCCTACTAAATATAATCATACATACGTGAAAAGATATTCCAAACAGACAAGCAGCATGTCAACTGTCAACACATGTCCTCCCACCTGCTGCCCCCCGTCCCGCCACAAACACACGACAAAAGCCCCTGTATCAAAACCCCAGACAACCGTTAGCATTCCAGGGCGGAGCACACACTCTCAGGATCAATGGACGCATAAAGAGGACAGCCTAGTTACATATTAGTATAAAGAAGTACTTAAAAGGTCTTGTAAAAGTAAAATATTGAGAAAAAATTAGCTAAAAAAAACGAAAGATGTGACATAGGCTAAAAATCCATGCATTTGAAAAGTGCCAGGAACTCGTTTTTTTGTGTTTTGCAAGTCTTGTAAAAGCAAAAATGAGAACAAATCAGACCAGCGTGCAGTCGTCCATGTTATATAATCTATGTTCTATCTCGCAGACTTGTACTGAAGACCCCTGTAGTCCATGTATGACTCTTTGGGCTGAGAAAAAGCTGGTCTAAATCTGCGATAGAGGCCAGAAAAACAATCCACTATGAAACCTGGCCCAAAGTGTTTTATGAGAATGTGAAAAATGGTCAGCTAATATAACAGTTTTGGTAGATAATGTGCCAAAACCTTAAAAAATTGTCCCAAAGTGGATACATTTCAGTGTTGCATCAGCGATTACATACACTACTTCTATACTAAATAAAATATAATCCTTAACTTCAGCATAAAAAAGAAGTACTGTATATAGTCGCTTTAGCAGAATAAGGAGGCAAATCTAAAATCTCCAACTTTAGCATAGTAAAGAATTAAGAATAAACTCTCTAACTTTGATAAGATTACGTAAACAGAAGGGGGTAAAAGTCTGTTAAAATAACTCTTAGTGGCCACTTCTGACTGAACATTCCTTGGCACACAAACACAAATAATGAGTCCGCTTTCCACCCGCCCACTGCCCCTGATCTGAGGCCCATATGTTAACTATCTGCGCTAATTTGTCCCATTCAAACTCTTTTGCAAAAGGAAATGACAGTTTTGAAGGGTGTAATTTTAGAAACAGGGCTGTTCCCTGGGGGTCAGAGGCGCAGACGGTTGTTGACTGGTGTTGGACAAACTTCATCTGGGTTTTATTTATGGAGAAAGAGCCACAGCAAACGGTTTCTCCATAGAGCATGCTGTGCGGGCTGTATCAAAAAAAGGCACTGTACAACGTTGGTCTAAAGAGAGAACAAAGGTTTTCACAATGTCTCATGTATAAGCTATGGTGACTAGAAGAGCAATGATTTGATGAAACATGTAATATTTCAAACACCACTTATTTTTGATTAAATGATGGGCAAGGCTGAGCTCTGACGCACGATGGAGACTTCCTAATAATAGAACGACTCCGAAACAACCATCAAAAAGATCAAACAAGCAAAACATGGGAAAGAGCTGCGGCAAATATGCTACTGTGACTGTAGACAGTGGTTCTCAACCGGGCGTACATGGACCCCTAGGGGTACGCAGGAGTATTACAGGGGTACTTGGAATGATTTTCAAAACTTGCAAACGCTGATGAGTAAATGGGGGGTTACGATAGCGGTTTACGTCATTTTAAAGCCAATTCCCTCAAGAAAATTACTATACAACTAATTATATTTTAAACATTGAAGCTAGAACATAAGTCCAGTTCATGATTGGTCTATCAATGTGCAAAAACAAGCTTTTGGTCAATTTTTTTTATTCAGTAATAGCATCAACTAATTTAGCCTTTTTTGAGGAGCTCTCATTGAAGAAGAACCCTGTTTGATTCACTAATCATGGTGCTGACCAATGACCAAATATTATGCACACAATAATTCTTACACATTTAAGAATAGACCGTGCCTTGAGTGTTTTTTCTGGATGAGAAAAACTCAAATGTAATATCAAAATGCAAAGTCTCCGTTCAACCACCTCCTCCCACTGCCTGCACCAACCCAGGACCAAACTCTCCACCATGGGAGATAGGGCCTTTCAGGCAGTAGCCCCCCGGCTCTGGAATGCCCTCCCAGAAACCCTCAGGGCCCCACAAAGTGTGGAGGCTTTTAAGAAAGGCCTAAAGACATTTCTATTCAAACAGGCCTTCTAGATATGTACAGATGTTATATTTGATGTATTGTTTTTATGTTGTGTATCTTGGGGATGTTCCCTGTTTTTGTAGCACTCTGAGGTTTCCCTGAAATGTAAAGTGCATTATAAATAAAATTTATTATTATTATTATTATTATTACAATGGCCTCTGCAATGGCCATCTGTTCCTGTTTCAAATACGTCTCCCGCTGGACTCCTCCGCTGGACTCCTCCGCTGGACTCCTCCGCTGGACTCCTCCGCTGGACTCCTCCGCTGGACTCCTCCGCTGGACTCCTCCGCTGGACTCCTCCGCTGGACTCCTCCGCTGGACTCCTCCGCTGGACTCCTCCGCTGGACTCCTCCGCTGGACTCCTCCGCTGGACTCCTCCGCTGGACTCCTCCGCTGGACTCCTCCGGCCTCCCTCCGGCCTCCCTCCGGCCTCCCTCCGGCCTCCCTCCGGCCTCTCTCCGGCCTCTCTCTGGCCTCTCTCTCAGTCAAAATCAAACTACAGTAAGTGAAAAAATGCAACTAGTCAGCTAATCGGACATTTTTGGACAAAACATCTTTCAAATAAACTACAACAAAATATAATGCTGGATTTTTAAGGGCCTTCATCTCAGCCTGTCTTTTTGAGCTCCGATAGTTTTTGACATTTTCTGGATCTGAGCACGTGTTCTGTACCCTCCATAGAGACTAGCCTGTCGCTAACATGAGTCCAAGTAAATGTCTGTCAAAGAGGAATGCTGTGACAGTCAGAAACAAGTCAAATCATTTCACTTCACTCACCGTCGAGACATGAACACAGGCTAACTTCAGAAAGGCTTTAGAGAACGGGCCTATGGTATAAATGCACATACTGTAATGGGACGATTTGGGGCCAGAAAACCACCTGATCCTCACGCTCTGATCCGTCTGTGGAGATACGAGACGGCGGAGACGTTTTTGACTGGAAATGTAAAGCAGACGGCCAAGCAAAATATGTTTGATTAAGTTGAGAAAGAGCACAGCGACACAAGTTGAAACGGTGATGGCTTTATGTTAAGTATTATTACAAGAGGTCTGCTTTGTGTAAGCTTGACAGGCCTCAGACCAAAGTAAGATAGCAATTTGTCTCATAATTCTACTTGAATCAACCAGAAGTGAACCGCATGCCAATCTGTTACACGTGTGGTAAAATAAGGAATGAAACTGGGCCAACTTTTGAAAAATGAATGCTATAAATAATTTCCCCATTCTTCAGTAAGTGATTAGATTGTGAAAGACCTTTTTATGAGATTCTTTGTAAAATTGACTCACAAAAAAGTTTCCTTAGTCCGTTCCCGATCCCAACATTGTGGAAGATGGAGTTTAAACTGGAGGAATTACCAATTGCCTTATTTTTACTTATCATGATTACGGTTCATCTTCAATTTAAAATGGTAAAAAGCATTTACTAGAAAAGCTTAAGCATTTGCACTCTGTTTATTGCGGGAGTCATTTGAAATTACCAAATAAAAGAGACACACGCAAAACACGCAGGGACACCTCAAGATCTTGGTATTTCGTCCGGCTACAAGCTAACCCTTTCCTTATTCAGTCCTCTAAACTCAACCAAATTAACCTAACCATAACCAAATTGTGACTCTCGAATCAAAATGGCAATGTGAAATAGAAAATAGAAAATGTGAAATAGAAAAAGGGGCTCACTTTATAATGTTATTTTGGTCAATGTTGCCAAGTTGAAGGCCCGAAAATTGTTTTTTCTTGGTGACAGATCCATTTCCTTTATTCAGTGTGGTTGTGTGAAAGCTCAAATGAAGTCCATTACCTGCAGTGCAATGCCATTTCTTTGGAGAATGAAAACACTGTAGGGATGATTTTGAACAATAAACTTTTGGAGCAGAAAACAGCTCAAACATACATCCCTGTTTTTACATCACGGTTCAAAAGATTAAATTGTAAAATTGAACTAAGTATGATTTATTATAGTAATTTCTGTTGGCAGAACAAAAAGAGAAATGCTCAAATTCATACACAACAAAGCAGTCAGTTATAGATCTTTGAGGATGAAAAGTAAGCGTTCATATTGTGACATAATCATATTGTGGATGGTATTCCAACATGTTATGACGATCTATGGCAACAAATTTTATAAAATAAGTGAGCAAGGCATTATCCAGGTGAAGACAGACCTGGACGAGAGACGCAGGGAGTAAATCACTATCAAAGACAGTGCTGTCTTTGAAAAGAAAACAACCACCAAATACGTCAGCAGCCTGATCTCAGACCATTATTAGCATCATAAATATGTCCTCCTCCACTTCCTTTTGTCATGGCCCAAAATGTGATTGTCATTTTCCATAAAGGTGACGCGTACAAGAGACAGTGCAGGAATTTGGGAAGACCTCCAAGGAGCAGGAAGAGTTGAAAGACATGTGATTGGTTCAAAGATGGCCCAGTTTGGAGATGGGAGATTTTCAGATATGGAACAATCAACTTCTCGTATATGACACAAAGAAGAAGAGAGGCCTGATTCCTTTAATGGAAATCCAATCTTCATTATCTCTTATCTCTTGTACTCCCAGTTTGGATCACTGCTTCCAGATGACGGCGATGAACTAAAGATTGTGTGAGAAGATTTTAAACTATTTCCAAAAGTGATCGCATCAGTGTCTTCAGAGAGATCACGTTCAAGTGTCTGCTGCTTTTAGTGGATTACAAAAGGTATGAACCGTACGACGATGTTTACAAATACACAGGACAATATTGCACTTTTATATTCCTTTTAAAACTCACATAGTTCCCGTTCCAGATTTAGAATAATCACGTGCCAATATCCATAGAGTTCTTTGTGGCCTGATGCCATGGTAACCGTATTAAAATGAAGTCATGTGAGGCACTTGAGTAAAACTGCCCCGGGACAGAAAGTCACAGAGCGGGGTCAGACGCTCTTGGGACAGGTCCACACTCGCCCTGGTTAAAGACAGGAGCAGTGGAAAGAGAAACACAATAAGGGCCAGAGAAGGCTGGAGTTATATTTGTCACTGAACACGAGTTCACTTGGAGATGGGACCAAGGCCGAAACTCCAAACTGAGCCAAGCGCTCTCATGTCCAACTGTATCAGCAATTAAATAATATTCAAAAACATTCAACTTTGGTTATGGTTAATATACAATTTTGACAAAGATTGCAAAAGGCCATGACTTTATCGTGGTTTGAGATAAAGGCATTCTGGAAATGTTAATTATCTTCAGTATGAACCAAGATTTGTGATGGAAGTTGATTCATGATCTAATTTGCATGTTGTGACGTCATCAAGATGGCAGCCATATTGGAAAATATAACATTTTGTATAAAGATTTCAAAAAGCTGTAGTTTGAGATCAGGGAATACTGTCAACAGTCAATGTGAAATATCTTTAGTCTGAAACATGTGGGACAGAAAAAAATTCACTGATCCAATTTATATAATCTATTAGCACTGATCGGTGGCCATATGGAATTGTATTATTTTCAAAGACCATCAAAGATATGGATGGCACTGCTTATTGTTTACCAGATTAAACAGAGAGATTAAATCAATGGGCTCACAACTTGTCAGACCGTCTCATAGCGCCGCAGCGACAGAGAACGCAATTAGCGATGTTTTTTTCCCCAGCGTCTCCCGCGTGTTATGAACCTCCTGCCCCCTCGACTCTTGTTTGGTGTTCGCAGAATGCTTCCACTGCTTCACTGGACACCTGCATGTCTTCCTCCTCTGAAAATGTGTCAGCCAGTACCTGAGCTAGTACTTCGGCCTTGCTCTTCCCCGCTCTGCTCAGTTCGTCTCTGCACCTTTTACAAACTCATTTTACTCTAAAACTTTCATAATAACCACAACCCGCAAATGCTGCTCAGATTAAAAGCACACATGTCCACTAACTCCTGGTGAAAAGTGTTAACAAAATTCTGCACCAGATTTATAGATATATCCAGTTTTATTCAGCGAAGTCGCTTTGGAGCTTAAAGGGTTAAGTTGAACATGTCAAATGCAGCACTTATCCAAATGCCTGAAAATATTTGTTGATGGAAATGTTGAAGGGAGAGGCCAAGTAATCATTGCAACAAAAATGTCATGTTCCCTCTTCATAATGAATATAAATAAATTGAGACTTGACACTCTTGCCTCTGCATACACACTGCTACGAATATACAAGCACTGACTTATCTCAGAATCTGACAGAGAAACATTCCTGACTCAAGGTCCTCCTCCCTCCTCCAAAACACAGGAGTCCATGGAACAGCCCAGAAATACAGAAGATTTAACTTCATAATATGTCCTCCTTGTGCTACAGAGAGCCGTCTCTCCAAAGGAACGTGCGTCATTCATACCATATTTAAGAAGTACAACCAAACAATTGCTTTGATTGGACTAAAACAATCTGCTTTAACTCTGCATTGAATCACAAATGCAGGAAAAGTCCCATTTCAAAATCTATGCAGTTATAGTTCAGTTGGGTTTTAATAATTTGAGTTTTTTGGAGTTTTGTCCAGATAAACTTAAGAGTATTATTGGTTCTGTCCAGGTTCAATCTGTTTTATCTCTAATTGATGTGGGCCAACTGCAAACAGTCGTTTTTTTGTGATATCATTGTAAACGACATAAACACTAGACAAAGCTTATATTTTGTAATGTCTTCAAATTGTGTGTTCTAAAAAAGCTATCAATAAAAGAGCCATATTTTTATATTCGACAACCTATTCATTTTTATTTAGTAAAATAGATTTTTAAATTTAAATTGATATTTTTTTTTGATATTTTCAATCCTCACAAATCCACACAATGCAAAAAGAAGCAAAAAGCTGAGATTTTCAACAAACAATTGTCAATAAATTAAATATCAATGGATTAATTATGTTTTTCTTCCGCTTTATCTGTTGCCCAGTTGTGGGGGCAGCAGCCAGACCTCCCAATCCACACAACATTAGTTATTTGCAAATTTCATGAGTTCAAATTGCGAAGTATACAACATATACAAGCAACAATTTGCCCCGCCCACGTAATAAATCATTCCTGATTGAACGGATTGAAAGCAAATCCTCAGCAATGGCCCAACTCTCCCCCAGAAAATCTTACTGGAGGTGGTGGTAATAAATAGTAATTTACATGAGACTACAGAATTGTATGAACACACAGAGGCATTGTTTTCTAAGAGAATTACAATTGAATTAGCAGACATAATCTATTAAATAAGGTGAAACACTTGGCTAGGGACCAAAAACATTTTATACAGAATCATATCAAATGGCTTGGAAAATCTATTATATCTAATTGTTTTATATTGACAATGCCCTGTATCTTTGTATCTATCATAACGTGGCCTATGTATCACAAACTCAGATGATAAACCGGCATCTACTTATAATGCAAAATCTACATCTGAGGCAGTGTTGCTCATACTGTGGTGCAGAGGAATGCATGGGGAGCTGAGGAGTTCACACTATCAGAGTGGTCTAAACACACGTAAAAGCACAGAGCCTGCCTCCAGATAATATTTGTACATTTTTCAGCCGCTGGAATGTAAAATATGTGGCCTGGAAGCAGAAATTTCCCATTTGCCCGAAAGAGACGACTCCCAATCACAAAAAAAGTTCAGACTAGATAGTGGAGCAGGTAGAGATGAGGGAACAGGAGATAGCACTGAGTAATCATTCTTGAATCATTAACTGCCATTGACGTATTTGTCTGAGACCATCTATTCGACTGGGGATTACAGGACAATAAAAATAGCTAGAAACAAACTTATTGTTGCTGATCAAAGTAGAAAATCCAGTCTTTCAGAATCTGGTTTCATATTTCACATAGGCTTAGGAAATAATATACTGTGGGTCTTGAGAATCAGTGAAATCATTAAAAACGGTTGGCAGTCAATGAGTTAAATCATTAAAAAGGTGAAATTAGCTGAAGCTTAGGTGTCATGAGGTCTTGATAAACTATTCACAGGATGGATTTACTAATAACTTTATCTAAAATGTAGTTAACAAAACAAACAAGAAATGTATTGGTCAAAATACACAATCTTGTAGATGCTTATCGCTTCACAAGGTTCTTATGTGATTAGTGCATTTCTTAAGGACATCTTTGTTTGGTCAAAATTTTACTTTTTTATATTCTAAACAAACTGTTTTGCCTGACAGCCAAGTTGGGAAGTAGTTAAGTTAGAGTTACGAGTCACAGTCACGATACCAAATTATTGATTGACAGTTTTGCATCAGATCTAATGCAAGACCTACAGTAGTTTAGTCCATCTATATTGTGAGTTCCTAACCCAAAACTACCACTGAGGCACACTGACAAAGGCGAGGCAACCAGTATGTGGCATCGCCCCCCAACCACCACCAACCAACCATTTGCACACACACACACACACACACACACAGGACTCATACTAGGCAATGCCAAGGACACAACAGTTAAGCACTTCACAGCCGCAGCCGCCACACTCTGGGACCTGCTGTTCCCAGAGGTCTCCCATCACAGTACTTTCCAGGCCTTGCCCTGCTTAGAACTGGCTTTCACTAGCAGGTATTTTTTCAGGCCAAAAAGTGGACCACCATCACTCATCCAATCAGTTCTCAGCTCAAAGCATCAAGTGTGCACAAGATAACATGTTTTCTAATGAATCTAAGACCGTATTTGATCACAAAATCATACTTTTACCGGACTCATTCTGTTGGGATGAACAACATTCACGCTGATGTTGTATAGAAAAAGTACCACAGCTTTAATATCCCAAAACAGAACTCACGTTTTGCAGCAATACCACTCGTCACGGTGTAAATGCCCGCAGCACATTCAATAACATGGCATTCTGTTGGCCACCTGCACAAACAGCAGAGGACCCACAGGAGCGCAGTTTAGTCTACAGGTGTTGTGTCTGGGAGATTATTATAGGTCTATTCTTAGAGGCAGCAGCGGTGCAGCGATACAGAGGACCGGGGTTTATCAGGCAGCGAGGAGCAGGTGGGTGACCCCTGGATGCGATAGTCTGTTCCTGGAGCTCATGTTTTTCAAGTGGCGTGGGTAATTCTCATTCATGGAGTGACTGAGGACGCCCCTTGGCTGTTAAACCACTCATATGAGAGGTTCAGGAGGTCACAATCAATAGTAATAGGCAATAATGGTTATTTGATTCACAAGGCCTAAAATCAATAAAATTCTGTCAGTCCTAAAAACAACAAGACTTTATAAATGTATCTATAGCATATGTTGTGCGGTTATGGACTAGGGCTGCAACTAACAATTGTTTTGATAATCAAGTAGTTGGCAAATTCTTCTTTTGATTAATCGATGAGTTGCTTGTTAGTGTACTCCCTGTGTGCCCTTACTAAAGTCCTGTATGTGTGCTGCAACACTGACATTTCCCCACTGTGGGATGAATAAAGGTTGAATCTCATCTTAAAAGCCTGTGAGTGTGGATGTTTTTTATACACTGCCCCTGGAGATTCTTTACATATTGGGAAGTCAACACATTTATGTCGGTGGTTTGAATCCCACTCCTGACATAAACATCAGAGGTTGATCGGTCAGTTCGATTGTGAATAAGAGACTGATTCCGAGAAGTGAGACGCTTTGAGTGCCTTGAAAAGGTAGAAAAGAGCTATAGAAATGTGAGTATTTACCATTTTCAAATAATTCTGCAAAAGTTAAAGAAATAGCCAAGTCATAAAACCTCTTTTCAAAATGTTTAAGCTTATGTAGGGTAAAAACTGCACTTGTTACAACCCTATTACACCTCTATAACTGAACATATAGTAACATGACATCTCTTTGTAGTAGAAACAACATGGGCCTGTTATTTAATCATGAGAACTCTTTAAAATACCCCTTGAATACTTTTTTGCCGGCAGATGGAATCATTAAGACATTTTCCCGAATAATAAGTTACACACTTCAGTTCTTACCAGTATGTTTATGGCAGGCTATTTTGTTAGAAGTAAAACAAAACAAAAATAAGATTGTGATTTACTCGATTAATCTTGAAGTTCTAAACGTGGCGCGCACCTGATGATGAACGGCGTGAAGGGGGCCAGACCCAGCGGAGAGGAGGAGCCGTCCATGGGGGAGGGGTAGAGCCGACTCAGCACCAGCAGCAGCAGGAACAGACTGGGATGGAGCTTCACCTGCCCACTGTCACTGTCGACAATTACAAAACAACAGCGGTTATACACAAAGGCAGAGCTGTGACTAAGAGAGAAGGCCCTTAATTCATCCCACAATGGGGACATTTCAGTTTGACGCATACACAAACACATATACACAAACACACATACACATATACACATACACACATCAAGGCAAGCAGCGAACATCACTCCCGCGCTCCTTATAGGCAAAGTGGGGTAAGTGTCTTGCCCAAGGACACAACGACAGCAGACATCAGTGGGAGTCGGTGGAGAAAGTCTCGTGGTGGACTCAATTAATATTCTGATTTAAAATGCTTATGAGATGCTATCCTATTTTGACCTTGATGAAGCTGAAGTGAAGCCACCGGAGGACATTTTCTTTTTTCCGACTTTATTTATAGATTTTGCATCGGTAAAAACAGACAAATACTCAAAATAAGTTTAGCAAAATATAAAAAATATTAATTAATTTGTATAATATTACTTTTCATCAAACAAAGGCAAAACCCTCCAACCCTATCCCAGCTTTTCTAAAAAAATAATAAATAAAAAAAAATAATAATTTTGTCTTCATAGTTTCAAATAATTGGTTCAATTCAAACATCAAGAGGAAATATTTACAAAATCTAGAAATGGGGTCCATGTGGCGGTAAACTTGTGATGACAATGCCCGGTACCTAATTTTTTTTTAGGGGCAACAAGGAAAGCACCTCCTTCAACCATTGTATGACTGAGCCGGATCAGACATTCTAAAAAACTTTTTCCCAAGAACACACTTATTAAAAATGAGATAGTTGCAAAATCTCTGAATATTTTACTGCTGTTTTGAGATAAGTTAATGATTATCTGATTATCAAAATAGTTGTTGATTATTTGCGGCACTGCTCAAGATAAAAACAAAGAAAGTGGGAACACAACAATCGTGCTTTTATTTTAGTCAATCTTCTGCTAAAAAGTTACTCGCTGGAGTTTGGGCAAAAACAAGGACGTTTATTTACAAGTTATAGGAATGACTATGTATTTATTGGCTAACGAGGCTTACTGCGACAGAATGAAATTGGCTAAAGAAAATATCCCTTTGCTCATTTATCATAGGGCTGGGCGATATGGCTGAAAACTATATCACGATATAAGTCATTCATATCGGTCGATAACGATATATATTGAGTTTTTTTTTTTAACCTAAATAAATATATTTGTCGTGTGGGCTAACCAACCTTAGCAGCCTTGTTTACAGTCACGGGGCGATGAGGCTGGAGAAATATGTTCACACTGTGTCCCTCGTTGTTAGTCCTGGTTTAATCCTGGTTTTTATTCCTGGTTTAGCTCCTGGTTTAGCTGGTTGAGGGTCTTGTGTCCCCGTGGCCGCTCCGTGCGGCTCTCTGTGCCGCACATGCTTCCCGAGGAAAAAGTTAATCTCTTGCTTTCGCCGAATACATCGGGTCTGTCCACTGCCTCTGCCGCCGCACATGTTATTCCGCGCACGTACGTGCATAACCATTGACACGGCATTGAAACACGAGCTATAGATCCATGGACGCTACGCATGCTGCGGTTGTTGTTGTTTTTGCATTTCCCACAAAGTTTTGCGGTTCCTGCTCGGCTGTTATTGGTCAAGAAGCCTCCGCCTACATCCCCCACAATGCCATGCGCTTATGAGTCGGCTTTACTTCCGGTGTTTTCTTCCTGTTTTTCCTGACGGAGTTAAGTTAAACTATCGAACATTCTATCGACCCCATTCTCTATTGATATCGAACACATGTCTATCGCGATATATATCGTTATCGTTTTATCGCCCAGCCCTAATTTATCAACAATGTGGCAGTTTTTCTCAGTCATCTCTTCAGTCTCCTCCTGTCCTTGAACCCAGCGTTCCACCTCCTGCTCACTGATCTGATTATTGAGTGAGTCGGTGGAAAGATCTCTTCTCTGCCAGAGATTTCACATTTGGCTCCGACATGAGCACAGGAAGCAGAAGATTTTTGAAGATTAGAAGAAAGTATCAAACCTCAATATAAAAAGGGGTTTATTAGCAGTATATGGAATTGGACTGCAAAGGATTAGTCAACCATTGTGACTTGTCAACAAATAAAATGATCATAATTGAGTTTTTATTGTCAGAAATAGGCTTTAAAACAGAACAAAAGAGTAATTCAACTTAAAATGGGAGAAAAATATGTATTTGTTCTTTATGAATCCAGACTCTTGATCCGAGCTCTTAAAATATTCAGAGCTCTTTTGGTTCCTGGAAAAGCAATGTTCCAGCTCCTTCCCTCTGGCAGAAGAGATCGTTTGTGGAGATACAGGGGACTTTTGCACATGTATTCCAATGTGGTTTTACTGCAGACGGCAAATAATCTGAATCTGATAATAACAGATGGCTGTATATCTCACTGTGTGTAATGAGTTTGTCATTCATAAGATTCAAAATTATAAGTTCAATTACAGAAGTAAATTCACTTTTGAACAATATTCTCATGTCCATCTGTGCATGTTCATATTTGTTTGTTAACGACAAAACCCTTCTTTAGTGACAGCCCTAGAATGAATTTTAGCTACTAACTAGTTTATGCTAGATCGTGCAAAGGCTACATAGTGCAGAGAGACATAGTAGCTACGGCAGGCTCATGCTTCACTAATACTGCATAAAACATTTGCGTTTGAAGGTACGGCAATTTGGATACATACAATTATTGCAGGTATTTTGCAACCCCGATCGGTAAAAAGCTGTATTTTAACTTTCAAAAATGCAAAGGTTGGGGGGCAGCTCCATTGATAAACAAACACCACCAGTAAAAAAGGTCTTGCTTTTTTTTTTTTTTATAAGATCAAACTGGCAACATTTGATCACCAAGTTTCTGGAGCAGTTTAAACTCTCCTCCAATAAACAGCTTCAACCCTTCCTTATATGAACAAAAAGGTTATAATAATGGATAATGGTGGGAAAGCTGGTTCTTGACACATAGCGCCTGCAGATGGTTTGAGCGTATAAAGTGTGTCTGTGTGTCACGAGTCATGAGGATCTCATCAAGCAAACAGAACAACTGCAAAAACAACTTGTGCTTTTCATTATACTTTGTCCGATATAAACAAAGAGGGGGGGGGGTGAGAATGCATAAGATTTTTCACCAATACAAAAACTGTACCGGAATAAGTGCGAGATGGATTTATTCAATGGTCAAAAAAGGCACCTTCAGGGGAGGGAGGTGTCGGGTCAGGGAGGGTTTGGGTCTGTGTGTGTGTGTGTGTGTATGTGTGTATATGTGTGTGTGCTGGAGCCAATATGAATCCGTTTCAAAGCGTCGGCTCAAACTGTATTTCCATTCATTTTGTAACTTATTTTATTTTTATTTATGTACATGAGGTTACAATGTACATTTAATCAAAAGGTTAAAATGATTTTTAAATTAGTGACACTTTTTAAAATGGCCTCCTATTTCTTCAAGATGGTCGACCACTGTACAATGTTATCAATTGTATTATTTATTGCTGTTTTTTTAAATATTTATTAATTTCATAAGAACAGTATGATGCAAAGGGTAAACATTAGGACATTATTCTTCCAGGATTGGCTTGTGTTAAAACTGCTTGATTCTCTGATCTGTGTTGGCAATTTCAATGGTTTTGTCAAGTCCTCCACGATAACTACTGTTGTGATTTAGGGCTGTACAAGATACATTTTAGTGCCAAGTACAATTTTACGCCCGCTTCAGCAAATTACTTTGAATATTCCGTCAACAACAAAACATGCTGAAGCTTGTAGCTGGAGGAATACAACCTTTTTGACGCAAGATAAAATTACCGACGGGTGAAGATAAAGAAACCTGAAGCTGAACCCGGCAATGACTCACATCTAGACATTCAGAGTTTGTGAACCTTTGTCTCTGGGGAGGGATTCAGATCGTGGGGGAGATGAGGATAGTAATTATCTTGTTTTAACGTGTTCAGAGTCACAGTTCAGAGGAGCGCAGCGGGACAGGAAGTGATGTCAGACCCCACCACCAAAACAGACTACAATTACAAACACATGGGATCACAGCTGTGGCTCTGGGTTTGACAGGATGAAGTCAAGACGTACAATAAGTTTATGGACCGCCTCAAAAAGCTGCGAGTGAAGATTTGAAAAGAACAAAGGTACAACAATTTGCAAAAAACAGGTTCAGAATGAGTTAGTGTTAAAAACTGTCAAATAAAACAGAATAATCCTATAATAGTATGAAAACTGCTGGGCTGTATTGAGACTTTTTCAGAGGAAACTGAATGGAAAACATCTCTGCATTTTCTCTTAAGAATTTGAAGAGAACAGACAAAAACCAAACGGTGGAATTCTGTGTGTAGGGTCAGAAAAAATCCTTTCTTTGTGGTGACTGAGCAAAAAGGGTCTGACGCGCCACATAAAAAAAGAAATGTCCACAAAAAAGATTCTTGAATAATAAAAATATTTATTTTACAAACAAAAAATGTACTTCAAATTGTACCAAAATCAAAATGAAAGGCACATGTGAGACAGAGTGAGTGAGTGAGTGTGGTCAAAGACTGTCTCTTCCTGCTGCAGCCACACCTCCAGGTGATACTGCACACCTTATGTAGCCCTTCCCCAGTGCGTCCACTAGATGGCGACAAAATCGTCAATGGGGGCTGTACAAAGTATCTTAACTACATTTTGGCTCCTACATTTCCGGCCCCAAATCACATTTTATTAGTTTCAAATATGATGATGATATGGTATTGACGGTTTCAGTCACTGCACTCCACTGCGTCTCCCGTTTGCCAGAAGTAAACACCATGTCTTTGCCGTGGTGTAGACTGAACAACACTCTTTGACAAAGCTTTAAAAAAGTGGCAGTTTTTAGTGGATGTCCGGCCACTGAAGTTGAGGCTGCTGTGTCTTGTTGTTTATCCACAAACCTGCAAGGGCAATGCACTGAGGGTCATCCTGACGTGTCCCATTCAGTTTTGGGTCTAAACATCGTCGTTAACTCATTGATATACTGTTGTAGTATGCGGACAACATTACTTGCTAACTCAATTGCTAAATAATAATCAAGTTATCAACAACCTAGTCTGCGGGGAGGGCGCAACTCTTTGCTCCGGTTTCCCCTACCACTAAAAATATGCACAATAGGTAAAATCCTCCAGCTCCGGTCTAGCCTGGTTGTACCACACCATAGTACAAATTTCATTTCATACTAAGGTCTGGATTTGCTCCATTGAGCTCCGTTTACAGGTGGGAGGGGGTAACTCCTTTTGCAGATTGAAACGATTGGATTTGAGTTTACCGTGACGTATGTAATGCGCCCGAGTGTGTTGTTAGCATTTAGCATTTAGCCTAGCCATCTCCTTTGCTGCTAACGGAGCCCGTGGGGAGTAGCGCCACAATCTTGACCAGCGATTACATTTGCTAAACATTCCTCTTGCTCCTGCTTCAATTTCTTGATAGAACCAGACCGGATTACTTTACTATCGCATTCTTCACCACTGCCAAACAACAACCTGCCCGTTCGACCCAAACTCTTGACGTCACCGGCACCGACCTACAACGCGCTCTCCGAGTAGCCGGTCAAAATACGACCGATTGTATTCGCGAACATAGGGACCAGACCCAGACGCTACATGCAGTGAAATGATTGAGCGGAGTGTACGGATGGCTATGGCCAGGCTAGCTCCGGTCCTGACCAAGCCAAGCATCAACATCTGGAGGTTTTTTTTCCCCGGACACTGTTACTACGGCGACCACTGCTCCTGACAGATCCCTATGTGGCATCAGGATGGGTCAAATGCAGAGGAAAAATGTACCTAGGAGAACAATAAAGTGCACATTTACAAATTATTCTAGCTTCTGCAATATTAATCATTTATAACTTTTCAGACAATTTCAAAGATTAGCTGAATGCTAATGGGTTGCATTTGGGAAAAGTGATATTATTAAGAAAAGTGATATTATTTCATCAGCCTAGACAGAGATGAAGGCAAAAATGTACAGTAATCAAACATCACCAGATTAAGCCAAAAGAAATGAAGCTGCAAAGTTAGACCCAAAAGTACACCATCATTCAAAATGCTAAGATAATAACTATTTGTCTAGTTCAGTGGTTCCCAAAGTGGGGGTCCCGACCCCCCGGGGGGTCGCGGGAACCCCTGGGGGGGGTCGCAAGATGATTTCTACACAAACAAGATTTTTTTTTTTTGAGCAAATATAAAGCCCTTAAATATTTATTTAGCATTTGATTTGATTCAAAAGGACTACTTGTTAAATTGTGTTTGGAGACTATAATATATTTTAATAACGTTAGTAATTTTGTCCCAGTCATTGCAGCGTCAATCAAAATCATCACGTAACAGCTCACATCATGCTCAGCGGCAAAGCGTGTCCTGCTGTTGTTTGCTAAAACTAAAGGTGTTTGCAGGCTACAAATAAATAATACCTGCTTTAAAATGAAACGTGGTTAATATCCACAACAGAAAAACCCGGAGGGGGAGAAAAGTCACTTGTATCAGGGGTCAGGCTGATGGTGCGAAGAGAGGGAGAGAGGGCAGCGGAGGGAGAGAGGGCAGCGGAGGGAGGGAGGACAGCGGTAGAACAGCGCGTTAAAGAGGCCCGGCTTTTCGGAGTCAAAGGTAAAGAGGTCCGCACATTAAAAGCGGGTGGCCGGTTTATGCCTTTGCTGACAGTAACTTTGGAAAGAGAAGCCGCGGGGATGAACCGCATAAAGTAACAGCAGAAAGTGGCCGCCCGCTTTTAATGTGCGGACCTCTTTACCGCTGACTCCGGAAAGCCGGCCCACTTTACCGCGGTAGGAGAACAGTGAGGGCGAGCCGCAAGAAATGCGCTCCACTTCTGCTGAGGAGGGAGCCCACCAAGCCCATCACTGTATCACTACATGAGTAAAAATATGCAAGCCTCCTTTTTTGGGCTGGACAGTGCAGCTCGGTAGTGGCGCAAGTCTCTAGAAAGCGTTACTCCGTATCAAGGAAATACATGCTCATTTCATGTGACGGAAGGGATGTTGGGGGGGGGGGGGGGGGGGGTCGCGGGTTAGCAGGGCATTTATGATGGGGGTCGCGGGCTAAAAACTTTGGGAACCCCTGGTCTAGTTCACTGGAGGAATGAATATTTAGTAAAAGTGTTTGCCTCAGAGCGGGAGGCAGATAAGGCCATAGACTGTAACAAATATCTGTAAAAGAAGATTCATGTGGGACTGTCACCTGAAATGGCCTCAGGAGAGAAGATCTGAATCAAAGCACCACATAAAAAGAACCAAACTGTCGTCAATTAGAACCAGTCTGGGATTTTATTGAGAGAAATTTAACACAAGGGAACCCGGGTTATTTAATGAGGTCAGCTGAATCTGTCAACTATCTGCAAAACAACTTAAATTTAATGCTTCAGAACAGATATTGAAAAAGCTGATGCGATAATATGCTCTTACATCTTAAACGTATAGTGTAATTCGGATACAAACTTTCAAGAATATATTGCGTAAAAGGTATCAACACTAGAATGAACCGAGACTATTATCATTATTGTGTTATTGACCTTTATTTTAAGAATCTCTGTTTCAGGGGAGTCCTAGCCCCAGACAGGACAGGAGAGAGGTCATGGAGGGAGATACATGTTTTTAGTGGTAAGGGAAACTGGAGCACCTGGAGAGAACCTACGCATACACAGGGAGAACATGCAAACACCACGCAGAAAAAAATCCTGCCTGGAGTTGGAATGAAACCCGGGAAGAAAGTGTCAAAGTGTGATGCAGTGTCAGTAAAACAGCACACCAAATAGCAAAACAGTTTTTCAGCGCTAAGGCGACTTCTATATTTATCTAAATCATCCATCCATCCATCCATTTTCTTCCCCTTAATCCATTTCTGGGTCGGGGGGGTGGCCAGAGATGCCACCCAGTACACAGAGCACCAGCCCCTCACTGATCCTCCTGCAGGTGGTGAGTCCACAGGAGCTGAGATCTTTCAGTGGGGGCTTCAGGCAAAGTGGGGTTAAGTGTCTTGCCCAAGGACACAACGACAGCAGTCATCAGTGGGAGTCGTGAAGTAGGTCTTACGGTGGGCTCGAATCCACAACCTTCAGGCTCAAAGGCCAATGCTCTACCAACTGAGCTACTGTCGCCCCTATCTAAATCATGTCACTTGTATAAAAATAACCTGCGGACTAACACTGGATTAGACTTGGTAAACCAGGATCTAAAAAACGTGCAAATTCACCAAGTTAACCCGGGCCTGATGTAATCCATGTGATCTCAAACACAGTCCATTTCCCCCATATATAAACACTTTTAAAACTGGTACTGCACATTGTTGCCACATTTGTTTACAAGATCATCTTACAAATAACACATTTTACAGCATGCATGCCAGACTACCAACACACTATACTTTTTGCAACAAGATTAAAACCACCCGGTGTCTAGCCACGATCTGGTGCGGTTTTTCTGTTTGGGTGGCTGACCTTGTGGGACATCCGACAGCCCAGAACTGAATCCGTGGGAAATGTGTGAATGTTTCAACAAGGGTCGAAAAGTAGAGAGGGGAGAGATTGCCAAAGAGTCTGTGCAAAAGAGCAGCAATTAATTGGATCCATATTAAGATAAGGCGGCTTTGGGAGCTGGCTGGAGCTTTTAAGAGGAAGTATGAACCCAGCAGTGAGAGATAAGGCCAATGAACCTCAGAGGACTCAACTCCTCACTGTAAACTCTCTCGCTCTTTACTCAGCTGTGCAGGGAGAACAAGCTGAGGCCTGTCAAGCTAACATGATTATAATTGAATACACACACATGGTTAGTATTGGAGGTAGACCGATGTATCTGTGAAGCAATATGTGGATCTGCCATGAATCTCACATGAAGGTCAATACTTTGTTTAAACCAGGCAGCTGTTTATAGAGCTCTAAAGTTTCTTTGGAAGAGGTTGGCCCACAAACCTTTGCTAAACTGGTCTATTATACAGGCTGTATTAAAACAGCTGAAGATTAGCTTAATTTCGGTTCGATTGAGTTGCTGGGGATTTCTTTAGTTTGACAGTCCCATTCTCCTTCTTTTATCGTTACCCTAACCTCTGCTTATTTATATATTTATTTGACAGTGACATTGCACAATAAATAAATTGTTCAGACCATAATAGCTACAGTACAAGCTGTTTTTCATCTGTAGTCCATAGGCAGAGGCAAAGAATGAAAAATGAGAAAGGCCATTGTAGCATTTAAAATACAGGTAACCACAAAGAGACACAATATTGACAATATATACCTCAAACAATCATTTACCATCTGCTTACTGACTGCTTTTAGTCATTAAGCAGATAATTATAAGCATCTGTGTGTTCCATTTCACAAACACCCAAGTGAAAGCAGTCTGATTATTGGCATTTTATATACACAATTTAAACTAACGTGAAGTCTATATGACGTTGTTCTGACCAGGCAGTTGGCAGGACAGAGGTCGTGTGGGAGTCCTCGCACAAAACACACTGCAACTTAAAGGTTTAGCACAATTCAGTGGTGGTTTTAAGCCGCAGATGACAAAATTAGCGCTTTTCTAATAGATATCATGTGACCCCTGTTATCCTCATCCACCTTCTGTTACATTTAGGTTGCATTTAAGTTCTTACCCATTATCGGAATGAAACACCCACTTTAACAAGTAAAATAAGTGTATCCTCTGCAGTTCAAGTTGCTTTGCTTTTAAGAAGGGCCTTGTTTGATTCAACAAACCTGTCAGACGTATTTGTTTTATATTGATACTGTCCGATTGTGCAGCTGGACTGTTTCCAAACACAGTGAGAGTATACAATCCCCCCATACCAACAGAAGTGTGATGTGCGATGGAGCAGACTGTTTGGATGAGCTCACCTCTCCACTGAAGCGGCTGCCTCCTCCAGCTGTGAGAGGAGGAACGGGTACAGAGCAGGGAAACGGGTGAAGAACTCGCGGCCGGTCATCCTGAACATACAGGAAGCAAGATAAACAGTTTAGTGCTTAGAAAATGTGAAGCTGTAACCTTTTAAGTGATACAAATATATCCACATTGTAGCAGGTACGGAGCAATATTTTATAAAGATTTCAGTTCTGCTTTAGCGCCATTTTTATCACTTAGAAAAGAACCAATGTAGAAAGTACAGTAGGTGTGTGACAAATTCCCATCATATGACATGAATTTGCAAATGTGTTTTTATAACATCAAGCACTACATTGGGAACAGTAACAATCCTATAACATTATTTTATTAGCCATCTAAAGTAAATCTTTGTAATGAAAAGAGTAATTAATGTAGTGAAACAAATTGAAATAGAGCTGGTACAGATCACTTCAGTTTTGAGACTCTTGGAAAAGATCAATAACACATTTGTTTTAGTACTTTATGACCAGAGAGAGAGAAAGTCAAGCAGTGTCAACAATTTGTATTGATTTGAGTGACTTTAATAATAATAATAATAATGCATTGGTTTTATATAGCGCTTTTTTGGACACTCAAAGACGCTTCACATGTGGTGGTGATGAACTACTACTGTAGCCACACTACTACTGGGGCACACTGACAGAAGCGAGGCAACCAGTATATGCCATCGGCCCCTCCGACCACCACCAACCATTCACACACACACCAGACTCATTCTAGGCAATGTGGGTGAAGTGTCTTGCCTAAGGACACAACGGCAGTTTGGCACTTTACAGCCGCAGCCGCCCCACTGTGGCTGCTGTTCCCAGAGGTTTAGTGTCTTGCCCAAGGACACAACGACAGCAGACAGTGGGAGTCGATGAAAGTCGGAGTCGATGAAAGTCGGACTCGAACCCACGACCCTCTGGCTCAAAGGCCAATGCTCTACCAACTGAGCTACTGTCGCCCAGTAAATTTGTCTCCGACTTGTAAATACACACACAATCCAAGGAAATTCAAGGAAAATAAACGTCACTCGTAAAGCACAGTTTAAATACCAGGCAAAGTGCTGAACAAAAATGGGCATTAATAATCACAGTTCATTCAAACCACAAAAATAAACACATATACAGTAAATAAATAGTTAAGCTTCATAGGATCTTAGGATATGCTGGTTATAAAAAGCAGGTATGCTACTGATTATTAAAAAAAAAAATTCCTCCAGATCTGGCACCCTTCTTTTCCTTCTTCAAATGGATTCTTATGGCTTAAGAATTGACTGAGAATCTTAAATACATTGTTTGTTATTTTGTCTGTAGCCTCTGCCAAACGGACATTTCCCATCGAGAGCTGTATATGAATATAAATAAGTCCGAATAATCTGAAACATGTGTCTATAATGAAATGCAAAGGCAAGAACTCGCCAATACAAATTCATTACATAAGTCGAGCAGAACAGGGAACATTTTAATTGCTACTTTCCATGATACAAATGGCACACGGTTTAAACACTAAAACAGAGGATTTCACAAGAGTCAGGAAGTTATTTCAGTAATTATTGTAATTATTGCAACAATGATTTCAAGATTTCCACAACTGTTTGTCTTCGGCGCAGTGTAATGCTGAATGGGCAATATAATCATGCTATTTTAGGAGTTCTGAAGCTGGTCTGGATTAGCCACCTCAGGGATAATTGTCACTGTGTGTGGTGCCGTATGGGAACCTGCCTACACTTTCCACAATATGAATCATTTTCTCTTGAAACGCCAACACAGCCGAGCCGAGGGCAAACAATCAATATGTCATTATAGTATAGACTTTCAGCTTAAATATGCAATGGTGAAAACAAATGTGGCGTTTGCAGCTCAGAACAAATTGTGATTTTAAACACTGTACTTCCATTGTCGTCGGTTCAGGATGAAGGTTTCATACTTTAGCTGTTGGTTATACAGGATGAGAGGAAGCCCTTTGGAAGAAACGATAAAATGTAAAGCTGCATCATGCTCAAACATAACTGATATTTGGTTTCACTTTTACTGCGCATTGAAGGTTGACCGTTTTATACAAAAATGTATTCTTGTATAGCCCTAAATCACAACAGCAGTTATCTCAGAGGACTTAACAAAAACATTGAAATCACCAACACAGATCAGAGAATCAACAGTTAAGACACAAAATATACACATATGTATTGGTCCATGGGGAGAGACCAATGTCCATGAGTGCTGATAAATGTCTAATGTTGTAGAATTTTAAAGAACATAGTTTAAAACATGATTCAATTCATATTTTGGATAGCCCTAAATCACAACAGTAGTTATCTAAGAAGGACTTTACAAAACCACTGAATTTGCCAAAGATCGGAGGAAATCCTTTGTGCCTTGTGCCATTAGACTGCACAACTGTACCGTTTTTAAGTTATATTTTAGCAACTTATTTAGTATGTACTTGTGATTGTGTGAATGAGAGCAGCCGGCACCACTGTAACTTCCTTCGGGACCACAGTCCTTTCAGTTAGACCCACTAACTATCGAACAGACCCTCCTGCATCAGCAAGGAAAAACTCTAAAACCCAGTGTGAGAAAAGTGAGAAACTTCTGGGTTTTTTATGGCTGACTATTTTGAGTGTCACAACTAAAAAAGTATATAGCTAAAGTTGTCCTGCAGATAATAAAAAGATTCTTAACACGCCCGGATTTACCTCTCCACGCAAACTACCTCCAGCTAATCCAGTGACATTCTCAGCCCTTCTTCCGCAGCAATGGACACGGCAGACCATCACGGACCAGCGGCTCTACGTCGAGCTCCTAACCCTTACGCTCATGATCAGAGATGATAGGTAAAACCCGGAGTTTTGGCATTTGACTCAGCTCTTCACAACTCACGACACTCTGCACCTCTCAATCTCACGCTTTGTTCTTTGCTCATGTTTTGTGTGTGTGTGTGTATGTAAATGTTATCAATCATAAAATTATGTTAATCTTATCTGACAATCAGGTGACCGAATATTTAAGATCCTGCGCTACAAACTTCAACAAACCACTCACTGTATCTATACAATAACATGAGAACAAATGAAAAATCCATCATAAAAGGTGAAACACTGGGAAAATTACAGTATTTTAGGAGATTTTGGTGGCTTGTACATTTAGATTGTTGAGGCCTGAACAGACAGAGACAAGCAAAGGAGCTGCAGAGATAAAGATATGGTCTATTGCCAAACTGTCAACAAATCAAGACTTGTTTTCGCCGAAATAAGTAAACAGTCCCATAATACACTATGCATGTGCTCCCATCATAATTGCGCCTTTCTCTCACAGACGCACTATACACAGCCTATCAATGAAACACCAAGTAGTATTTCCAAACACTTTGACCACCACTCACCCCCCAGGCCTTGTAGATGTTTTAGTTAAGCGTACGCGGCTAAATTGAGAGTGGCCTAAAGAGAACAGCCGGGACACGCAGAGCACATGATCAGAGACGAACACAAAGACAGAATCAGGATCAAATCACGGCTGACATTTAAAGTCCTCCACAAGAAGTCAAACTAACACAGAGGATGGAAAAGAAACCAGCAAATTGTTGCATTTGTTTTCATTGAACGAATCCAGTTAGAGCCGAAAACAACGATTTTAAAACCACTGTTAAAAGTATCTAACTTCAGATTGATAAATGACAATGGAAACGAGAAGTGAAACTATATGCAAAAATATCAAAAGGTAACGATTTTGCAGATTAACATTTAAAACATTTCGGTCTGAAAGCTGCTCTCTTTCTGTGGCAGAGGACATGTGAAAACTGGTGATAATCCCAAACCGTGCTGATTATAGTTAGATCTGATACATTCTGTTTGTCCCAACAGAAAGAGTCCTCTAACAAGAACATTTTGTGAACGAGTTAGACCACAACATGCGGTCTTTATCTTAATCTTTTTCAACCTGAGAGCTGATTGGCTGAGGGCGGGTGGTCCTCTCTTTTTCACTTTTCTCACTCTAAAGGGTTGACAAAAATGCACGAATGTGAAAACTAGAGATAGGACCAGGGTAGACTGATGTATTACAAGTTATTAAATATTTGTTGTGGTTCAGAATGTGGAAAATGAGGAGACACCTACATTTTCAAAAGAATAAAAACATACATGACAAAACACACATGGCCAAATTTGCATGCGAAAGCCAGAACTCTGAAGCTGTGCAGGGCAGGGCCTGGTTAGTACTGTGATGGGAGACCTCTGGGAACACCAGGGGCCACAGTGGGGCGGCTGCAGAGTGCTAAACTGCGGTTGTGTCATTAGGCAAGACACTTCACCCACATTGCTTAGAATGAGTCTGGTGTGTGTGAAAGGTTGGAGGTGGGAGGAGATGATGGCACATATTGGTTGCCTCATTTCTGTCAGTGTGCCCCAGGGCAGCAGTGGCTACAGTGGTAGTTTATCACCACCGTGTATGGAGTGAAAAACTAATGTCATGTGAAGTGTCTTTGAGTGTCCCGAAAAGCACTGTATAAAACCAATGCATTATTATTATGATTATTATTATTATTATATCATAAATGACTGGTTTGGACAAATACATTTCTCAGGGTGTCGATATTGAATAACTCATCATCAACATCAGTGAATGTATTGATACCAACTTGAGTGCAGTTTCTCTTCCTCTAACTGTGACATCAAGACTTCTCAATCATCCAATAATCTGCCTTTGAAAAATCGTATCCCAAAGATTGACAGTAAACCATTACCTCAAGCAATTACCTCTATTGTGTATCTTGGAATCAGCTGCAGACACATGCTCATCTCCTCCAAATGACCCAAAGTCCAAAAATACAAGTTTTCTCCAAGAGACTTAATTTCCTCCTGGATGTTCCCTTTGGCTTCCTGTGAGAGGAGATAAGTAACACTATAGGCCTCAGAGGGACGCATCATCAGGGCCAAAGACTCAGGCCAAAGACAAAGCAATGACAGCACTGCACAAGATCTGTCTGCTCCAGTTTATTGTAGCCTCGTGGACGGTTAAGCAGTTAGTTTGATAAATGAGAGGCTGGAATTAGAAACCGCACATAAACTGAGTAGTAAACATAGATGGCTGAAGGATGTGGGGATCATATCCAGTTGTAATTTATAAATAAGCTTTGCGTTTAGATTCAGGCTGTATTTCTAAATCCTGGGATTCACGTCAGATGACACACATTTAAGTTGAGAAGCGATAAGTGTAATATAAATGACACATGATGAAGCTTTAAACTACAAGGTATGATTCAAAATAATGTCAGGATGTGTGAAATGTATCATTTGCCTGATTTGATGATAATAATAATGCATTGGTTTTTTACAGCACTTTTCAGACACTCAAAGATGCTTCACATGTCTTATTCTTTCACTCTAAACACAGGGGTGACAAACTACTGTAGCCGCAGCTTCCCTGTTTTTACATTATATTTGTAATAAACTGAAGTGAAACTGTCTGAAGGAACTATCAAGAATAGAATTAGAATATTAGCACAACACATGACATTTGATTTAGAGCTACTTTGCCTTCTCTACTTGCATTAAATAAGCAATCATCAATTCTTTGTTCAGACTCTAGCTCCACAAACATATTTAATCTAAATAACAACCTATGACAATTACATCATCTAATATTGATAGATATGGTTACATTTTTTTTTCTTATAACCATTTTCCCCAATCCAGAAATGGATCAAGGGGAAGAATATGGATTGATGGATATAACCATTTTCATAGAATGGTATACTACTAAAATACCCTTAAATGGGTCTGTAAAGAAATAATCCCTGCCCAAAGGAGACAGTTCCCAAACATTGTTGGTTTGTCAGGATACAAATGAAGTCAATTCTTACGTTTCATTAAACTGGCCAGTAGGGGGCGAATGAGCAGAGATGAGACAACTCAGTTTTGCTCCCATTGAAAACCATATAAAGTCTGTTTTGGAGTCAAAGGCTCTCCTCCTGTGCGGTGTACGGTTGTTGTAACAGTCTTAATCGGGGACACTCAATTCTAAGGGAGTACTAAAAAAATATTTCTCAAAAGAGTCTTGATTTTGGGCATTTTTGGAAAGAAAAACAGAAGAAATTGCTGTGTTTCATTTGGGTGGCCTGCAGGGGGCGCTTATCTGGGAAAGCCTCATTCGACTGATATTTTCAAAGCATCCTCCTTTAAATGAGACCACAGTTAGAACACAGAAGAAACTCTAGTCTTTCTCTCTATTCGTGCGGTTGCTGTCCTACGTTTGTTATTCGCGCCACTGCCCTGACGTCATATGAAACCCAAGAGTACGCAGTGTAGAATAGTTTGGTATTATTCATATGTGTATTTCTTGTATGAATATGTGTATTTCTCACCAATATCAAATTTGAGTTCAGCCAATTACAAAATAAATATAAAATCTAAATAAGACTGATGCATCATTTACAAAGTCAGAATTTTAAATGTTTTTTTTCAGTCGAGTCCTGCTACTATGAAGACAAACATTGCCTGCTAAGCAACCAAACGCAAAGAGCAGAGCAGTGCAGGGAGAGATAAACTGAAGCCGGGAACATTGCTGTGTTTACAATAACTTATCTCAACAGAGCAATCATTTCAACATCCAGGCACCCCCTTGAGGAGCGCAAAAGTTTAGGCCGAGTATCATGTACGAGTGAGCTATCGCATCTTGGCTTTGGTTACCATGTAAAATACACAAACTCCAGAATCTCAGACGGCAATAACACAAAACCTCAACGAGCAGAAAGAAAAAAACACATGGGAAAGGGCTGGAGAAGAGCCTCTTGGTAGATTATCGAAGTGGACAAGCTGTCGCAACGCATTTACAGAACGCAGAAATCCCAACTATGAAGCTGTGGACACCGAGGAGCCGGAGAAGTTTAAGGAAAAGGCTGCAAACGTGATACAGATGAGGCTTCTCTGTTGTGTGCATATATCAGGTCCAAATGTGAAGAGAAGCTGGCACACGGAATGGTGTTTTGAAACAATATCATATGATTCACAAAACAATACGGTACAAGTCCACGGACACGTACAGAGGGATTGGCTCAGACATCACTACAACAAAGCAATATTGTACTTAAAAGACACGCATGTATCAATTTCTGCAATTTGTCCAAAGCGGGCTTATTGAAGTCATTATTGTCAGACATTTATAAGCAATCGGTGGCAGGGAAAAGAACAAATACAACTTGAACCTTTGCACTGTCATGTTTCCAATCACAAATAGGACTTTCTGGATTTTTGAAAGACTAGAACAACGTAACAGACAATTGCGAAGTGAAAAGAAACGGATAATAATTCTATAAAAAGACATACCGTGCCATTGAAAAAGTCCAGACGACTCCTGAATGCTCACGTCTTGCCCTAACAATTACATTTATTAAAAGTCCACCTGAGTGTAATCTACTCTCAGTACTGCTCTGTAATGTATGTTAAGGGTGTGTTGGTCCCTAAACAGTATCCTCACGTACAAAGAGCACACCAGGGAGGTCAGGAATAAAGTTTGGAGAGGTTTAAAGCAGTGTTAAGTTATAAAAAAGTAATATCATGAAGCAAAGAGAGCAGGAGACAAATCCTATCTCATTTTATCTTTTGCAGACCGCTAAGACAGAGCCTGAGAATCAATATCTAACCAGCCACCATGCCACCAAACCGGGAGGAATGGTGGCTGAGTGGAGCTTGCATGTTCTCCCTGTGTCTGCATAAGTTTCCTCCGTGTACTCCGGTTTCCCCTACCACTAAAAACATGTGCAATAGTTCAGGGTAAATGAGTGTGTGTTCGTGAATGTGGGACGACGGATGCAAAATAACCCATGGCTACAATCCGGAGTGATGTGTTCATGAACATGTACTGTCCCAACCAAATAAACAATACATTAACACCATTCTGGCAGAGGGCGGTTTGACCAATTCATTCACTTTTCTGTCTGAAAAAGATCAAAGGGCAAAAAAACCAAAGTTGGATGGATTAAATATAGTTAAGTATGTTTATGTGTGAGAATTAAGAGCCTGAGCAAACAGTTGGAGTGTAGAACTAAAACTGTACTTTTAGTTTTTAGGTCTAACTTGAAGTAGACTTAACAAAAGTCAGGGATAAGACTGACACAAAAACAGAACATCCAAACTGACAGCAGGTCAGACTGCTTTGGATATTGTGACCAGACAGTTCTGTGGCAGCTAGGTCAAACACTACCAGTGGAAATATTATATTTTCCACAATTAGGCAAAGAATAAACTGGAAAATAGATATGAACGGCACAAACAGTACAGACGGCTTATCTTGACCCTTATTCATCAAGTTGCAGGATATTATCAGGATACAGGGCAGTTTTTTCTCATTAGACAAAAACACCAAATCCTTGAAATTACTTTTACTTGAAACTATGTAGTGAATATTAATGTGAAAAGATAAAAAAATCAACAAACCCCCTGAACCGTGTGATATCATTCAACAAGTGAATTTAATCAAACCACAATCATTTCATTGTAATCCTGAATCCACGCTCAGAACAGATGGTCTGAGAAAAACAGTCTTTCATCATTCTGAACTCGGCAACAAATACCAACGTAATGCATGGAACTACAGACACTATAAGCCAAAATAACAGAAGAAATCTTCCCACATTCTTTTAAAAATAACTCACGCTTTGTAACACCAAGTAAGAAAACACGGGACTGGAGATAAGTGAAAGTGCTACAAAAGACAGAAGCAGACGCAGAAAAACAAAACAAAGCAGGACACGAGCGGCCTTGGATTTTGAGGCATCAGTATCAGACCCATGTGAACACTTCTTCCAACGACTTTGTGATTCTTGTTTTGTCAATACCAACTTAAAAGACTGCAACTTTTCCCCTTTTTTACCTCCAGCCTAGCCTGGCCATAGCCATCCGTCCACTCCGCTCAATCATCATTTCACTGCATGTAACGTCTGGGTCTGGTCCCTGTGTTAGCGATTACAATCGGTTGAATTTCGACCGGCTACTCAGAGAGCGCGGAGGGCGGGTGTTGTAGGTCGGTGCCGGTGACGTCAAGAGTTTGCAGGTTGTAGTTTGTCAATGGAGAAGAATGCGATAGTAAAGTAATCCGGTCTGGTTCTATCAAGAAATTGAAGCAGGAGCAAAAGGAATGTTTAGCAAATGTAATCGCTGGTCAAGATTGTGGCGCTACTCCCCACGGGCTCCGTTAGCAGCAAAGGAGATGGCTAAAGCTAGGCTAAATTCTAAATGCTAACAACACACTCGGGCGCATTACATACGTCACGGTAAACTCAGATCCAATCGTTTCAATCTGCAAAAGGAGTTAACCCCTCCCACCTGTTCACGGAGCTCAATGGAGCAAATCCACACCTTAGAATGAAATGTAATTTGTACTATGGTGTGGTACGACCAGGCTACCTTCAGCCCATCCAGGAAATCCAGGAAGTGTGCTGTAGCATGCTTGTTGTTGCTCACTTTACCATCAGGAGACTGAAATGTTTAACCACAATTTGTACCTGTATTAATCCCAAAGTTTCTCAATATGAAGCTTCCAAAACTGAGAGAAAGAATAATAAACTAAATGGATGACTATAAATACGCAGCATATTCAGGGTTTGGATGTGAACAAAAGTGATTCACCCTCTTACATCTTGAGCAAACTGATTTATGATGTATTTGCAGATTGAACTTAACGAATAACATTGCACACGCTAATGTACTTTGCACCCATTGTTTGGCACCGAGATGGATAGTTATACCTCTTAGTACACTGCTGTCAACAAAGCATATGCTGTTTATGTAGTAATTAAGAAGCAAAGTAGTAATGCGTGTGTGATTGATCAAAAACATCAAGGATTTTTAAAAACATTCATCCCTTTTCTTCCCCTTAATCCCTTTCTGGGTCGGGGGGTGGCAGTCAGAGCCAGTACACATAGCCCCATCACTGATCCTACTGCAGGTGGCGAGTCCACAGGAGCCTTAATCTTTCAACGGGGGCTTCAGGCAAAGCGTCTTTGTTAAGTGTCTTGCCCAAGGACACAATGCCAGCAGACATCAGTGGGAGTCGTGAAGTAGGTCTTACGGTGGGCTCGAACCCACAACCTTCAGGCCCAAAGCCCAATGCTCTACCAACTGAGCCACTGTCGCCCCAATATCTTTTAATCATGCCACATGTGACGTTCCCTTCTTCAGACGTAATTAATATGAAAGACATATTAATGGAAAATCCTTGACAGATTTTGTAAACAATGCATCTGTAAAATGTGTTTGGAAACAAAACTGTAAACTTCATTTGGAAATAGCACTTGACCGAGGGCTGTTATCCTTTTCCTTATCATAGTTTCCACACCCTTGGCATTGTGGGATAGCTGTAATTGAAAACATCTCAGTCTCTAGCAGTTTCTGGGTACAAAAAGTGCAAGAAAAAAAGATAACTTGACAAGGTAAAGAAGAAACAGGCATCGCTCTTCTGTCCAGTTGTACACAATACTTCAATATTCAACCCAAACTCAATATTCATATCAATGTTGTTTGATAAATGATCAATAAGAATCTATGATCACGTCAATGGAGTAAACATACAATCTATAATCTACACAAATTCTTTGGTCTTTTTAAAATCCATGCAGTGATGTATTTTATGTTGAACTACCCAAAAACAATTGAAGAGAGGAAAAAATAAATATCAATAAATATAAACATAATAGACATACACATCAGGAAACAGGCTTTTGGAAACGGCTCAATGCATGTGCTGTGGCAAAATAAACATATACATTAGAGTTATGCGCAGCAGAAGAGACCTTTGTTCACCGGCTCAGTGGTGTAACAACAGTACCTCCTTGTGGCACCTGGACTATAAAATACTGCAAGAAAATAGAGGAGTTAGACAAAATTAACATTAATATATATGTTTTTAAATGTATTTGCTGAGGATAGCCACAGTGTTCATTGTACGATCATATTATTGTTATTGAAGTATTGCTGTAACAATACTGGCTTCAAGACAAATGGGACACATCTGTTATACTGCAAAAATCCACACTGACGGACCCAAATACATCAACATTAAGAGAAAAAAGAAAATGTATTCATAATATATATTGTAAAATGCATTTCAACAGCAGCATATTGGCTCCATCTGTGTCAGCTGGTCATCCTGTCTTCATACCGTAAGACAGTAAATAAGTAAGTAATCTTTATTTATATACCGCCAGAGTCACAAAGCGGTTAACAATTGTTTTTTTTGTTTTTCTTTACTTATTTTCCGACCAGTTTATTTATTTTCAGACCACTATTGTACATGTTTTTAGTGGTAGGAGAAACTGGAGCACCTGGAGTAAACCTAATCCAGGACCTTCTTGCTGTAACCACTGTGTCACCTTGAAGCAGCTCAGGTTAGCATCATCAATCAAAGCAAAAAGTTGTTATTGCTCATCCATAATCACTTGATCTGAAGGGTAATCTCAAAAGTGTAGTAGAATCACTTCTGAAGCCGTGTTTGGAAGGATGCACCCTGGAAATATCTTCAAGCGGAAAAGAACACCCACCTGTTCTTTTTGGAGTGCTCGTCTTTGCCTTTCTTGACGCCAAATATCCGCGTGATCAAAGTGCTGAAGAGGAGAGTGGAGGAGTTCCTCACCTGGCATCGAAAAGGCACAGTTACCAAAGCTGGCAGCGCGATCAGAAACAGTGACACGGCAGTTTGAGAAACCCTAGGAGACAGTGTGCCGTGTATATACTTGCGTTCTCGGTGTGCCTTCGCTAAATGCAGCTAAACCTGGAGTGGAAAGGAACATTTTAAGTCTGGTGTGAAACCAATGGCGTGTATGACGAGTCTGGGTTTTGATCTGCTGGTTCAGTTCAGGGGTAAATGCTCTTTCTTCCCAATGAGCCACAAAACCTCACAAATAAGATGAATCTCCTCAAACTAATCACTGATTCTGTTGGCGAGGGATGAAGCACGTTTGGTTTGTATCTTAATTCACGTCATGCCTGGTGATTTTTACGCCAATATTCTGTGTATATTCAGTGCATTGTGGCTTTTGTCTGTAAAATGTCTAATAGTTTTTGGAATTATTTGTAACTCGACCCTCTGAAAATCAAAATAATACCTTTCCAATCTGATTATGATATATTTTGCTCACAATACATCACCTCAATCGCCCTTAACTATCAACATTTCCAAACGCACACAGAAAAGTGAACATGAAGCCTTCCATTTAACATGTACTTTAATATTCAAGACAAAAGGTCAATAGATTCTTGTATTTGGAACCACAAATACAAGAAACCATATATGATCCCATGTTTTAAAACTACTTCTTGTAGGTGTGATTGAGATTGTCTGTTTTTGTACTCACAGCCCAAACAGCGGAGGTGAAGCCCAGCACAGCGGCCTGCATCCCCTCCGACACAAACGGAATGATGTTTTCCCCCAGTCGAGTGTCTCTGTAGAGAGCTCTGAGGATGTTCAGAGCGTGCACCTGAAAAACAGACACAAAATCAGCTGTTTTAGTGAAAGAGCTGTGACCCAGGACAACAATGGGAATGGTTTGCGTGACGTGTTAAAATATAAGGCTCTAAACAAACTTGCAACTGTTACAGTACATTTAACTACATTAAAAAGGAAAGGGAAGCTTGTGCTAAAGTACTGTCCCTCCCAAGTATGGTTGATTTGAGTGGAGTTTTCCCTTCCTCACCCGTTTCAAATACAAGCGCAAACAGATAAAATTAATGGACAGGTGAGAGAAGCCCCTGTATTCTCCTCCAGCAAATCTACTGTTGGTAGTTATGACATGTCTGCACAGTCGAGCCCCTGCTGTCCTGAGTGCTCTCATGGTTCCTCTGAGATCCTTCACACGGGGCTCCTCTAACGGGAATGTGAAAGTGCCCCTCAGGAGAACCACATTCGGACAGTCGGCCTTCTCGGTCCAGGGGGCAAAGCTCTGGAACTCTTTAAGCCCTCAGCTAAAACTAAACTCTGACCGGGCTGGTTTTAAACATAAAACAAACCAGGTGTGTGAGCATCAATGATCTGCTTTTGTATAATATTAATTTTTAAATGTATAATGTGTTTTAATTGTGTTAAAAGCCCTCCTAGGGACGGACATTGCAAACTAGCCTTGGCTATAAATGTTGTAGTGTTTTCTCATGTTGATTGTGTACACTTGTCCCTATCAAATAAATAAATAAATGACAAGGAGAGAGACCTATTAAATATTGTTTTTGTATATTTTCCTCATAGTAAATCAAAGGGCCAGGTGATAAACATATGTATAGAAAACAAGAAGATAATGTGTGTTTTATTCAGTGCAACAACGCAAAGATACAAAACCTCAACAACTTAAAAATGAATTTAAGTTGTGTCAAATAGTTCTGGATCCTGTGCCCTGCTACAATACAAAACAAAATAAATGTCACTGTATTGTTCCCCAAATCACATTTTCCAATCATCATCTTGTGACCTGTGTTTTGAAACCCAGCTGAGTTGAAGGCGGTCATCAGTGCAGAAGGAATCCCCGTAATCATGACTTCTAGCTTAGCACATTTTCCCATATAGTCATAAAACCATCTGAAAACACTGCACTTTGCTCAACCTTTTGTTCATTGCTGTACAAATCATCGCATGTGGAAACAGCTTGGCCTGGTTCTTCTATACTTTCCCTTATCGTGGTTTCTAACGGATTTTTCAAAACCTCAAAAACACTTGTCACAAACAGCCTGTCATGCAGATGGTAGTTTAGGGCCGTGTGTTGCTGGGTGGTCACCTGGGGAACACTGGCTCTCTCTGTGACGTGGTCTGATGAGGGCGTGGCCAAAGCAATCAGCTCCCGCATGGTCATCTTCAGCAGGCTGCAGCTGGAAGACTTGGGCTCCGAGGAGAGTAGAGCCTATGAGAAGATACAAAATTTAAATGTTCTTGTGAATTTACCTTGGACAAGAGAGACAATGTGCATTATTGATTTGTGAGATAGAGCAGATACATAGAAAGAGACAAAACAAGAGAGAGGGGATACTGCTGTGAAATCAAATCATAGACCACATCTCTGTGGATGGAATGCAAAACAAAAATGCAGCCTCGTTTCCGCCACAGACGTCCCATTTCCTTTTTAATACTACGTAATATTAAACCTCACTCTCATAACCGGATCAGCAACATTGGCAATCGCTATGCTTTGAAAGAAAAACCTAAATACAACTGTCTATGTTTGTTGTTGTTTGTTGACAATTACTTTTCAAATATATGTATTATATGGGAGCCGATCAATACGAATGTGAGAGATGGGAGAAACCTTCAACATAACCCTTCATCCATCATAACATTAGAGAACCACAAGAGAAACACTTATAAGAGAAGAACCATATTATTGAAAAGAAAAGGAGATGACTCTGCACAGCTTTTAGCTCCCAAGAGTTTTTTTAATGTTATCACCACAAGATGTGACGTTTCGGGTCACTACCCTTCATCAGACATAAAAGAAACCACAGGCTACACACCTGTATATATACACACAGTAATGACAGGTCACATGACTCATTCGATAGTCAAAAAAAAATAAAAATAAAAATAAATATAATTATAAACAAACAATGACATTATCATTAAAGTGTAGCCCCCCTGAAGTGTGATGACAAAAATACTATAGCATAGAGATGGGACGGTACCACAGCATATATGTATATACACACAATAATATACACATTACCAAAAAATGTGAAATATTCACACCATCACATATTTACATTATAATTTACAATATTTACACTAGTAAAAGATACCTTTGCAACATCCGCAATCATGACACAAAAAGCCCAGTGGCTGTCCACTTCACAAAAGAAAAACACAATGTGAGTACATCAAGGTACACAGGTATTGAACACATCAAACTTCCAAACCGAGGAGGAGACATCAACTCCCAATTACTCAAACGTGAAGCCTACTGGATTTATACACTAGACACACTAAGTCCAAAGGGTCTAAACGAAGACTTTGATCTGAGACCTTTTCTATGATTCATTCTTTTGTGTGTCTTTAGACCTTCCTGTGAGTAAAGGTATCTTTTACTAGTGTAAATATTGTAAATTATAATGTAAATATGTGATGGTGTGAATATTTCACATTTTTTGGTAATGTGTATATTATTGTGTGTATATACATATATGCTGTGGTACCGTCCCATCTCTATGCTATAGTATTTTTGTCATCACACTTCAGGGGGGCTACACTTTAATGATAATGTCATTGTTTGTTTATAATTATATTTATTTTTTTATTTTTTATTTTTTGACTATCGAATGAGTCATGTGACCTGTCATTACTGTGTGTATATATACAGGTGTGTAGCCTGTGGTTTCTTTTATGTCTGATGAAGGGTAGTGACCCGAAACGTCACATCTTGTGGTGATAACTTTAAAAAAACTCTTGGGAGCTAAAAGCTGTGCAGAGTCATCTCCTTTTCTTTTCATGTTTTCTATTATCGACTTTTTTTGCACGCTGCTCAGTATTGGATGTGCACGTCAACCCCACCTTCAAGAACCATATTATTGTCAACAACAAAAAAGGCCAAGGTCTAATGCTGTGAATGAACCTTCTCACAATAAAAATGCTTGTTTTTATATAATAATAATAATGCATCGGTTTTATATCGCGCTTTTCTGGACACTCAAAGTCTCTTCACATGTGTCATTATTCTTTCTCTCCAAACACGGTGGTGATAAACTACCACTGTAGCCACAACTGCCCTGGGGCACACTGACAGAAGCGAGGCAACCAGTCTCCGATCACCACCAACCATTCACACACACACCAGACTCATTCTAGGCAATGGGGGTGAAGTGTCTTGCCTAAGGACACAACGACAGCAGACAGTGGGAGTCGATGGTGAAGGTCGGGCTCGAACCCACGACCCTCTGGCTCAAAGGCCAATTGCCTCTGGTGCTATATACATTCCATAGACAACTATTCCAGTGATGTTATGTTGAATGAGGAAGAGGTTTTGTTATTTTTTCTTTTTTTTCTTTTTTCAGCTGAGCACGAAACTGAATGAAAGCCTTCTGCTCATTCAAGTATTTTGGATTATACAACCCCAACATTCCTCGGTCAGACCAGAAAAGACCAAATGAGCAAATAAAACTGGAGAGGGGCAGTGATGTCAGCGGAGCCTGGCCCAAACCGCAAGAAACCAATGTCTCCTTCGACTGACACAACGACATAGTCTTTGTTTCTGGGCTGTAATCAGGGGAAGCGGCTGGTTCAGTCATGACTCAGTGACGACGGAGAGGTGAGTGGGAAACATGACTAATGAGAGGGTCAACCAGAGGACAGTGTTGTTATCGCAGCATTATGTCACAGGTGTGGGCCAAAGAAAAGGATCGTGAGTGGTACATTCTCTTAAAAACACTTCAGATACATCTTTTATATTGTCATGTCTTTTATAGTGAATTTATATAGTTATTCACACTTAACAGATAACTGTATTTTAGCAAATGGTATGAAATGTAAATGCAAATAACAATAATAATACATTTTCGGTTGTGGAGGATTAAGTTTACTTGTTTGAAGAACCACTTTTTATGTGACATTCATATTTTATCCATTTCACTTTTGACACTTTAACCATTTTAATTTGTTTTGTTTTCAAGCTACTGCGCCCAAATATTTTCCATTGTGGATCAATAAGGTTTTGTCAGCGTCTAAGGCTAGATATTTTAACAGCTTAGGCTCTAATTAGAAGAGAGTTAAAAGCCAAAAGGAAACATGAACATTCTTAGTCTTGTTCTGCTGTTGTGAACTCAGACCAATCAAAACATGCAAAGCAATTAGAAAGTAAATAAATAAACAAAGGCTATTCTGCAAAGTACTGTATGTTTGTCCATTACATTGAATCATAAATCAGTGGGGTTACACACCTGTATGTAAAAGGGGATCCCTGCGCTGCGTCGGGTGGCACACAGTTTAGATGAAGGATCACTGGACTTGACCTCCTCCAGGACCTCGAAGAGCCAGCGTGACGGCAGCCTCTGCAGGGCCTGGCTTCCACTTCTGATCAAAAAGTAGATACAAAAATTCAGATACATTTATTAACACATCTGTCTTTTGTGTAAATTTGCACTGACCACCGATGTTTTTTGACCAACAATACAGAGAAATTGTCTTTATTCGCACATGATCCTGATGATTACAACAATAATTTAACCCATACATACACTTATAACAGGCTTTTGCTTTTGGGCTGTATATACAGATGGTACTGCATGGTAGTAGTTTTATAGTCATGAGATTCTGCTTGGTAATAATATAGACATTTTGTGCGACACCAAACTTTAATTAAAAAAGTGGCGTCTGACCCAGAGATTATGGCCCACAATAAATCTGGCCTTTGTGAAAATCAAGTTGAATCAACCTGCTTCATACCGTTTAATGTTCCCCTTCGCCAAACTGTCTTTATTGTGGTTTGAATGTCTATATTTTGTCGTGTTTGGTAAGAAAATGATTACTACCATTACTACTGCTATTTGAAAGATGTATGTCTTGCGAGATGTACCACAAAATCTTGACCCAGAACAGAATTTAAAAACAAAACCCAAATCAATTGCAGGTTTTTCCAGATATTTATGCCTATGAAAGTAATGACACCTGTATTTGTCGTCTGTACCTGTTGTGTTACTGTCTGTCTATTGTCTGATATGTTTAACTGTGCGTTTGATTTATCTAAACCTGCCTTAGGGCAATAGACGTAATGTAGCTTTGTGCTTATTCCAGCATATGTGTATTGTAATTTGCCGACACCTTGATTCTATTGTCCTGTAGTAAAATGAAAATGAATGAATCATACTCGCATTTGGTCATCGAACAAAAGGTAAACTCCTCCCAAAAGAACACATACGCACATCAGACAAAGCACAAAACTCAAACAAGGGGAAATCTACAACCCTGCATGAGTTGTATACATTTACTTTGTTCCATTCCCATGTGCCTGCCACAACACAAAGGCACTTCCTGGTCTAAACGCGCTACAACACATTTGCACTGTTCCCTGTGGCATCTGCGTCCTCAAATAAAAGCTAAGAATATGGTCTGAAGGAGGTCTGGAGAACACACACCCAAACGAAACCGCTGGAGCTGCAGCTGTTTAACAACTCGCACTGAAGCGGCGAAGGATCAAACAATCCAAAAGTGAGGAAGGAGACAGAAGTGCTGACTGGGCACGATCACACACTCATGATGGGGAGACCAAGAAGATGTGTGTGAAAATAAATGAGATTGTGCGTTGTCAACAAGAAAAATAGAAACTAATTTTAATTGTAACTGGACTACATGCAACATATAATACACAATTGAAAATTACCAATAAAATCCAATTCTGAAAGTTTAAAATTAGTGATACATACATGTACATACATTTTCATTCAAGGTCCACATCTGGATATTATCTATATGTTTTTAGTGGTAGGGGAAACCGGAGTGCTAACGAGATTCGGACCCAAAACCTTGCTGAGAAGCGAGAGTACTTTCCACTTAGCCACTGTGCCGCTTATGTGTGTTTGCGGGAGGTAATGTTGTATGTTGAAGAAAAAAAAAAACAAAATTTCAAAGCACTCTTTGGCATTTTAAGAAATGCTCACAGCGACTGTATCTGCTTCGCAGACTGAATAATTTTGGTGTGAGTCGTTCTATCCTTGAGACGGTCTACAAGAGCCTGGTGGAGAGCATCCTCACCTTTAACATGCTGATGTGGTTTGGCAACCTCAGCATGAAGAACCAAAACAAACTCCAAAGGATCGTGAACCAGAGCTCGAAGATCATTGGGCAGCCACAAAGATCTCTCCAGTGTTTTTTTGAGGAGCGCTTGGGAAAGAAGGCTGAGCTCATCATTAAAGATGCTTCCCATCCGCTAAACCCAAAGTTTGAACTTCTGCCGTCAGGACGGAGATATCGAGTGATATCAGCCAAGAAAAACATTTTTAAAAACTCCTTTGTGCCCAGAGCAGTGAAAGCGGTAAACACTCTTAAGCTTTGAGCAGTCCTGAGGTTGACTCTTGTCTTTAGGCCGGAGGTGGCCTTGTTGGTTTGTTCTTCCAATTGTTCTGTGAATGTAGTGCCACATGATATTGTGCTGGATGTGTGTCTTTTATGTATTTTAAGGTGATAACCAAAGGCAATTTTCCACCTTGGTGGACAATAAAGTTTTCTTATTCTTTCTTATTCTTATTCTTATAGAAGTAGAGAATTGCATGCCGATGTATATTTTTTGTATCCTTAATTATTGTTTAGCCATATAATTTTTACTTGATGAGTAAATAGTAAGTAGTCTCATTATTATTATTATTATTATGCGTAAGGGACAAAAAGATATAAATTATGTTCTTTTTACTGGCATAACCTTTGTTAATATAATAAACATGTGTGCATACTTGGCTCAACTTCCGACAACTCTTAAGCCTTTTAACTTTTTTTTTTAAAACCACAGAAATCCTAAATGACAGATAGTGAAAGACTCCCTTGGTGCATTACAGAAACATAAGAACATACAAAGTCATATCCGGGGGGCATCAAAAGCCTTTGGTTATGCACCCCACAATCAACACCCCATAACGCCGTCCCGGCCGCAACGCCGTATTCACACATCTCTGATTTTAACCACTGAAAATGGGAACTCACTGCTGCTCCCTATAAACAAAACAGAACATTCTGTTTCAGCTGCTTCGGACTCAAAAGGAGGTTTGAACAAAGTCTCGAGGGCCATTGCAGCTCGTCACCTGCCACAGACTAAAGATGGCTCCCACAAACCAGCGCCGAGCAAAACAGGGCGACCGCAGGGACGTTAAAACTGTCAGTAAAAGTCCCAAGGGTTTAATCCAGTCTGTAATGTGCAGCTTTTGAAGTTCAGGGATGGTGATTGGTAAAATGTCTATCAGAGTGAATGTGCACTAATCCAAAAACAATCAGGACAGTTTAACATGGTATTTCACTTTAGTTGATAGAGAAAATATGTATTAATGTATTAACTAATGTAGACTAGAAGTGGGTGGACTTTCGTCATAATCATAAAAATCATAAAATAAGTCCTGCATATTACTGTCTTTTGTATCCACACATAGTTTAACCAGAGACCTGTTTTGGGACTGAAGATGTAAATTATTTGTTTTGCCATTTACAACTTGTGCATTTTGTTCATTGTGTGTTATCCCAGTCAGACACATACAAAAAAAACTATTAGTGGTGTTATTACCAAAAAGACACAAAATGAAGTATACATTGAATTAGTAATCTGATTCAAATAGAGCTTTTCTAATTGAATGATATGAAAGATAAACTTGATTAATCTCACATTGGAGTGTTGATGAGTTGTTTATCATGCTGTTTTAAATGCTTCAAAGTAGAGATACAGATTTTGGACTTCCAGTGTTTTCCGAATCCCAATAAGAAACCCAGGGCGGAACTGAAACCAATACAGGTTTTCCCTCAAATCACAGCCAATCGCTTGGAAAATGTGTCCAGTTGTCTTTTTAAACTACTATGTATGCTAAAAGAAACTACAAAACCACTTTTTTGGAGATTCATTTGAAAGTATGATATTCTGGGTGAAAACCACCCAGCAAAATGGTCTTATTAAAACAATTGAAAGCCCAGAATAGAGTATCAGCCTTCCCCAATATCATAGAACCATCCAACCAAAGTTCTGGAAAAAATGTGTATTACCCGATGTGGAGTTTATCTATGGAATGGTCTAAATTATTATTTAAAAAGCTGTGCAAATATCTATGTATTCAAGAAGTTATACAAGCAATTCATTTACAAGCAATATGCTGATCAAGGGTAAAAGTGAAAGCTCAATTTGATCAAATACCAAGGATTAAACTACACCAAGATCTTCCTGTACCAAAATATGATTTAGCCTCTGGTGATCGTTACAATCATAAAGCTAACCCTGAAAGAAATACATATAAAGACTTGCAATTTCACCAACACTAATAATTAGGATATCAACTTTCAAGCCCTCAGTACTGATTGATGTATGTGCTTATTCTTTAAATCATGATTCTGTTTATATGTATGTAACATGTTCATACTAAAGATTGCTCAAGTTTATGCTTAAAGGACAACTCACCCTCAAATCCACTTTTTTTTGCTGATAAACTGTATAAATGAGTGTCCAATAGTGTTGTCTACATATCCTGGTCATAATCTTGTCACTTTGGTGCAAATTAGTTGAAAGTTAAACTTTCTGCCTAAAACCGTCTGTGAGGCGCCATCTGCTGGCGACCTGTATTATTACATTTGAATTTTGAATCTGGCGCCAACACTGGCGCGGCAGCAAGACCTGACGTCTGAAGCAAGACCTGACGTCAACAGCCCCCCGCCCAGAGCAATGTAAACGGCCCAGTCTCGTTCACGCCCCCTTTAGTCCTCCAGGCTACGCCCATTTAGAGGAAGATTTGAACAGGAAATGTGAGTGACGTAAGCTCCGAGGAGCGGGGGTGAGAACCACTTTAAGAAAACCCAAATTTAAATGAATTATTAGCTCAGAATAAAACGGCTACTTTCCAAAACTCCGTAGCACTACTATGAACTACTTTCTGAGAGAATCCTTGGCGAGTTCCAAAACATTCGGAAACAAACAGACGGAGGTCATGATGAAATGACTCCACACTGTATTTTACTTATTATTGTGAGCTGGAATGCTGTAATTTCACTACCATTTGAAATAATGATCCCTGCTTGTAATCACAGCCTATTATACCTGAAGACTGATACTGAGGGAACCTACCCCGGGGTAATTACAAGGCACTGGTCCCACATGGGTTATAAAGCCCAGTCATTCAGATGGATATTACCTTTCAGGCCTAAATGTGACCACAGCTACACACCTGCACAACATGTCGGTGAGGCGCACGAAACCCACATAAGCCAGTTCAAAGGCGCCACGGTGCCGCGACTGGAGGAGCTGCTGACGGAAGTACAGGCCCACCCCCTCCACCTGTGAAAGAGAGAGGGAGGAGAGGAGAGAGAGGGAGAGAGGGAGAGTAAACAAGAGACAGAGCGGGGAAGAAATATCATGATGGTTAAAATACAACTGCCTCTTATTAAAGCCCGAGCAACGCAATTTTACAAGCAACATACAGTTGACAAAAGTGTTGCTCAAAAAACAACACAAAACATAACACAATTGATACAACACAAAAACAGAACAGCTGTGACTCCAAGCTTCTCACTTCTGTCATCACTGCGTGTGGAGAGAATTGGAAATGATTAGTACAACAAGAATTGGTCTAAGAAAAACTCTGTATACATAAAGATTACTTGCTTATTTACGAAGTTTATATACTTGGCCAATCAGAATGAATGGGCCAGGCAATGTAACTGTATAAGGTGATTCCTCAAGTCAAAGAAAATAATCTTAAGGGACGTAAAAACAGGAAACTACACAACTACACCGAACCACCGACCTTCTTGCCATGAGACCAGAGAGCTACCCACCATCCACTGTGCTGCTATGATCTGGAGCAGTCTTCCTGTACAGGGCATCAGGACACTCTCTGCCACCAAATACAAAATGTATTCCTCGATAGAAATGTTCTCCATAACTACAGTTTAAGGGGAAGTAAGCAAATGTATTTACTGAAATGTAAAACCACTCTCAAATTAAGTTTCAGTGCGTGGGGCTTCTCTTTGGAACGGATTATCAGAGGATTCAAAAACATGCTCAAAAATTATTCTGCTCAAAACAATAAAAGAGAAGAACATGGAAGAAAGAGTGTGTGTCTGTGTCTGTGTGCGTGTCTGTGTCTGTGTGCGTGTCTGTGTGCGTGTCTGTGTCTGTGTGCGTGTCTGTGTCTGTGTGCGTGTCTGTGTCTGTGTGCGTGTCTGTGTCTGTGTGCGTGTCTGTGTCTGTGTGCGTGTCTGTGTCTGTGTGCGTGTCTGTGTGTCTGTGTGCGTGTCTGTGTGTCTGTGTGTCTGTGTGTCTGTGTGCGTGTCTGTGTGTCTGTGTGCGTGTCTGTGTGTCTGTGTGTCTGTGTGCGTGTCTGTGTCTGTGTGCGTGTCTGTGTGTCTGTGTGTCTGTGTGTCTGTGTGTCTGTGTGTCTGTGTGTCTGTGTGTCTGTGTGTCTGTGTGTCTGTGTGTCTGTGTGTCTGTGTGTCTGTGTGTCTGTGTGTCTGTGTGTGCGTGTCTGTGTGCGTGTCTGTGTGTCTGTGTGTCTGTGTGTCTGTGTGTCTGTGTGTCTGTGTGCGTGTCTGTGTCTGTGTGCGTGTCTGTGTGTCTGTGTGCGTGTCTGTGTGTCTGTGTGCGTGTCTGTGTGTCTGTGTGCGTGTCTGTGTGTCTGTGTGTCTGTGTGCGTGTCTGTGTGTCTGTGTGCGTGTCTGTGTGTCTGTGTGCGTGTCTGTGTGTCTGTGTGCGTGTCTGTGTGCGTGTCTGTGTGTCTGTGTGTCTGTGTGTCTGTGTGTCTGTGTGCGTGTCTGTGTCTGTGTGCGTGTCTGTGTGTCTGTGTGCGTGTCTGTGTGTCTGTGTGCGTGTCTGTGTGTCTGTGTGCGTGTCTGTGTGTCTGTGTGCGTGTCTGTGTGTCTGTGTGCGTGTCTGTGTGTCTGTGTGCGTGTCTGTGTGTCTGTGTGCGTGTCTGTGTGTCTGTGTGCGTGTCTGTGTGTCTGTGTGCGTGTCTGTGTGTCTGTGTGTCTGTGTGTCTGTGTGTCTGTGTGCGTGTCTGTGTGTCTGTGTGTCTGTGTGTCTGTGTGCGTGTCTGTGTCTGTGTGCGTGTCTGTGTGTCTGTGTCTGTGTGTCTGTGTCTGTGTGTCTGTGTGTCTGTGTGTCTGTGTGTCTGTGTGTCTGTGTCTGTGTCTGTGTGTCTGTGTGTCTGTGTGTCTGTGTGCGTGTCTGTGTCTGTGTGCGTGTCTGTGTCTGTGTGCGTGTCTGTGTGCGTGTCTGTGTCTGTGTGCGTGTCTGTGTGCGTGTCTGTGTCTGTGTGCGTGTCTGTGTGCGTGTCTGTGTCTGTGTGCGTGTCTGTGTCTGTGTCTGTGCGTCTGTGTCTGTGTGCGTGTCTGTGTCTGTGTGCGTGTCTGTGTCTGTGTGCGTGTCTGTGTGCGTGTCTGTGTCTGTGTGCGTGTCTGTGTGTCTGTGTGTCTGTGTCTGTGTCTGTGTGTCTGTGTGTCTGTGTGTCTGTGTGCGTGTCTGTGTCTGTGTGCGTGTCTGTGTCTGTGTGCGTGTCTGTGTGCGTGTCTGTGTCTGTGTGCGTGTCTGTGTGCGTGTCTGTGTCTGTGTGCGTGTCTGTGTGCGTGTCTGTGTCTGTGTGCGTGTCTGTGTCTGTGTCTGTGCGTCTGTGTCTGTGTGCGTGTCTGTGTCTGTGTGCGTGTCTGTGTCTGTGTGCGTGTCTGTGTCTGTGTGCGTGTCTGTGTCTGTGTGCGTGTCTGTGTGCGTGTCTGTGTCTGTGTGCGTGTCTGTGTGCGTGTCTGTGTCTGTGTGCGTGTCTGTGTGCGTGTCTGTGCGTGTCTGTGTGCGTGTCTGTGCGTGTCTGTGTGCGTGTCTGTGCGTCTGTGTGCGTGTCTGTGCGTCTGTGTGCGTGTCTGTGCGTCTGTGTGCGTGTCTGTGCGTCTGTGTGCGTGTCTGTGTGTCTGTGTGCGTGTCTGTGTGTCTGTGTGCGTGTCTGTGTGTCTGTGTGCGTGTCTGTGTGTCTGTGTGCGTGTCTGTGTGTCTGTGTGTCTGTGTGTCTGTGTGTCTGTGTGTCTGTGTGTCTGTGTGTCTGTGTGTCTGTGTGTCTGCGTGTCTGTGTCTGTGTCTGTGTCGTGTGTGCGTGTGTGCGTGTCTGCGTGTCTGTGTGCGTGTCTCTGTCTGTGTCTCTGTCTGTGTCTCTGTCTGTGTCTCTGTCTGTGTCTCTGTCTGTGTGTCTCTGTCTGTGTGTCTCTGTCTGTGTGTCTCTGTCTGTGTGTCTCTGTCTGTGTGTCTCTGTCTGTGTGTCTCTGTCTGTGTGTCTCTGTCTGTGTGTCTCTGTCTGTGTGTCTCTGTCTGTGTGTCTCTGTCTGTGTGTCTCTGTCTGTGTGTCTCTGTCTGTGTGTCTCTGTCTGTGTGTCTCTGTCTGTGTGTCTCTGTCTGTGTGTCTCTGTCTGTGTGTCTCTGTCTGTGTGTCTCTGTCTGTGTGTCTCTGTCTGTGTGTCTCTGTCTGTGTGTCTCTGTCTGTGTCTCTGTCTGTGTGTGTGTGTCAGTGTGTGTGTTAAACGACAGAGGTTGAGCCCAATAAGCAGTACATGTATTAAGCACTTTTAAGTTGCCTTGTGAATTGATATAAATTCCTAAACTGGGCAGATATTTGTAAATCAATGCAGATACCTGTAGCTGAACTTACTCAGCCGTGTCTATGTTTGGTAAGAAAACGGCTTTGCCCACAGTCTTGTTTTGAAGGTTTTTTTCATGTGGAGCGTGAGAGAGCAGCATGTCCCTGGCGTGACAAGTGCACTGAGCCATCCACATAATGGCCACTGTCGGTAAAACCATCCAGTTACTAATAGTGTGAGCGACATTATTCTTAACATACACAGTGCGGCGGAGAGTAAACTGGAGTGTGTTGCAGGTGAAGCGACGGGCGAGGCGAAAGCGGGACCTATCATTAAACTGTGGAGCACCGCATTTGCCCGGCCTCGGCTTAGTCAGGGGTGGCACAGAGGGCACGTGGAGGAGTGGCACCAAACAAGGCCCCATGTCGGGAGAAAATACAGAGTGTAAAAGTCCCGCGGGTCAACAACTGTGAGACAGACCTCCACACAACCTGAGATTAGAGCAATAACCAGAGCTGGTCCAGTCTAGGGGAATAGTGCACAATCGTGACTCAGATAATCTGATAATTATGAGAATACAGGAGTCAAATCTGTGCAATGCAATAACTCTAATGTATCATTACTTCAATTATTGTTATTATTACACTATTCGATTAGAAAAGATGAGAACATGGTTAAATATCTGCAATTAAGTTTATATTCTACAAGCCAAGCCTAGAGCAATGCCATGTTTAAAATGTCTCAAAACAGTAGTCTAATTGGGTTTAACATTTAACATTTTTAGCCTAATACTTAAGTTCCATTCTATTCCATCCATTCAATCTTCTTCCGCTTCATCCGTTGCCGGGTCGCGGGGGCAGGAGTCTAAGCAGAGACGCCCAGACTTCCCTATCCACACACACCTCCTCCAGCTCGTCCGGGGGGACCCCAAGGCGTTCCCAGGCCAGCTGAGAGACATAGTCCCTCCAGCGTGTCCTGGGTCTTCCCCGGGGCCTCCTCCCGGTGGGACGTGCCCGGAACACGTCCCCAGGGAGGCGTCCAGGAGGCATCCGGAACAGATGCCCGAGCCACCTCAACTGGTTCCTCTCGACGTGAAGAAGCAGCGGCTCTACTCCGAGCTCCTCCCGTGTGACCGAGCTCCTCACCCTATCTCTAAGGGAGCGCCCAGCCACTCTGCGGAGGAAGCTCATTTCGACCGCTTGTATCCGCGATCTCGTTCTTTCGGTCATTACCCAAAGCTCATGACCATAGGTGAGGGAGGGAACGAAGATTGACCGGTAAATCGAGAGCTTTGCCTTTCGGCTCAGCTCCCCCTTTACCACAACTATAACTTAAGTTAAAGTTAGAAAAATTATGATGTAGCAATAACAAAATGCAAGATTGAAATAGTGCTAATCATGTAAAAAACAAACTACAATCTTGCTAGGCTTGGGGATATAATAATAATAAGGCTTATATGGCACTTTTCAAAAACTCAAAGACGCTTCACAATTCAGGACGGACACACACACACACACACAATTAGACACACAAAACTAAAAATCTAAAAGCAGGAAAGAAGAGTAGAAAGCTGAAACTAAGTCGTATTCTTGGAGGTGAAGAGATGAATTTTAGCTATTTTTTGAAGGAGTTTAGAGAGTCCGAGTTTCAAAATGTAGCCATAACATGCGATAACATTCATGAGATTAAAAAACGTAACGAAATGAAACTTAATATACTTGAGTGAGTGGCTCTAATTGGCTGAGTGAGGGTGGTCCTGTTTTTCACAAAAATATGACCTGACATGCATCTGAAAACTAGTTATAAAACCACATTATTTGAGTGTGAAGAACAAGATTTTAACAGATTTTAATACATAGAAGGTTATGCATCCCAGCTTTAAATTAAAAAGTCATACAGTATATACAGAATATTTATCATGCTGAAGTCAGAGATGTTGAACTTGAGCTAAAGTTGGAGATTTTAGACGTGTTTCCTTATTTTTATACTGCTTCTTTTCATGCTAGAATTAAAGGTTTGATTTTATTTCAGTGCAGAGTTATTCATTTATCTTGTGCTGTGTGCTCCTCATTCCTACTGTTTAACTTGTGATGCAGCACTGAAATTTCCCCGCCTTGGGACAAATAAACTTAAAAAAAATCTGAATTCAGACAAATAATATGTTAGATTACCCAGAGTGACGCTCATGATTGGGCTACATATGCATACTGTTTGACTGATTTCATTGGGCAATAGTTAAAAATATCTTTAGTGAAATCTAAGTAAGTAAAGTTTATTTGTATAGCGCCTTTCACATTAAACAACAGTGACTGTGGATGTTTTATTTGTCTCGTGCATCCTGTTTTGACCTCATGACTTCAAACTCATCTGACCCCGTGGACATAAGCAGTACTTATACCAAACGGAGAGAACCGCAGCAGCACCAAGCCCAATGACTTATCACATATGGATAGAGCGCGTTTAGGACCGGCCTGACCTCACAAGGTAAAAACAGCAGCAGCAGTCACAGCAAGATGGCCGCTGGTCCGACCGCTGTGGTGCTGGAGCGCAGGCAGTGGCTACAACTATTTAAAGATCCTTCTCGATGGTTCCTGTCTCTGTGAACACGTAGAAATGCATGAGAAGGCCAACAATAAATCATGATTTTAGCAACATCATGAGAGAGAAAGGAGGCCGAGCAACACAGCTAACAAGAGATACACTGGTCTCTATACTGTGGGAAAGTAAAATTCCTCCAAATGTATTATTGAAACTTTGTCATAATCTGCTCTGATTGGATTAAGAATATGAAGATTGCAGATTAACACAAAACTTCTAACCGTAGATAACTACTAGTACGAGATTAGATTACTTGTGAGTTAGTAAATGTTTTTCCGTGTATACTGTACTGCGGCTAAAAGTGTGATAATTCATCTTTAAAACTAGATTAGCGGCACGGTGGTTGAGTGGATAGCACTCTCGCCTCTCAGCAAAAAGGTCCTGGGTTCGAATCCCGGTCGGACCAGGGCCTTTCTGAGTGGAGTTTGCATGTTCTCCCCGTTTCCTCCGGGTACTCCGGTTTCCCCTACCACAAAAAATATGTCCAATAGTTCTGGCCTCCTGTACTGGCCCCGCTCCCATCTCTGTGTGGACTGAGAGACAAATGCTCTACCAACTGAGCTACTGTCGCCCCTTTTTATATTTTTATATATTTTAATGTAATTCTGCAGTAATTTTTAAAACCTCAGTTTTTCTTGTTTTTGTATATTGTCCTGATAATCAAATCTAGAAAAAAACAGCATAAATTCACAGACAACAATTATTTCATTACTAAGATTCAATTTCCTTGTTACAGCCTTAAACTGTACAGTGCTTCGGAATTTACATAGTTGTATAATAAAAAAAATTTATGAATAATATTTTTTTGAGAATTATGCTTAAGTCTGATTTTTTGCTCAGAATCCCAGACTTTATTCTATAATGGTTAGATAAGATAAGAGTTCCTTTATTCGGGGAAAATTCAATGTTGCAGCGCACAGACAGGACAGTAGTAAGAGCTTAAAAAAAATACAAAATAACAAGTAGCTATGTTTCTTAACCATCTGTAGATGCTGTAAATGCTTCAACACCAGTCAAAAATATATATGTAGTAGTGCAGTTATGTACTGGACATATAGGGCAGGATAATAAGTAGATAATTAAAGTGAGATTGTTCAGTGACATTCTGAAGTTACATTTATTTGGTAAAGAACCGCTTTGGTTGGACGTCTGCGATGCCAAGCTGCGGTGGACGTGTCTATTTAAAGTTCTTTGAGAAGGTTCTCGTCTGCGTAACGAGTTAAAGGGACCTACTTCCTGCAGGTCTCCAGGGGGCCTTTTTTTAGACACACACTTCCTGTTTACACTGTGCCTGTTTTCCAGAAGAAGAAAAAACTTAATGTGTGGACAAAGCAGTTTCCTCAGTGTATTGACACACGAGGGTGCGACAGTGTCCCAAACGGGCCACCGTACGTCCCATGACTGCAGTGAAGGAGGCAGCTGTGATGAGGAGAGCTGTTGTTCTGTGGATACGTCATTGAGGGACAGTAAAGAGTTATTGTGTGGTTAAGTGGAACAAGAACACACCAACCAGGACGGAAACATATTCAATTCAAATAATAGTGCGTCTTTATATAGACAAAACGACATTATAATGCGTCTTTGTGACTGACCTTTTAAGATTATTTAATTAATTACTTAAATGCAACGCAATAATCAACTGAAGCGTAGATATTTGACCCACGACATAAACTAGATCAATAAATCTGTATTTCTGTCAGTACAAAATAAATTAACGATGCAAAAATGTAGCTTGGAAACGGTTTAAGATTCAGACTCTTTGGACAGTAACAGATTAGATTCAACTTTATTGTCATTACAAAGTCAGAACAATGCAACGAAATGCAGCTTAGCATCGAACCAGAAGTATTGGATAATATTTACAACACATCTACAACACCTACTGTTTTGTTAAGCACTTTGTTTTATTGAGCACTTGTTGCCTTGTGTATGATCCGTGCCTTGCCATTAACATTTATCTCATCTCAATCCAATAATACGCCGTCATCCCACAGAGGTACAACAATTTATAAGCTGACGCAAGAATACATTATGTTATTATATGACTTGGACCGTACGCGTGCTCTGATTGGTTGATTTGCGGACTGATATTTTCCCATCTCGGACCGTTACCATGACAATTGGTCCGGACAGCGCGTATCACACAAAACCAAGTCGGACATGAACATACTTCACAAATATCTCAAAAGCACTGGTAAAGACACAGACGAGAGTCATAATAAAACATTTATTAACCTCGCTTGCTCGGTCTGTACAGAGAAAAATCAGACCTTTTCTTTCGGCTCGGTCTGTGCAAAAAGACCAAGGTCTGATATTTCTCCATACAGACCTCGCACTCTGTTAATAAGCCGTTAATCTTCAATCAATGGAAGACGACCACTTTACAACCAAAGCACTGACTTATCTACTTATCCTGCACTATATGTACTGTACATAACGCTGCACTACTTCACATATTATTTGACTGGTATTTAAGCATTTTCAGCATCTACCGCTAGTTAGGTTAGTTAAGAAACAGTCCCTTCTTATTTTGTATATTGTGTATTTTGTGTGCTCCCTGTGTGCTCTTACTCCTGTCCTGTATGTGCGCTGCAACATTGAAATTTCCCCACTGTGGGACGAATAAAGGAACTCTCATCTTATTTCATAGTATGGCTGCAAAAATGAAACGCAATTTTGGTGGCCGCAATTAGAAAATTACAATATTTGCAGTTGTTTTTGAGTTGGAAGGTGCTTTGAAAACAACACGTTATTCTAGGTCAGTCTAAAAGAAACCCTGAAATAATCTTGCTTTTGTTAATATTTGTTAATTAATGTTAAGATGCACATTGTACCTGTAGCTACTCAACCATGGCTATAATATTTTTTTATATTATGAACAATTCAGGCTGAGTATCTTTCAGATCCTGCCGATATACGTTTCTAGATCCTGGGTACTTTCAATTCAATACAATACATTTCAAAAACTTTTTCTTCAGCACAAGGATATAATCACCTCGTCCAAATCCAAGTCTAAAATTGTGAAAGCATAGTTCCTCTGAAGGCAAAACCATTTCTAAACATCAGTTACTTTGCCACTTTTGTCCAAATGAAATGACCCTTCTGCATGACCCACAGCGCTGCTACACAGAAACTTTTCTCTTTTCAACAGTGGCCAAACTTAAGTCAAAAATGTGTCGTGCTAAAATAAACATAGCAACTGTCAAGCTTCGACTTCGGTGGTCCATCTCCCACCTCCATCATAACAGCTCGTCAGTATGTCAACGCAACACTCCATCATGCCAACACATGAAAACATATGAATTATAATCCAAATGGCTAAACGGGCTTCAAAAACTCAGCTTAGAATATTATTGACGTTTCCATAGGAGAATTGTGAACCAAAACATAACAAAATGACAAGGACAAAGTGCAGGACGTTGTGGAAGTGTTGAGGTCACTAGATTTTTGGAGAGAACGGTATTCGGTGCGTGTCAACAATGCGGTCGGGCAAAACGACGACGAGCAGTCCATTCCACTTACAGCTCATGTGAATTGTTAAAATATTATTGTACGGTGAGTCAGGGCCGTTGTGACAAAAGGCAGATGGAGCAAATGGGATTGTTACGTTTTTGGTTCACTCGAGAATGTACAGAATTGAATTAGAATGATTGAATAAGGCGAGTTTTGTGCTTTAGGCAAGGCAAGGCAAGTTTATTTCTATAGCACAATTCATACACAAGGAAACTCAAAGTGCTGAACAAAACAAAGCATTAAAATCATAAATAATCACAGAACATTAAAAAGAAAGCTTAAAATATAAAATCCCTCTGTTGTAGCACAGCTAAACAGAACTGTTTTTAACCTGGTTTTAAACATTGTCAGAGAGGAGGCCTGTCTCACATCTTCGGGAAGACTGTTCCAGATTTTAGCAGCATGAATCTGAAAAGCAGCCTCCCCATGTTTAGTTCTGACTCTGGGCACTAACAGGAGTCCAGTCCCTGTGCTCCTCAGAGTCCCAGCAGGAGTCCAGTCCCTGTGCTCCTCAGAGTCCCAGCAGGAGTCCAGTCCCTGTGCTCCTCAGAGTCCCAGCAGGAGTCCAGTCCCTGTGCTCCTCAGAGTCCGGGCTGGTTCATATGGGACTAACATGTCACTAATATATTTTGGTGCGAGGCCATGGAGAGACTTGTAACAAGCAGAGCTGTTTTAAAGTCTATTCTCTGAGCCACAGGAAGCCAGTGCAGAGACCTGAGAACTGGACTAATGTGGTCGTACTTCCTGGTTCTAGTCAGGACTAATGTGGTCGTACTTCCTGGTTCTAGTCAGGACTCGAGCTGCTGCATTTAGAATTATGAGTTTCACTTTAGTTATGAGTGGTTACTTCATGAGATTGTTTGGGAAAGTGAAAAATTTGTCTTTTAGTTTTTGGACATTGAAAAACGCTGCATCCAGCTTTCCAAGGTAGAATCTTGGAAAATCCTGTCCAAGTATTTAGTCTGTTTTGAGTCTTGAGTAAGGAGTTCAAAAGCGCTAACACATTTCATTAATGTATTTTAGCAATCGATTAATCATAAATGGCTCTTTACAAAAACAGATTTATGTGTTGAAGGGTATTAAGTTATTTAAAACACACAAAGAGGGAAGTATTTGCACAAAAACAACATTAGGAATTGATTGTACGAATGTTTTCTTTTTAACTCATTGACGTGTTTGTCTGAGAACGGTGATTTCTGTCAAACTTCTCTCTATTGGACTGAGGATTACAGAAGAACCAAACTAGCAAGAAACACGCTTATTTTTGCTGATGAAAGTAGACAGTCCAGTCTTTCAGAATCTGGTTTCGTATTTTACATGGTCACAGCACACAATATTTTGTGGGTCTTGAAAATCAGCGAAATGTTCAAAAATGGCTAGCAGTCATCGAGTTAATCTTCTGGGGTCTAGAGCATTGGATCTGATGCCTGCGCAAATGTTTTATAAATGTTTAATTTTCTCATGAACGACAAAACGTAGCGACTTACTTTTTTTCTCCGTGAAGTACACATTTCAGGCATTACAGCTCTGTGTAACTTGGAGGATTTTCTACGTGTGTTTGAAAGTCGGTGTCCAATCAGATCTTCGAGCGGTCTCCCGTGAGGTAAAACAGCCAAAACAGTAAAGTTATTTTGCTTAAAGACCTTATGAGAGGTTTGATTTATTTAGAAATACAGTTTTAATACCATTTTATATTAGAAGAGAACTACTAAAGGTTTCAAAATCAGTTGTTTTTTTTTGTCTGATCCCCTCAAATAACCCCATAGCAACGCCCTTAGAGACGAAAAAACTTGACAGCCCTTGGTGACGTCAGAGTGGGTACGTTTCAACGCTGTAAGTTGTTTACAATTTCGTATTCGTTCTTTTTTCGCGGATATTCAAGATGACAAGGCCGTGTACAGCGAGTCTGACATAAATACTAGACTGTAACTCTTCGTCGGCACTGAGATAGTCCAGTGGTTGTGTCGATGGACTGCCAATCCAAATACTTGGGTTCAAATCCCACCTCGGGCACTTTTTCACTCTCAAACGGCAATTTATGTGTAGTGAGCAATTGTCACCTGTAGAGGGCAGTATTGTGTTGGGCATCAGTGGAGAGAAGAGAGAAAAGGCAGTCCTGTGGCATAGATCCATGGTTTTCAATGCATGGGCGTAACCCGCTATGACGTCACACACAGGTTAGAGCATAGACAACTTATATTCATGAAAAACACGTTCTTTTTATAAAATGTAGGATTTTTTTTGCCAGAATCTATTTCAGATCGACATTGTCATGCAATTTTGATATCCACAATTTTTTTTTTTTTTTTTACTTGGCATAAGGTCTTTAAACGCTGACACAAGGACTGCCAAAGATTGTCAGAGAGTACGATGATTCACTCTCCTGTGTATTTAATCGGCCCATATTACTGATGCGTAAAAGATGCATTATTTTAGCGGAATGTTACGAAGATGCGTCCGACACATGCACGCATTACACAAAGATAGGAGGAGACGCAGATGCAGCGCTCACAAGAGCCAGCACCGGGCTGAAGAGTGCGCATTAGTGATGTAATTATATATTTATTATTGACAGTAATAAATACAGTAAAATGATATGTGTTTATGATGTATATGAATATAAGATGTTTTTATTTATTTTTTCTCCGTTTTTTTTTTTTTACATATCTTTTAGCTGTGATACTGAAGTAATATATAGACAAACTGCTTCAGGAAGGGCATCAGGAGTACAGGGTTTTTTTCACTTGTAGAATTTTGTAAAAAATATAATCATTAAAAATATAATTAGTAAATATAGTCACAGGTTACATTTTTTTCCCCATCGTCCCCAAGACCCTAAAAAACATTTCTATACAGTGTAAAAAGTTAGCAAAAACATTTCATTGTGTTTTTCAAAACATTTTGGTGAAATTGAAATTCCGTTTCATTTTTTTCTTTGTCTTCATGATTCCATATTTTTTATATAATTCATATGACAGCTGTACACTATGAATATTATAAATCCACAGGTTGTACTGAAAAAAACAAAGTTTACTGCTTGACTCTGCATCACAAGATGAGCAATTATACACAAAGAAAACCAGGCGGGTTAAATGATAAAATTCTGGGGAAAAAAGTCTAACATTTCCACTGGTGGATTTAATTCAGCTTCATCTAAGAAGAATGAAGATAAAAAATATCACGTCTGTGTTTTAAACAATGATTGATCAATAAAAAAGTTACAGCAATAAAACAACACATCTTTTGGATTTTGTTCCGAGAAAATGTTCTTATAAACATGGAGCTGTGCAAATACATTCTGGACTTGAATTATGAGATTAATTATTAACCCATCAGAAACAGCAGAGTAAAATATATCATTAGGACTTAATTAAAATTATTAAGATTTCTGGAAACATTAGCTTGAGACGTTTTAAAACAAAAAGCCAAGATTTTATTTGAGATATGATGTTGTTATTCCACAAAATGACCCACTTCCTTTTTGTTTTGTCCTCATTAAACCGGAGGTGTGGATGTATAATGTAATTGTCTAACATATATAACCTACAAAGTCACTACAAATATAATTGGAGATATATTGTTGATAAAAAATGAATACTTTGAGACACGTTTTAATACACCAATTAATTCAAGGACCGAGCAGAGCAGTGGAAGTGCCTCCGAGAAGTATTTTTACACCCATCGTAAAAAGCTTGCCCCTGAGCAAACAGGCCTTCTGCCAGATTACTGCTACAAGCTACAAGCATTGTCATTTATATCACAACACAATAGACAAAACTCGTAACTATCGTGCTGCTGGTCTTCACTATAAAACAAAGTCCACTGAAGCCACTGAAGAACCAGGAAAACTCTCATTATCCCATCTATCCTTTCATTTTCATTCATTTTGAGGGATTTAGCCGCACTATAAAGTATTGAGGTTTTGTGCATAAAAGCATTCTGGGAAACTATGTTCATTAAGAAATAACAAACAAGTGACTAAGGAGAAAACTATGTGGACTTTTCAAAGGAAATCCATCGCTTTAATGACAAAGCACTTGTGACGTAAAGTGCTATCCACAAAGCTTTGAGTTTGGCTTCATATAAAAGATTTATTTAGTCGAGTGTGTGGCACAGACAGAACCGCTCATTGTTGTCACAGCTTGTTCCACTAAATCATAAAGGATCAGAGTCATTAAAACTTCCAAATACAAAACATCCGCTCAAACAGACAAACGGAAGTCATGGCTAAGCACTCGTCTACCTGGATCCACGGAGCACAAATGTGAGCCAGAGACTAACCACAAGTAACGCCAAATGTTAGAAGAAGAAGAAGGAAAGTCCATTCACAAAAAAGGGGTGTGTAGGTCAGGACATACAGTATACATTTATAATTGGTTGCTATATTAAATCAGGACATTTCAGGCAGCCATTTTATGATTTTAATGCTAGCTTTAAAATCGGGGCGACAGTAGCTCAGTTGGGAGAGCAGTGGCCTTTGAGCCTGGAGGTCGTGAGTTCGATTCCCACCATGGGACCTACTCCAACTGCTCCTACTGATATCTTGTGTATGAATTGTACTGTAAAAATAAACTTGCCTTGATGCATAGTTTAACCAATCTCAATGAAAGCCAGATTATTCAATTCAGTGCCACTCGGTACCAGTCTGATCTGTGGAGACATTGGTACGGCTGTTTGCTCTGAGGAGTGAGGCTCATTGCTGTGATTAGATGTGTATTTTTACGTGATGTGTTAAAAAATAAGTTTGATGATGATTATATATGCCATGAAGTGGAAATGGGAAATGTGCTGGATCCAGATGGTAACATGGATCACTTCGTAAATCATACCAGTATTTGTTCCTTGTCCCATTCCTGAGATTTACAGAAAATTGTCATAAAAGTCCACCCATAACAACCCTGTATTAGGTTATTAGCACTGGTACAATGCATCTCTCAATATTGTTGGTTACAGAGAGGCTTTTTACTTCTAGTTAAAGCCGAGGTATCCAGCTTTCAACCACAAAAAATGAATCCACCTAACTAGTTCCTTGCTCTCAAGTTTTCCCCCGTTTTGAATTATCTGTATTTCACACGTTTTAGATCAACTTTGCAGATATAAAATGTTTCCCAATAATATACTGGCAGCATGTTTTGGTCCTATACGTTTACTTTCACAATACAAATTCTGTCGGACAAAATATATAGCTAATTGGAGCTAGCTTCATTATGCAAACAAAACAAATCTTTTCTCCTGTTTGGATGGCTTTGTAAATATCATTAAAACTGCCTTATTTCTGCTTTTAAGTGGACTTTAGTCATAACCGACAGACAACAGCTCCCTCCTACAGTAGCCTCGTCATGCAGAAACAAATGAATGAATTTGGAGTGACTGAAAGAGGCCCACCATGAGAAAAACACCCATTCAGCAGCTCAGAGCACTTCCTACTTCTCAGTGGAGTAAACAGAGGGTGCGGACCCCCCCTGCGGACACAAACACAGTCTGTCTGGGCCCCTGTTATTACGACATGTTGAACCACTCAGACAACCGTTCCTGTGTGAGTTTGTCTACAGTCCGCTTGTGTTGTTTGGCTTTTTTTTCTTCTCCGCTGCTGAAGTAGTACGAAGCCGGTGGAAGTAATTTGGAAAGAATGCAATGGAGCAGGGAGGGGTGGCGGCCCGTTAAAGCAGCAGGCTCGGCCCCAAATGAAAGCGCCCGAGCTAACGAGGCTAACGAGGCTGGATGCTAATGGCCGAGGCTCCCAGCGTGGCGTCACAATCAGACAGACGCACACGTGTACCGGGAATTTACACAAACCCAAGCAAAACAATGGGCTCTTAGAAACTCCATTTGAGCTGTTGGCCATTTCTTGTTATTGTATGAATGCAAATAATTGAAATTGCTCAAATAAATACGTTTTTAATCGTTTTCACCCATACACTCGTGATGGCATACATCATTAAAAACAGTTTTGCAATTCACAATGCTTCATAAACATATTCTGCTATTGCTTTGTTGTGATGCCAAAATCCAAGGAATGTACTAACCCTGATGTTTACCAAAATTTGAAGAACCGTGACTTTAGTTAAATCAGAAAATGCATATGGATGTGAGATTCCAACATTATCAACTATCTCTAAATATGTTTGAAGGGAGCCTTTTCAAAACTAGACATTTCATTTAAATTAAATCGCACAACAATGCCTTTTTGCACATTTTTTCCACTGTGGTTTTACTGCAAATGCCCCGAATCTGAATCAAAGGTAGTTTCTTCTCTATAAATGTAAGGGCAGAAATATGTCCTGTAAATGATCTTTTGTTATAATCTTATGCTAGCTGCTTTTATCATTGTTAAATATATTTTTCATAACTGTTTTATTATATCATGATGTTGCCAAAGATACATTTATACCTGGATAGACAAATATTCCATTCTATTTAAAATTACAACCATTTGTTTACCTCCTTTTGAAATCACTCTACTTTTAGTAAATAAACTTCTGGATGGAACTCTTAATTCTGTTTTGTCCTGGCATTGTCTTAATTCTGTTTGACACCCCTGGCATTGTAAGCTCCTGTATGTATTTTACAAACTTGAATCTGGTTTATAAACAGTACTTACTATACTATACTAGCCGTAAATAGCTATAAACTACACAAGCTCAAAACCGCTAACTGGTAAACCTCCCATTCTTTCATTGGATGTGTTGAGTCTTGTATGTTATCACCTGCTCCTCTGTGATCAGCCCGGGATGCCTCTCTCCGTTCTGGTTGGTGAAGTCCAGGGGCAAACTCTGGCACAGCTGCCCCAACAACATGGACACTTCCTTCATACTGCGCCAACAGCAAACCAGCACCATCTGAGCGGTCACACGGTAACTCTCGGCTCCTGTGACTAACAAGGGACATTAAACCGGAGAAATGTGAAAACACGTGTCAAAATGTGCCGTTCTATAGTTTATGGGAGCATGAAGGCAGTTAAATATGCTACTCTTTTGGTGGAGGACATTTTAAGTCTGCATTTAAGCCAATCTATGAGGCCAAATCTGTGATCGAGCATACATGGGAGGGCAACTAGTTTGTAAGAGTCTTAAAGGCAATACAACTCTGTAATTTAGTCTGCGATTCTTCCCAAACCAAATGTTTACTGAGATGCTACCTGCTGTGAGAATATTGTCAATTGAATAAACTACAGTATATAAAGTATTCTTCAAAGGGGAGAGTTTCTAAAGATACCATAGATAGTAAACTTGACTCCACAGTGCCCCCATTTGAAAACTAAATGAACTACAATAACATAATTTCCAGCTTTTACAGGGCCTAACAGAAGATGCAACAGTGGAATTGGTTTATAGCTAAAAATAACAATAACAACTTGAAGAAAAAACCTCCCTTTACTGTAAAAGAACAAAAAGTTTATGAAATTTCAGCAATTTTACAGAGCTTAAAGGTATATAAAAGGATTCTCTACTTCCGAGCGGATCATCAAGACTATTGTTCTTTCCAATTGTCAATAATTCTGCTGATACGAGCTCGTCAAATAAGACCAGAGAGTTGTGTTCAAAAAGTGGAGAGGGCGGGTCTTTCCTAAAATTTGGGGAAACCCTCCTAAATACCTGTAATGTCTAATGTCTTTCTAACAACACATTATAGATTATCAGTTCATCATCATATTCCAAATTAAAATAATATCGTCCAATATCAAAAACACATCTGCGTTTTGTGTCCCACCTGTGTCCAGTGAAGGATTATTCATGTTTGTTTGCTCTTCACTTTGCTCCGGCTGCAATTCTCTGGCGCTGGTGAAAAAGTCGTTTGTGTCTCGGGGCTGAATCTCCTGAAGGATTTTCTGCAAACCGGCCGACGCTTCTGAACACAATCATATCCATATTAGTAAGATGTACACCTGTAGGTTCAGCAGCAAACATTAATACTAGATTCTAATTTCAACCACTTTTTCGTTTCCAGCCAGAGATTAAACGAATGGAGCTTGAGTTTGTTTAAATAAATCCAGAAATCTATATTTTGTGTTTGTAGCCTCAGCAAATGTGGAGAAACTTGGTTAAATGTGAGTCGTAAAATGTTATAGAAAGCCCTCAGAACTGTCTGGATATGTGCTTTTCAACTTTTACTGATCATATATGTGCAAAAAACTGAGTAAGGCAGGACAGGGAAAGGCAATCCCCATAAAAAACAAACACTTAACAAACCCTTGCAGATTAAAAAGGACTGAGTATTTCAATATAACGCATTGTTGTTGTCACCGGAGTCGCTGTCCATGGGGATGAGGCCTTCAGGGGAGGAGCTCTGGACGACAGGAGCCACTACACCGGACGTCCTGTAGCAAACTGAGATCAGCTCCGAAACCAGGGTCCGCCACTGCTCAGCCTCAGTCAGATCCCTCAAAAGATGGAACCAGAAAAACGTCTTAAAATGCTATTCCACGTTTACAGTTGGTTATTGGTTGTTGACCTAATGACAAACTGTATGACCACATTTTTTGCATATCTTTGTGACACTGGGGCTCTCCATGAAGCTATAAATCGGGTCCAACATGACAAAACGTCTAAACTTGTAGACTTCTACTTACATGATGTTGCATTTAAAGGTAATTATTTGTCCATGGAATGAACATCTACATTGGACTGAGCAGGCTAAATTATGGATCACATCTATGGAGAGGAAATTACAAAAGTGGTACATTGGATTAAGATTAAAATATCATATATTCGTCCCACAGTAGGGAAATTTCAGTGTTGCATCACCAGTTATAGAACAGTAGGAATGAGGAGCACACGGCAGAAGATAACAATAACTCTACAAAAAATAAAATAAAATAAAATCTGTCACAAAAAAATCTCTTTAGCATAATGAGTAGGGGTGTGACGATATTAACGGCTTATTAAACGAGCGCGAGGTCTGTACAGAGAAATATCAGACTTTGGCCTTTTTGCACAGACAATTAAGGACGAGGTCTGATATTTCTCTGTACAGACCGAGCAAGCGAGGTTAATAAATTTTTAGTTTTATTATACGACTCTTGTCTGTGTCTTTACCAACGCTTTTGAGATATTTGTGAAGTATGTTCATGTCCGACTTGGTTTTGTGTGATACGCGCTGCGGACAGATTGTCATGGTAACGGTCCGAGATGGGAAAATATCAGACCGGTAATCAGCCAATCAGAGCGCGCATACGGTCCAAGTCATATAATAAATTGCGATATCGATATATTGCGATACTTTATCCCGCGATTCGATTATCGATATGCATTTGCCAAGTATCGATATTGATTATTTTTATTTTTTTTATCAGTATCAATACTTAATATATGGCTACATTACGCATCTCCATTCCATTTATCATGAATTAGGGTATTTTTTCACTTAATATTTTTCTTTTATTTATGCCATAAATTTGCATATGGTAAATTTGCATATATATGGACCAATATATCGATAATAGTCATATCGTGATAAAATCACGATATGATATTATCGTTATCGCGAGCTTTGTATCGTGTATTGTATCGTGAGGCACCCTTAGGTTCCCACCCCTAATAATGAGTACAAAAAGTCTGACTAACTGTCTGAAAAACTGACTTCCATATAACACAGTATTTGATAATAATGAGGATTGTTCTTACTCAGTGTTCAGCTGCTGGAGCACGGCTGTGATGCAGTGAGCTCGTCCATACAGAGGGAACGAAGCCGCGGCCTGAAGAAGAGAAGACTCCGCCCTGATCACCTCCGACTGGAGACTGTGTAGTAAGAACCGGATCACTGAGGACCAAAACACAAGGAAATCTGACTTTTACTCATGTTTTTACATAAGAAACACACATTCATATTCATTACTAACAACTGAATACAGATTTAATTAGCATTTAGTTGACCAGGCAAATTGTTCAAGGTTTGTGGATAAATAAATAATGGTTAAAGTGTCATGTGTAATATTAAAGTGAACAAGCAAAAATGCCTTTTAACAGCACATTTTAGTACAAATCTTACTTAGTCTGTCTCACATTCAATAAAATCAATGTGAACATTCTGCAGAAATTGTAGAATGCGTAATGTAGCCATATATTAAGTAACAATACTTTTTTCAAGTAAAGCTTAAAAAATGCTGCATGTATTAATAGACAGGTGGATTAATGGAAAACAATGTGCTTCAAGTCAAACGTGTGTGTGCGCGTGTGCGTGTGCGTGTGTGCGTGTGTGTGTCTCGTTTCACTGTTGTGAATTAGGGCTACATAAAATTACATTGAATTGTATTTCCAAACATTGTTATTACTACTACATGATATCACATAAAACTTGTTCATTTTCTTCCATTGGGTAATCACAGCTCTGAGTCAAATAGTTTGGAATATAGACTGATATTTTCCCCATAAATACATGTACCTGCCAAAGTGTTGATCTCCAGCAGTAGTGCGTGGGGGGCGTCTGGAGCAGGGGACACAGGAGGCTGGAAGTCGGAGGCCTGTCTCTGAGCACAGAGCCCCAGAGCCTGGATCAGGTCTGGTTCATGGATCAGGAGGTTCAGGAGGTGAGCTGCTGTGACGCTGTCGAAAGGTTTAGTGCTGGTGCTGAGGTCCAGAGCCGCCTGAAGGACTTCGGCCATCCGCTCCGCAACCTACACCAATGCAATTACTTTTTTTACAGCCCAAAATCACAACAGTATCGAAGAACTTTACAAAAAACCTGTATTATTTCACATGTATTCTGTTTTTCCATTGTTCTTTGTTTTGTCTTCTTGTTGTCTTTTAGATTTATTATTATTATTATTATTATTAGCTTTTTCAAATAAGAAAATCATATATTATACTTATATTGTAAATATTCTGTTTCAAAAATATTTTCCACAAATCTTGATAATCATAATTCTTGTTTTAATTGACTTTGTCTCATGGTATTTCAACATAATCATACATGAAACCTAAAAAGTTAGTGAAAGTTACTAATCTTGCAATATACAGTTTTGACACCAGATGGCGCCAAAAGCTTGACCTGAAATCTACCGGTGCCTTTTTTCACTAACAAAATATTGAAAGTGGTAAGATAACAGAAGGTAAAGTATACGTCTAATCCTGTTTTAGTCCATCCACCAGCATTAGAGCCTTGTTAACCAGTAAGGTGCCTAATTGTGTCAAATTAATCATTTTTCACTTCATGACAGAGAAAAAAATCTAATATCGTAATTAGATAAAAATTAGTACATACATTTATCAGGAAGAAAAGATTTTGGCATAGATAGTATCACACCGGTCGTGCAAAAAGGCAGGATGTGTGAAACATGTTAAAAGTTAAAAATATAGTCTCTTCTGTGCAGGATTTATTATGTACAGGAATGGAAGAAATGTACCTTTAGTCCGACTGTGGCTGGGGGAAGTTGGCGCAGCACCGTTGAGGCGAGTTGTTTGACTTCTAGAAAGTTACTCGCGACGCAGTAGAGGACGTTTTGAGCGTGTTCTGAGGTCACCGCATCTCCCAGTGCAAAGATATCAGGATCTACAAAAACAAATGGGGACTTTTCACAACATAATACTAGTCATTATGCAAAACATTTACCCTTTTCGAAAACATCACATTACAGCTCGGTTAACAGTTTTAGTTTCATGGATCTTTCTAACTTTAACCCTAAAAATATGTGTTAAAAAAGCACATCCCATTATGTATTTGGTTTCAACTGTGCGATTTCCAGTTTTTCAGTATTTGGTGTAAACACAGCCACTTCATGACCATACTCTACCTGTGGCAAACGTGAAAATTTGTCCGATCAGACAGAGCAGATGAAGAGACATAATGCATTTAGAGAATGAAGCTCCGGGCAGCAACACGTCTAAAAGCATTCCACACATCCACCGCAGAAACTCCTGGATATTATAGAAAAACGGTCAGTGGACAATTACATAAGTCTTCTAAAAGTGTTTTCAAGCACCTTATAAGAATGCAGTGTTTTCTGGTCTTGCTCTTTCTGCGCCTGATTTTTCTCTTGTCCAATTTTCTTCTGAAGGAATTGAGCACTGTCTTTCACGCGACAGAGAAGCTGTTTAAAATAAGCCATTGTGAGGATAGAGGACTGTTATGACAATGAATGTGTTTAAATGTCCAAACCTTTTTGAAGAGGCTGACAGTCTGCTGCCTGACTCCAGGGGATTGGCTGTTCAGGTTTGGGGGCAGAAAGTAGTGAATGAGCTCCACTTCCTGTGAGGTCAGAGTTTCTGTGCTGCGGTGACTCTCACAAACCAGACCCAACGCATCCATTCTCACCTAAACCAAAGACAAGACACTGAAAATGTAAGGGCAATAGTACCTATATGAAAAAGACCAAAAACTAAACCAACTTGGTCATGTTTGTGCACAAGGGCCTGTTGCAGCAGGGACAGAGGGACCAGTCCTCCCCACAGACCTTCCACTGAAGATGGGACGACGCCCTGAGCTCTGGCTGCTCTCAGACAGGTCATGAGGGCCCCTAAACCCCCTCTGCTCCCTGATGGACCTGTGGAATGTGGCACAACAAAAACAAAATATCATGACCATGTATTATTTCATCCTAAATATTTTGCAAACACAGTGGAAGACATTACCTGAGCTGCTCGGCGGCATGTCCTGTAAGGCCTGCACCATGTGTGACAGACTGGAGGGACTGCAGCGCAGGAGTCTGGGGAGGAAATAGTCCAGGATGTAGGTGGTCTGGTCCAGTTGGGCACTGCAGAGCACCTGGAGCAAAGGAGTGACCCAGGTCACATGCCATTGGTGCATCCAGTCCTCTGCTGTCCCGTCTTCAGCCTGGTCACAGAGCTGAGCTTTGTGGCTGATGAAAAGCCTCTCCAGTAAGTCACTGGCATAAGGAGCCAGAGTCTGGTCCCCCATGAGCCCCAGGAGAGAGGAGGGGAGCTGGGGCTGCAGTTCCAGAAGGAAACCTGCTCCATGGAGCTCCACCAGGCAGCTGAGTGAACCATACTTCCCTCTCATGTGCCACTCCAGCTGCAGCAGACTCTGGGTAAGAGCACTGATGTAGGGATCAGTCCTTGGGTCCTGTTTAGAGTCTGTTTGCTCCGAGGCAACGGTGAGACTGTGCAGAACCAGCAAATTTTTGAAGAGCGAGCGAGTCTGGTGCCTCACTCCGTCCAGCGGATGTTCCCAGTGAGAGTAGATGTGCTGCAGTAGGCGGCGCTGCAGCGCTGAGTTTCCTCTCAGACTCAGCAGAGATTCAGGACACGACTGTGTCCCAGACTGAAGACAATCCAGAGCAGCTCCGCTCCACAAAGTCAAGACTCGCGCAACCACCATCGCTGAGCTCGACTCTTTCACGCTGCACAAGCACAGGAAAATAACAACGTATTATTAATGAGTAAAACGATTTTTTTAAACATTATAATCAAGCGGAGGATTCACCTGACGTCCAACTCCAGCAGAGTGTGTGGAACCAACAGTAGTAGTTGTTCCCATTGTGGACCAGAGAGGGCGCTCTTCCAGCTCAACATAGCCAGAGCTCCATGACACAGATACAGAGAGACTCCAGGAGGCCGACCCTTCGTCATTAAACCCTCACATCTGTGTTTCAACCACTGAGGAGTGAGATCCAAACCTTCCAATGAACCACGCAGCAAACTGCACACCTAAAGCAGAAAAGACTCATGATCAGAATTTCACTGCTCGTTCAAATATAAAATGAGAATCTACCTCACCACTGATGCGACTTCATCTCCAGGTCCCATGACGGACCTGATCAACAGGACCACTGCCATCCCCGCTGTGCTCTGGACCGACTGAACAAACTCTTCTGTAGACCATAGTTTTCATGCAACAGAACAATTGTCACAAATACATTTCTAATTACAATAATTCTTTGGCCAGCTTCGTTTGTGCATTCTTGTCAATAATGTAGAGCACAAAACACATTTACAACTTACCATTGGTGAGAACATGTACGTAGCAGTCCAACGAACTGCTCAAAGTGTCTTCAAATCCGCTCTTTCCTTCATCGCTCTCCAACAAAGCACTGACCGTGTCCTGGGACCTCTGCAGAACCAACATGGAGGTCTTCACAGCAGCCAGACAGGAGTGCATGAGCTGAGCCTGAGCTATGTGCCGTCCTGCAAGATCGCTACACCACCACCAGAGGGCGACAGACACAAACAGATGAATAAAGTAAATAAAGTTCGAGGATAGGCAAGGCAAGTCTTTTTTAGGTCATACATAAGGCAGCTCTAAGTTTTTAAGAACACAAGAAAAGAAGCATTAAAACCACAGTGCATGAAAAAGAGTGAAGTGGCCTCAAAACTGCAAATTAATTTTTTGTGTATTATATTTCTTGTAATGTATAGTGGGGGTCTAACCCAAGTATCAATCAATCAACTTGTATTTGCAGAGCGCCTTTCCTAGACCAGGCAACACAAAGCATATCACATCAAGCATAAATCAAAAAAATTAAAACAAACAAGCATTAAGATCAAAAGAAATATGAAAAACAGAGAATAAAATCACACAAGTAATTAAAAACCTTAAAATATTAAAAAATCACACACAAGATTAAAATCATAAATAAATAAAAGATATAATCCTTCAGTTGTATGCACAGCTAAACACACCTGTTTTGGTCAAGGCCTCTGCTCAGGCCTATATGAAGAAACTGCAACACTATAAAAAAAAAAACAAGAGACGTTACAAGATAAAAACAAGCACAAATCAAGCCACAATGGAAAAAGCCTCACCTTCAGGAAGCAGTTTGTTGATGCACTTTTCACCTAAAAAACAACAGAACAAAACTTTACATTTACTTCAAATCAAATGAAAAGAGTAAGCAATAATACTCACCAATCGGGAAGCCATCGAGACATGCCGCAATTATGTCTACGTTGAGAGTGAAGTGGTCGGAGGCAACTTTGGACAAACGTTCAGAGAGGCAAGACGATAACAACGCGACTGCTCGATCCACTAACCAGAGAGGAGCTGAACCTAAGGCACTGGAGGACAGAAACAACACGGTATATTTAAGTTAGCCCAAATTCTGTCATGTGTTAACAGCATTTCAGACTTGTATAGTGTCTGGATTATTTTACAACAAAAAGAAAAGTTTCACAAATACGTTGACAAGTTAAAAGATCAAAGGTCTGAGTACGTTTTCCATCCGGACATTTCTCTCAAATACAGATTTTCAAGTTTGTAAATTTGGGACGTGCTTTTAATCTTATTGAGAGCTGCATGTCCGAGTCCTAATTAAACAGTTTACAATTTGATATGGAGCATCCTAAAATTAAAACTTGGGAGAAGAAATTACTTACTATTTAATTTCATTCTAAATTTTATCTCAGAATCAGATTAAAACTTGTATTATTCTGTTGTCAAATTCTGTTAATGCTGGTTTTTGGATTAAACAAGTAAATAGAAACACAATTACAGGTATGATGTGGTTATAATAAGGTAAGCATAAACATTATAATGACAACAGAAATGGATTAAGAGGAAGAATGACCAGAGTGACAAGGTTATAAAGTGGCAGGAGGAGAAGACGATGGTGTTTGGGGATTGAGTGATGCAGCAACAACAGCCTAAGCTCATGTGTTACAGAAAACATCCAACACTGAAGCGGTACCTTGCAATGGCCCGTCTCAGGGGGTTCTTGGGCTGCAGAGATGTGTAAACCAATGTCAGTGTATGCAGACAGGCTCCAAGAAGAAGTCCATCTGTGTGGTCTTCAGTCAGTGCTTCCAACTGTGCACCTGCCTGTAACAGAACAGCCACATGATAACGGTTTGGTCCTGCTTTTGAAACTCAGAAAATACTTCTTAAATATTTGAGGTGACTTAGACATGCCAACAACTGTACCATGCAACGTACTGCTTATACTTGAGAAAGGGTTATCTGATTCAAGCTTGTCAACCAATATCAAAAACTTCCAACACACAATTACCTTTCTGACCAGCTGGATTTGCTGCACTGGGTCTGTCAGCTCCAGACAGGACTGCAGAGTATGGGCAAGATTTTGAACCTCACCCTCTCCTCCATCTATAGACAAGGAAGCTACAGAGAAGGGTATACATACAAGCATGTCATTACAGATGTTACTGAAGGAGTCCACAGCTGACTTTAATAGCATTTAAAAACATTACCTATTAAATGTGAAAGCTGTTCCTCATTCAGAACCACTGCCTCAACTTTAGGCGTCTTCTTTTTCACTACCATGATACCTTGACGAGAATAATATTACATTATTGAAGGCTTGTAAATGTAACTTTTTAACCAGCGCAAGAAACTAGAGGCAAGCTCCTGGTTTCCACTTTTTTGTCAGTAAAAAAACTAACTAATATGACTCAGATAGAACCATAAATTCTACTTTTGCGCTATGTGTTGCCCCTTCATTGACTGACTGTCACTTTAACAACATTAGCTTAGCTGTTAGCAATGCCTCTCACGTGTTTGTTCCAGTCAGAGGAAAAAGGTAAAATGCACAAAGCGGAAATTGGACATGAGGTGAACATGTAACATAAGCATGAATAATATTTAAAGTTTTGAGCAGAGAAAATCACTCACCGACTGAGACACATGTGCTTCCTATCAGCTGTGGAGAGACAGGACTCAACCCACAGCGCCACCTGCTGGAGGGAGAAGCGCAGTACCGCCCATCTGCCTGAAATACTGTATTGGTTTACCTTCTTGTTTTTCTAGTATTTAATTACCAAACTCAATGTGGGTCTGGTCTAATATAAGATATTCTAAGAGTTGACTTCTGGATCTGGGGTGAGTAATTAAGAGGCAGAGACCAAAGTAACTGTGTGGTCATGTTACCATATACGGAATGAAAATTATATTTACATAATTACAAAACAGAAAAAGGGGGATAAAAACATTGGCAATGATACTACAGTATATAGTTATGGTGTACCAAGTTATTGTTTGATTCTAGTTGTGATTCAACAAAAATAATCTATGGATCCAAAGGGAAAATAGAAATTTACACTTTCAGCTTCTGAAGAAGTTTTAAAATGACAATATACTTTTACTTACTCATACTTACTCATACTATGTTTAACATGATGAAAGGGTTAAATTGTTCCAAATGGAAAGAGCAAAAAAACAAAAACATAAGAGTTTTCCCATTGGAGTCCAAAAACAATGGAGAAGTTAGTTGGCAACACCCCAAGTGTCATTTGAAGCAGAAAGACTCTGGGGTGCGTCTGGGGTCCACAAGAGGAAATTAATAGTTAATGAATGATAGTACAATACAATACAACACAATGTATTCTTGTATAGCCCTAGGTCACAACAGAAGTCATCTCAGAGGACTTAACAAAACCATTGAAATCACCAACACAGGTCAGAGAATCAACAGTTAAAACACATGAAGAATATAAAGCACACACAGAAGAAAATGTCCATACATGTTGTAGAATGCTAAAGTGTCCTGATCATCACCAATCCTTTCTGTTGGACACTAACTGTCCAACAAGACCCTCCTGCATCGACAAGGAAAAACTCTTAAAAACTCAGTGGGAAAAAGTGAGAAACCTTGGGGAGCACTAGGGAAACCCACAGGGAGGGAGACCCATATGAGAAAGGGATCCGCTCCTCCGGACGGACAGGCTAATGATCCAGGACCTAAGCTAGCTACAGAACGTGGACCAGTGGACGCTGAACGTGGACAGGTCCGGTGCAGGACCGAAGCACTCCCAGGCGGGTCGGGCGGGGCAGTCCGCAGGTGTAGATGGAGGAGGCCAGGCTCAGAGATCCCGCCATCGTACCATGAAACAGACAATGGGACAACGGGTGAATAGCAATGAACAAACTACAGTCAAAATCCTAATAGTCAAATCAATAGCTCCACAACTTAACCATTATATCTATATGATGGCTATTTTATGTAAACGCTTTAAAAAGCAGAGTTGATGTTATCCTACAGTATTCTCTCCTTTTGAATGGTGAAATATGTTGTGATTGCTGCCCATAAACAGGAAGCTAGAGTTTATTAACTCAGTTGTTTACTCAGACCTGTTGGCGTAAGTCCAGATAATTTGGTCATTATAGTTTCCTTTGGGGACTTTAAATGCTCACATTGTAAAAAGAAAAAAAGGCAATAAGATGAACCATTATCAGCTTACAACGACCCAACAAATGTAGTGTTTACAAATCTCCAAACATTGAAATTCTATGATGTAGTTGCTCTTTACACTTTGATATTAATGTTCAAACTCAAAGATGACCTTCTGCCAAAACCACTGCAAAAATTGAAGGAGCAGTTGGGTTCATAAAGTCAGTTGTTTATGGGGTTTGATCTCTGGAATGGATGCACAGATGAACTTAAAACATGTAATTCACTTTTTCACTTCCACAAGTTCAAACATGACTTTCTAATCTTCTCACATTCATTTTTACAACCATTATTATTTACCATTTGGGTGATGATGATAAAGGGTGATAAAGGCACACCAAACAATATTTCAAGGCACAGAATCATGACGCACTGTGCAAATGACCAAAATAAAATAAAAACTTAGTTCATTCACGGTCATTCATTAGGGTTAGGGTTTGTCAAAGGTCATCTCTTCTCATGAGTTGCACGTGCACGTTCCATAACAACAACATGCCCTAAAACACTATTGATCTCTGATGAAAGAGTGATTTATTTGCCCCACGCAGCTCGCGCACAGAACAGCCTCCAGTGACAAAGCCCTCTTTCCTCGGATTGGCTGTTTTGGACGTCATTTCACGCCCCGCCTTTTCGACACCTCATTGGCTGCGGCGTGGTGAAGACACGCCTCCTCCATCACTAAATTTCTGCTGGAATGAAAACCGCTGCCTGGAAAAGTAGTTCCAATTGGTTCACTATTTTAATTACTTGGCATACTGATCATAGACTGTGAACCATGTATAAGCCATGATTCTTGCTATAGACATAAATATGTTGTAAGCCAGTCATTTTACACCTCTCTCTGGTGGTAGCACAGAGAGTCGCAGTAAACTGCATCATTTTAATAGCAAAAATATATTTATTTATGCTCAATTACGACGATTGTTTGGTTGGTCTCCATATCTTAAACTTGTATAATGTATGTGTCTGATTATTTCCTTGTTTGTCATCACTAAAATGTCACTGAGCCATAAAAAAACAACATTGATTCTTATTTCTTTACAGCTGCGTGAGTGTCAGAGCGCTCCTTGATCTAAACCTAAAGCAGAATGAAAAATGCATATCAATAATGCATAACATTTGTTGTAATGTTGTTGTGTAGTTTCATCCCCGCAGTTGTACCCGGCCTTCGTCAAACACACATCTATGATCTACAAGAACATGACTACACCGGTCTACTGCACTCTTAACGGTAACGGCCAGATTCATGGTTTTTCCAAACTCCAGCAACTTGGCTCACAAAACAGTCACATTGTAATTCATATATAAATAAAATGAGTTTCTACCTCTGAAGAATTCCTGGGAGGGGTTCTTTCCTCTTTTACTGAAGAAATGTTTTTCAGAAAATGTTTCTTAGAAAAAAGTTAGTTTCTCTGTAGCATTAAAGCTGGAGTAGCTGATTATTTGTTTCATAAATACATTTTGTTTGTTTCAAGAGAATGAGTTTTAGTAAAACGTTGTGGGAAAAACCTCTGCATGTGAAAACTAGTGATAGAACCAAACTGTTTTGAGAGCTCGGAACATGGGCTCCATAGGGTTTTGGGATTATCTTCTCACATCTGCCTGTTGTAAATTGATAGAATAATACTTGTGTGTTGCTGCAGAAAGCCACCCTCCTGAGCAGCAGCCCCTTCACAGACAAGTCTTCAAACTCCGAGGACTGGTCTAGTTCAGGGGAAGAGGACGGCTTCGTGCGCAGCTCACAGGCCTCCTCCACTGGATCGTGCAAAGGCAGCAGTCCGGGCAGCCTCAGGTCTCTCAAGAGAGGTAACTGTTCTCTGATTTATGAAGACAATAATACCATTTGGTTATATGCGTCTTTCCAAGCACCTATAGCATGGGTGTCCAAACATATTAGTAAGAGGGCCACTTTAGTTCACCAGACTAGTCTAGCGGGCCGACGTCACAGATTGAAAAACTGTCTTGACTGGCATCAGGCTGTTCCGAGCTTTAAAATGATCTATGACAGATGAAGTTGGCTGAATGACTAATGTTTACCATCTCACCAGCTCACAAGTCAACGACTGAAGACGTGCTCGGCTTTAGAACGAGGTACAACATGTCTGTACTGGCTGAGCTGAAGTTGGATGGATGGCACAGTGAATTTGTGTTTATGATATCAAACACTACTTCACCTTGGAGAGACCCATGAGGAAAATGCCGTTAGCCTTATTAGATTTAAGCATGTTTATTGATTGCGCATGTTTGGCGCCCTAGGCCCGGGAGGGATGCTGTTGAGCACGGCGCTTGCTCGCGTGCATAATCCCCCCCGGGGCCTAGGCACTGGTGACGGCAGAGGCAGTAGGCAAGCACACTTCGATGAGAGAAGGAGGAGGTGGGGCGGCGGAGGCTTGCAGACTTCAGAAGGCCGGGAAGTGGGCATCTCCGGCTTTTAACTTGCTGTCCTGGTGGTTATTTGTTGACTGGATGTGGGCGTTGCTGGTATTGATGAGTCGAGGAAGAGCAGCCTGTGGCCTGGGCAGCAGCAGCCGGGTCTACCACAGTGAACTTTCGCGAAAGCTCCATTTTGGGTTAGCAGCAAGGCAGAGGGTCACACACAATGATACTGAGGGCCGCAATTGGCCCCCGGGCCTGAGTTTGGACATGCCTGTTTAATACGTTTCAAACTGAAAGGTGAGTTGTGGTGGCTGCTGACGTTGAAAACTATTGATCACCATAATTAGGAATTATCAAAATTTGCCTTTTAACTTTGCCAGCAAGCGCCCCTACACATTTTTCTTCTTTTCTAGCCCGTGGCACTTCATGGCTGGTCTGAAGTCCTCGTATCTGTTCCTCCCAATACAGATATTTGAGCTCGTCACCTTGCCCACACGAATATTGATAGGTGTAGTGGTTCTTCTTGCAGGTTTTAATCAGGTTAGCTTCAGTCTCTCGATGTTAGCCTCAGACAATCGCTTTGGATGTATTGAACCAGAATTTCACAGCCCTAAATAATATTTAGTTCTTTCCCCAACATTGAATTTCTAATGGATGTTGGTCATGCTCATGAAAATCCGTTAATTCACTCAGTTTGTGTGTTTAAATGTGTGTATCTGCAGTGGCGCCTAAATCTATTTTGAGCAATTGTTATGTGTGCTATTGCGGGCACTATTGCAAATATGCAACACAAAGGGTTAAGGTTTAAGGTTACAGTCCAGCATGAATGATTTTCCCCTTTTGTCCTGCAGCAGTGTCCATGTCATCTGTGGCCTTAGAGAGCAACTTCACTATTCCCCCAGAAGCCTCCAGCACAGATGCTCCAAACCCAAACTAAAAAAGCCCAAAACCTGCTCCTCCTCCAGCGAAAACAGCAAGACTGTATGTTGAACATAAATAATTTATTTTCGCTTCACATTTAACTGTGTGAAGAAGAACAGGATATTATCAGGAATATTACACTGCATCACAATAGATAAAGACACCAAATATTCCTAAAAAGACACAGCGCTTATATCACTGAATAAGCAAACCGTGTTGAAATATGAATCTTCAGACATAAGGGTAACTTCAGGGCATGGCATTCACCTCGGCCGGTAAACAAAAGCCTCTAGTGATTCCGTATCTTGGCTGATTCTGTTTGTAAACACATACACACTTCTGACTACTGACTATAAGTGCCCATTGAGTCAACATAAAGTCATGAATATAACGTATATTAAAATGTGTTTAAACTTAGGAACCAATGGAAACGAAAACTTGGAAGAGGCGATGGTTTGTCCTGAAAGATGGAGAACTCCTGTGCTACAGGTCACCAGCGAGTGATATTTTCCACTGGTTCCACCTAACTGGGAATTTGCACAGTAGGCGCTCACAGGGCTGCGTTGACTGCACGTATAGGCGCGTAGCTCTGCCTGTGTAGTCTTTGGAGAAGTGTAGAGGACAGTGCGGGCCAGAAGACTGATGTAGAGCAACAAAACTCAAATGTATGTGTTTGTCCTCATGGACTCTGTGGGCCGGTCTGCCAGACGCAATGATTTATAAAAGAAAAAAAACGATGTCCAGAATCATTGTGAAACCTGACAGCCCTCCTCCTAACGTTCAGTTACAAGTGCTGTGTGTGGATGTGATCTAGAGCCAAGGGCCGCTAGAAAAATCATGTCTCAATTAGAAATTAATTTTAAATTAGCAGCAGCCTTGCGTCAATACATCCGTAACACTAGTATATCACCATGAATTAAAATGGAAAAATGTTACGCGTGTACGCTGCACGTACAGCGCTTATGTGCCGTAACGCCTCTTGTGTAAATTAACAGTAGCCCTCACCCGAGGGAGGAGAACCCCCTGACCTAACCCTTTGCATGTTAAGATGATCAAAAGGAGCACTGTGTACTTCTGCAGTACTTTGGTAGAACTTTGGAGTACTGCTCCAGTATTTTTGCAGTACTGATGTGTTATTTCACAGTACCATAGATTGTGTGTTTAATAATTAACTGACAGTCGCCGTAAAACCAACAGAGTTTGGACTTTGGTTCAGAATGAGACCAAGACCACAGTGATCCACACGGAAATCGCTCTGGTGAGTCCAATACCGGTGATGGTTTTAAACCTGCTTTAAACCTGCTTTAGTCCTGTTTTAGGCCTCCTTTAGTCCTGCCTTAGACCTGCTTTAGACCTGCTTTAGTCCTGCTTTAGACCTACTTTAGACCTGCTTTAGACCTGCTTTAGTCCCGCTTTGGTCCCGCTGTAGTCCCGCTTTAGACCCGCTTTAGACCCGCTTTAGACCCGCTTTAGACCCGCTTTAGTCCCGCTTTGGTCCCGCTTTGGTCCCGCTGTAGTCCCGCTTTAGACCCACTTTAGACCCGCTTTAGACCCGCTTTAGTCCCGCTTTGGTCCCGCTGTAGTCCCGATTTAGACCCGCTTTAGACCTGCTTTAGTTCTGCTTTAGACCTGGTTTAGTACTACGTTAGATCCGCCTTTGTCCTGTCTTAGTCCTGCTTTAGTCCTGCTTTATTCCTGCTTTAGACCTGCCTTAGACCGTCTTTAGATCTGCCTTAGACCTTCTTTAGATCTGCCTTAGCCCTTCTTTAGACCTGCCTTAGACCTGCTTTAGATCTGCCTTAGACCTTCTTTAGATCTGCGTTAGCCCTTCTTTAGACCTGCCTTAGACCTGCTTTAGATCTGCCTTAGACCTTCTTTAGACCTGCTGTCAGGGATTAAGCAGACAGAGACGGATCTTGGACCTTCTTTAGACCTGCCTTAGACCTTCTTTAGACCTGCCTTAGACCTGCTTTAGATCTGCCTTAGATATTCTTTAGATCTGCCTTAGCCCTTCTTTAGACCTGCCTTAGACCTGCTTTACACCGGTTTTGAATCATGGACAGTGTGACCTCATCCTCATGTGACCTTTGACAGAGTTGGAACCTGTGTTGAAGTACTGAGTACTGAACTCTTGGCCAAAAGTAGAATTGTATTATTAAGATATGCAACCCTAACTCTAACCAGGCTCTGCACTGCTTAGCTTCTGAAGTCTCCCATCACACTACAAACTAGACCATGCCCTGCTTAGCTTCTGAGGTCTCCCATCACACTACAAACCAGATCCTTTCCTGCTTAGCTTCCAAGGTCTCCCATCACAGTACAAACCAGCCCCTTCACTGCTTAGCTTCTGAGTTCTCCCATCACAGTACAAACCAGGCCCTCACCTGCTTAGCTTCTGAAGTCAGGGTGAGGCTTTTATAGTTGGCCTGAACCATTTTGTTCAGAATAGTAAACATGTGTTCAGACCGTGGAACTTGTGTCTTTATTTACAGAGAGCACCTTTAATTTCCCTGATTGAAACTGATCTGTCAATCACTTCTAATGGAGACCAATCAGAAAGCAGACGGGCTGACAGGGACTCAGCAGGAGGCGGGACTAAAAGCTCTGACCCAAAGAACCGGATACTCCTTGCGTCAGGTGAGAGTCCGTTTAACTTCTAAACGTTTGACTCAAGCTTCAAACATGCACCACTGCCAACTTACCAAGACACAGCTGTCTGCCCAAACCCACAGCTCAAACACACTGACAACACTGATTACAGATGCACACAAGAGGCTAATGGTTACTCTGCAAACACCCACAGTTCATCTGGGGGAATCTGTACATGGGACTCATGATAGTTGTACCAGGTGCTACTACTAGTACTACTCCTGCTGCTACTACTAGTACTACTCCTGCTGCTACTACTAGTACTACTCCTGCTGCTACTACTAGCACTACTCCTGCTGCTACTACTAGCACTACTCCTGCTGCTACTACTAGTACTACTACTGCTGCAACTCCTGCTGTTGCTACCACTAGTACTATTACTGCTACTAGTCCTACTACAGCTGCTGCTACTACTGCTGCAATTGCTAATGTTACTAGCACTAAGATAAGATAAGATTGCTTTATTTATCTCACAGAGGAGAAATTTACATGTCACATTTGGCATGGATAGAGACACTCAGATTGTGCAAAGGGAGGAAATGTGCAAACATGTTACATGCAGGATATATGTACAATAAAGTGACAATAATTATGTACAACAAAAGTGACAAGTGTCAATTGGAAACAGTGTCAATAGTAGTGCAGGTTTTCACACAGTGATCATTTAAAGTGACTTATTGTACAGTCTGACAGCGGTGGGGATAAAGGCCCTGTGGTAGCGCTCCTTCCTACACTGAGGGTGCCTCAGTCTTCCACTGAAGGAGCTCCTCAGCTCCTCTACAGTCCTGTGCAGTGGGAGGTGTTGTTCATGATGGAGGTGGCTTTGGCTAGCACCTCCTGTCCCTCACCTCCTGCACAGAGTCCAGGGAGCAGCCCAGAGTGGAGCTGGCCCTCCTGACCAGCTTGTTCAGTCTGTTTCTGTCCCGCTCTGTGCTGCCCGGGGCCCAGCACACGGCAGCGTAGTATATGGCTGAGGCTACCACAGAGTCATAAAAAGTCCTGAGCAGAGGCCTGCTCACTCCGAAGGACCTCAGCCTCCTCAGAAGGAAGAGGCGACTTTGGCCCTTCTTGTGCAGGGCGTTTGTATTATGGGACCAGTCCAGTTTATTGTTAATGTGAACACCCAGGTACTTGAAGCTGTCCACCAGCTCAATGTCCTCCCCCTGGATGTTCAGCAGCGTGTGGGAAAGTGGTTTTCTCCTGAAGTCGATGATCATCTCCTTGGTCTTACTGGTGTTCAAGCACAAGTGGTTGCGCTCACACCAGTCGACAAAGTCCTTGATAACCGACCGATATTCCAGTTCGTTCCCCTCAGACACACAGCCCACGATGGCGGAGTCGTCGGAGAACTTCTGCAGGTGACAGCTGTGTGTGTCGTGTGTGAAGTCTGAGGTGTAGATGGTGAAAAGAAACGGTGAGAGGACAGTGCCCTGAGGGGCCCCAGTGCTGCAGACGACCACCTCAGACTCACAGCTGCGCAGCCGCACTACTTTTGTGTTTTACAATTGTTATTTTTCTTGCTTGCTTTTTTCTACCTGAGATGTTGCTGCAGTTCATTGATCATGGTTTTACACTGGTCCAGACCAGAGCAGAGAGGATTCATGGTTTTACACTGGTCCAGACCAGAGCAGAGAGGATTCATGGTTTTTTTTTTTTTCTAGCATCTCACTTTGGACGAGAGCAAAGAAAGTAGGACACCGAGCGGCCACTCCGCCTCTGCTGCTGTGACCTAAAGTGCTGTTGCATTTTATCACAATTGTTAGCTATTTTCTTGTATTTGTTTTATTTGTTTGTTGACACCTGAAATTCTTCTACAGGGAATCAATAAAGTATCTATCTTTCCATCTATCTACTGCTACAATTCATATTTTACAATTAATTGCACTTTACATTAGTACTTCAGGCACTTTACAACAGTACTTTAAGATAGTACTTGTACTTCTGCAGGAGAATGGACAGAGACGATATGGTGGGCCTCCTCCAAACTGGGATGGACCTCCTCCAGAACGAGGCTCCGAGATCTTTGTGGGAAAACTCCCTCGAGATCTGTTTGAAGACGAGCTGGTTCCCCTGTGTGAGGAGGTAAAGTATTACTTTTGTATTACTCAGATACTCCAAGAGGCAAAGTACTACATACAAATATTCTTCTTCTTCAGTTCGGTCAGATCTACGAGGTGAGGATGATGATGGACTTCAACGGTAACAATCGCGGCTACGCCTTCGTCACCTTCAGCAACCGCCAAGAGGCTCGCACTGCCATGAGGCACCTCAACAACCACGAGATCAGGTCAGACCCTCAACATGAGGCTTTCTACAACCACGAGGTCAGACCCTCAACATGAGGCGCCTCAACAACCACGAGGTCAGACCCTCAACATGAGGCTTTCTACAAACACGAGGTCAGACCCTCAACATGAGGCGCCTCAACAACCACGAGGTCAGACCCTCAACATGAGGCTTTCTACAAACACGAGGTCAGACCCTGAACATGAGGCACCTCAACAACCACGAGGTCAGACCCTCAACATGAGGCTTTTAACAACCACGAGATCAGGTCAGACCCTCAACATGAGGCTTTCTACAAACACGAGGTCAGACCCTCAACATGAGGCTTTCTACAACCACGAGGTCAGACCCTCAACATGATGCGCCTCAACAACCACAAGGTCAGACCCTCAACATGAGGCGCCTCAACAACCACGAGGTCAGACCCTCAACATGAGGCGCCTCAACAACCACAAGGTCAGACCCTCCACATGAGGCGCCTCAACAACCACGAGGTCAGATCCTCAACATGAGGCGCCTCAACAACCACAAGGTCAGGACATTACGGAGGCTTTAAACCTTGGGTGGTGTTTACACAGGGACACTGCGGCAGTAAAATGATAACGTTGAGTGTCGGTTTGGCCTCCTGTTTACATGGAGACAGTGTTTCACGTGAAAACACAAGTGTTGAGAAACAGCCTCCAGAGTGGAACAGAACAGATACTCTGCAGCGGGGGCTGTTTTAGGGCAGCGTGAAGAAAAAGGTGTGAGTTCTCTGCTGCTATGACCTCACCACTTCCTCCACGAACATTTGGACATGTGCAGTAGCCGAGAACAAACACTAACAACAGCGGCGCCGGGTACACTAACTAGCTACATGTGCTGAGCGCCACACGGAGGAGGATTCTACTCCTTTGTTTGTCGAAACAAAACCATGCAAAGCTGTAGTTTTAGTTTCCATTTTTGCAGCTTCTGTTAAACGCAGTATGATGTTGGTTAGTTCACGTATTTGCGAAAGACATTCCACTGCCCACTACTGGCCCGGCGCTAGAACTATGGTGCAGACGCTGTACACTTAACATCAAAGCCTGATTGTTTTTGCTAATTGCTTTGCAGCGCCTCTGTCAAGACGGGCCTTAATGTACCGCAGCAGACACAGACTGGAATCTTGGGTCACCTGTAGATAACTGGGTTGTGTTTCAGACCGGGTCGCCTGCTCGGTGCTTGTCCCAGTGTGGATAACTGCCGTCTGTTTGTGGGGGGGATCCCGAAGTCCAAACGTAGAGATGAGATCCTCCTGGAGATGTCAAAGGTCACGGAGGGCGTCAGTGATGTCATTGTTTATCCCAGCGCCAACGACAAAAGTAAAAACAGAGGATTTGCTTTTGTGGAATACGAGAGTCACAGAGCAGCTGCTATGGCCAGGAGGAAACTGCTACCAGGTACTACTGATACTGCTACTACAAGTACTTTTACTGATACTGCTACTACAAGTAGTTCTACTGATACTGCTACTACAAGTACTTTTATACTGCTACTACAAGTACTTTTACTGATACTGCTACTACAAGTACTTCTACTGATAATGCTACTACTAGTACTGTTACTACAATAATAATAATAATAATAATGCATTGGTTTTATATAGTGCTTTTTTGGACACTCAAAGACGCTTTACATGTTTTTATTCATTCACTCCATACACAGTGGTCATAAACTACTACTGTAGCCACAGCTGCCCTGGGGCACACTAACAGAAGCGAGGCAACCAGTATGCCACAACGGCAGTTTGGCACTTTACAGCCGCAGCCGCCCCATTGTGGCATCTGGTGTTCCAAGAGGTTAAGTGTCTTGCCAAGGACACAACGACAGCAGATAGTGGGAGTCGGTGGAGAAAGTCTTATGGTGGGATCGAACCCACAACCTCCAGGCTCAAAGACCAACCAACTGAGCTACTGTCACTACTGTTATTACAAGTACTACTACTACTACTGCTGCTACTACAAGTACTGCTACTACAATTGCTGCTACAAGTACTACTACTGCTACTACAAGTACTATTACTTCTACTACTACCAGTAGTACTACTAGTGCAAGTACTATTTTACATCCATTTTCTTCCGCTTCATTCTTTGCCGGGGCGTGGGGGCAGCAGTCTGAGAAGAGACGCCCAGACTTCCCTATCCACACACATTTCCTCCAGCTCATCCGGGGGGACCCCAAGGCGTTCCCAGGCCAACTGAGAGGCACAGTCCCTCCAGCGAGTTCTGGGTCTTCCCCGGGGCCTCCTTCCGGTGGGACGTGCCCGGTACACCTCCCGAGGGAGATGTTCGATAGACCTGCTTTAGGCCTGCTTTAGACCTGGCCTTGGGGGTAGAACTGCTATAGACCTGCTTTAGACCTGCTTTAGCCCTGGTCTCTGTCCTGTAGGTCGAATCCAGCTTTGGGGACACGCCATTGCGGTGGACTGGGCGGAGCCTGAGGTGGAGGTGGATGAGGAAACCATGGCAACAGTGAAGATTCTGTACGTGAGAAACCTGATGCTGCAGACGACCGAAGAAACGGTGGAGAGAGAGTTCAATAGTGTTCGCCCAGGTAAGGGTCAGGGACAGGGGTCAGGGGTCACGGACAGGGGTCAGGTGTCATGGACAGAGGTCAGGGACAGGGGTCAGGGACAGGGGTCAGGGACAGAGGACAGGGACAACATTAGTTTGTAGCTAACCCTGTCTCTTGTAGGAGTTGTGGGTGTTACAGTTAGCATTAGCTGGTAGCTAACACTATCTGTCGTAGGGGCTGTGGAGCGAGTGAAGAAAATCAGAGATTACGCTTTTGTTCACTTCAGTCAACGAGAAGACGCTCTGAATGCTATGAACCAACTGCACGGGAAGGTAGGTTACTGAGTACTGCAGTAGTATGTCTGCAGTAGTACTGCACTAGTACTCTAACCCGGTCGGCACTAGATCATATACGGAATCGGGACGAAACCGGAAGTAACAATCCTACTTTCGAATTAGTTTTAGTGGTGACTGGTTAAGTTTTAGGTGTCTGGGTAAGATGGTTAAGGTTAGGGTTGAGGCTGGGTTGGGGTTATTTTATGGTAATGGCTGGTTAAGTTTAGGCATGAATAGGTATTTTGTTATATTTACTTCCGCTTCCGTCCCGTATATGATCTAGTGCTGACCACTCTAGCCCTAGCTCTAACCATTTCCTGTAAAAGGACTCTTCTAATCATGAATATTTGAGCCTAACTCTAAGCCATATTCCAGGTGATTGACGGCTCAGCTGTAGAAGTGACTCTGGCCAAACCTGTGGATAAAGACAGTTATGTGAGATACACTCGAGGGACAGGAGGCAGAGGAGCGGCTATACAGCAGGACTACGCCCCCTATGCTCTGGGACAGGTGATGCACGTATGCATGTGTGTGTCTATGTGTGTCTTTATCTGTGTCTCTATCTGTGTCTCTATCTGTGTCTCTGTGTGTGTGTCTGTGTGTCTGTGTGCCTCTGTGTGTGTGTGTGTAACCAAAACCTGTATTGTAGGTTTATGAGCCCTCCTGGTCATACCTCGGAGCTCCGGTCTTTTACGCTCCTCAGACTTTTGTTCCCTCACTTCGCTTTAACAAGACACCGGTTTGTGGGCGTGGCCTAATCCGCACACCGTCAATCCGAGGTGAGTCCTGACCCAGACTGGACCTGGTCCAGACCATGATCAGAATTACACTGAACAATAATACAAAAGCAGATTCACTACAGGGTTTAAGCTTTGGTCTTTGTGTTTCATTTTAAAAAGTTAGGGTTAACCATAAGTGTTAGCAAAGAGTGTAAAGTACCAAGAGGCCAAACTCCCCAGAACCAAAGAGTGTAAAGAACCAAAAGACCAGACTCAACAGAATGCCCCATTGCAACAAACGCAGTCAAAACCGAAGAGCAGCACCGCCTTCTTGGACTGAACTCAACACAACTGTCATAGAATACAGGAGCAACACAACTGTCATAGACAGAAGCAACACAACTGTCATAGAATACAGAAGCAACACAACTGACATAGAATACAGAAGCAACACAACTGTCATAGACAGAAGCAACACAACTGTCATAGAATACAGAAGCAATACAACTGTCATAGAATACAAGAGCAACACAACTGTCATAGAACACAGAAGCAATACATTTATTTCCACATAAGCAAATGAACATTTTGGTGACACACACACATGCACGCACAAACACACAATAGATCCATCCATGGGTATAGTATGTCGCTATGGTAACTAGAGTTTTGCCTCTTGTTATCTTGTGAGCTCTCCCAGCCCAGGACCTGCTGCTGTGTTTATACTTTTGTTCAGTTCTAAATCTGTAAAAATTAAACATTTGAATCAGGAATGATGATTATTACCAGGGGTGCACATAACTTTTTGAGATTTTATACTTGCTTCTTTATTGTGCTGAAGTTTAGATTTGCTCAGATCCACTCTCCGCCCAAAAAGAAATTAACAAAAAACAAACAAGACGGCCTGTTGTGGTTTGGTCTGTTTGATTTGTTCACAACATTTTACTTACTTACTTTTGGGCACAACCAACATGCATTATCAATGCAAGGGAAAATGTAGGTACCCCAGCACTTTGACGGTAGCCTGGTCGCACCACACCATAGTACAAATTACATTTCGTACCAAGGTCTGGATTTGCTCCATTGAGCTCTGTTAACAGGTGGGAGGGGCTAACTCCTTTTGCAGATTGAAACGATTGGATCTGACTTTACCGTGACGTATGTAATGCGCTCCGGTTTCAATTCCTTGTTAGAACCCAAACAAAATACTTTACTATTGGATTCTTCACCATTGCCAAACTACAACCAGCCCGTTCGGCGCAAACTCTTGACTGACACCTACCTACAACACCCGCCTCGCTGATTGGTCGGATGGGATTCAACCGATGTAATTGCAGACACTGGGACCAGACCCAGACGGTACATGCAGGGAAATGATAATTGACCGGAGTTTACAAATGGCAAAGGCCAAGCTACTTTGGGGGGAGACACAGGGAAGACATGGACACTTACTGAGGCTCCATAGTCCAGTTCTGTTTCTTGCAGCGGTGCATTTATTACGTGCACAGGTTACGCACAGACCGGCGTTGCCGTCAAAGCGGCTCACAGGCCACTGGAGACGGGAACCGCTGCCATTACAAAGCGGCCCCAGTTGCTACCGGGTCAGAACGGCCAGGAGGATGTGAAACCCCTTTCGAGTATGTACAGCAAACAACAGCAAGTGCCCACGGTCACGTGCGCGCCCTCCCGGGAAGCGCCCCACTATCTGAGAAGGACTGGTCTGTGTGAAGTACTCATTACTTCACATAAGCGCTAACTAACTCAAGTGATATTACGCATTTCTGATTCTTGTCACAAATGCGTACCTGCGTACCAGTTATGTGCACCCCTGATTATTACAAAAGTGATCAATGGTCTTTTTGAAGATGTGTTCACAAAGACCCACATGTGTGCGGCTAACCCTGGATTAGCTTAACCTGGATATGCCAACACTTATCCAGTGTGCTACAGACACATGTACTGTAGCTAACCTTAAAGAAGCTAGTCCTAAACACATGAAGCTAACCCTGGATAAGCTAACTATGATGAAGCTACCGCATGTAGCTAACCCTGGATAAGCTAACTATGATGAAGCTACCGCATGTAGCTAACCCTAAAGTGGAGGTCAGAGTGTGAACACTTCCTCAAACAGCTGTTGTTTTGGTCCAATTAACTGGGTCACAGGGTCAGAGGTCACATACAGACTGTCATATAGACTATCATATAGACTATATTTAGGCCATCAAGACTGTCAAGACTGTCTGTATAACAGAACTGTTCTACAGACTGTCTGTATAACAGAACTGTTCTACAGACTGTTCTACAGACTGTTCTACAGACTGTTCTACAGACTGTCTGTATAACAGAACTGTTCTACAGACTGTCTGTATAACAGAACTGTTCTACAGACTGTTCTACAGACTGTTCTACATACTGTTCTACAGACTGTTCTACAGACTGTTCTACAGACTGTTCTACAGACTGTTCTACAGACTGATCAACAGACTGTTCTACAGACTGTCATTCAGACTGTCATACAGACTGTAACTCTGACCCGGTGACAATGGTGACTTGATCTGCTCTCTGATTGGCTGAAGTGATCTTCTCTCTGATTGGCTGATTCTGATGATGTCTCTGTAGACGTTTACATGAGTCTGCCTGTAGGGGCCGCCGGTGTGCGCGGGCTTCCCAGGGGCGGGGCTTACATCACAGGGGGTGGGGCTTATCTCACCGGCGGCGGAGTCACCGGACGCACTGGGGGCGGGGTCTTAACCCAGCTTAACCCAGCCCAAAAACTGGACCCTAAACAAAACCAAGAAAAACTCTTTGACCTCCTGCCGGGAATGGAACTAACACCAATGAAAGCCACCAAGACTCCAATCCAGGTACCAGACCCGGACCAGACCCGGACCAGACCTGGACCAGACCAGAACACAACCAGCACCAGACCAGACCCTTTAGCCAACACCAGTGAAGGTCCCTGTATTAGCAAGTTCTGATGGTACCTCCCACATGATTGCAAGTCCTCAAGGACTTCTGTCAGATGAACCATTGGGGCTGTGATACAATGTTCTGATGGTACTTTACACATGGTTGCAGGTCCTTGAGGACCTCTGTCAGAAGAACCATTGGGGGTCTCCAGTTTACGAGCTTCACTCGGCGCTGGGTCCAGACCAGCGACAGCTGTTCCTCTACAAAGTGACTGTCCCTGCACTCGTGACTCAGTTTCCCACTGTGTGAGTGTGGACCAGGGTTAGGGCTCAAAGATACCATAGACATGGACCCCGTGACCAAACATGTGACTGTCTTCCCACAGACAGCCTGTGACTCCCTCCAAACTGAGCACATCTGTGGAGGAGGCGAGGCTCCATGCAGCAGAACACACTCTGAACACTCTGGGTCTGAGCGACATTTCTGATCCAGGATCTGGGACTGGACCAGGTCTTGTACCAGGAACCATCTCTGGACCAGTGTCCGGGACCATCAGCCCCGGGGCGCTGGCCTACACAGGTGAGTGAGGTACGAACTAACAACCAACTAACCCTCTGCACATTGATCATCAAAACTGAAAACACATCCAAACTTTTCACTTGAACAAAGCAGCGTTTGTGTTATGTCCGTCCCTCGTCACACAGGACCTAACCCTAACCCACTCCTGCGGTCACAAGCACAACTTCAAGCCTGGTTTAAAGTGGGCCTAGGCCCAGATCGCGTGCTTGGGCACAGTTGAAAGTGGTGGGCCTAGGCACAGTTGTAAAGCCCAGAGGGGGGTCAATGAGGCGGGCAGTGGGGAGCGGGGGATGAGGTGTGGTGGGGACCTGATATTGTGCGTCACATTACGCCTTCCTGCTGTGCCCGCTGTGATGTGCATTTTCACACACGTCTCTACCTAGCAGTCGCATACTTTTGCATTCTCCCTTGGTTGTGTTACACCTTTCATGCGAGCCGCCGGACCGTTGTAAAGGGGCAAAAGGAGGCGTTTAACTACCTTCTGTTCTAACCCTTGCTGTCACAGTGTGGTGCTATTCCAATAACACTTCAAACTGTTTATTAAAGAACCAGACCATTTTGTGGCCAAAACACACCAACATTCACTTTTCATTCTCATTCATTCATTTTTCAGGGTCTGGTAAACTGGTCAACTTAGACTGCTCAATGGCCTGGACCAGTTCATGGCAGTGAATGTGACCTAAGAATATTCACCTCCACCATCATTTTGAATTGTTGCTATAGACATAGAATTTGACCTATGTGTATGCATTAGTGACAAAACGGTTCACAGGTGCTACTGATATTGTTTCTTCCACTATGCCTTGACAAATTTTAAGAAGGAACCATTGAGAACCACAGTTATGTAAAAGAACTACCAAAACAAGAATCTTTTATAAAAAGTTTGATGCAAAAATCTATAACCGGCATCTAGAAATTGAGTTTAAACTCAAAGCTCTTGGTGTAAAGTCCTCCTCCACGAGTGCAGTGTCTCTGTGTCTGAGAGCCTCACGTCATATGTCAGCAGTATCTGCTCAGAGCCGACATGGATGTGTTATATTATTAACCAGTTCTTCTGCATCCAACACGTTAGCAGAACGTGTATACTGTCAAAGGAGAAACTCAGGCTGGAGTCTATGTTCAAACTGTGTCAGCCCTGGTTTTGTCCTGGTTTTGTCCTGGTTTGTCCTGGTATTGTCCTGGTTTAGTCCTGGTTTAGTCCTGCGACAGTAGTGTCACATTCAAACAGGTATAGTAGACGACATGCTAACATGTTGTCCATGTCCACAGGTCCCAGGATAGAACCATGGGGCGCTCCACGTGCCATGACTGTAATGTCAGACATAGACAAAGTGGGCCCTGTCGTCTTGTGTTCTGTTACATAAAACACATAAAAAAAACACTTAAAGTGTGATAAACAAATAAACTGCCCTCTTCCTACAGCCCCTCACTGTGAAACTCTTTTATTTGTTTATGTTGTTGTTTCTGCAGCGTTTCCTCTGGCGTCACTCAAGCAAACTCTGAACCAAGACCTGACCTTCGCCTACGAGGGCTACCCTACCTATACCCTGCGACCTACCGCTCTGCTGGGCCCCTGATCCGCCCCACGACCTGCCCCTCTGCTGGGGCCCTGACCCTAACTCTGTGACCTGCCCCTCTGCCGGGGCCCTGATCCTAACCCTGTGACCTGCCCCTCTGCTGGGGCCCTGACCCGCCCCACGACCTGCCCCTCTGCTGGGGCCCTGACCCTAACTCTGTGACCTGTCCCTCTGCTGGGGCCCTGACCCTAACTCTGTGACCTGTCCCTCTGCTGGGGCCCTGACCCGCCCCACGACCTGCCCCTCTGCTTGGGTCCTGACCCTAACCCTGTGTCCCGTCCTGCTGAGGCGACTGTAAGGACCACACGGAGGAACATTCTAACAAAGCAACAGCGCCCCCTGGAGCCTCAGTTTTAGTCCGAGGCCGTCCCAAAGTCCAATCAAACGGAGGCAGGTCTTTTATGATTTTATCTTGTGTCTGTGAGCCCTGACCCAAGGTGTCTGTGAGCCTCAGCCTTATGATTGGCTTCAATTCTGTAATTAATTTTCCATAATTTACATTGTTCATCTTTATTTTGTGTTTTTACTTTAAACTGTGAACGTTTTGGTTTCTGAGCCTTTTTTATAAGAACTACCTTTTAATGACTTTAACTGACCTTTACCCCTGACCATGACCTTTAACCCTGACTCTGAGGAGGTCTGGTACCCCTGACCCTTTGGGTTCAGGATCAGGGGTAGGGGTCAGAGTTCATTATATTTGAAACAATATTTAATATATATTTTTGTATCTTTCTAAACAAAACATCACCAGCTCCTGAAAGTCTGAGTCAAAATCTACTTTTGCCTGAAACCAAAACATGTGAGCTCTGAACAGTGACACATGAAGGTGAGTCTGGGTCACCCTCACATGCGTCTGAGCAGGTTGAGGGGGACCTTGACCCCTCATAACGTTTCGGTGTCTGTGATTCTAAACAGTTGTGGTGCAGATGTGTCATAATCAAATCTGAGAAAAGTAAAGAAACTAAAATATGTTTAATTGTGTGTGTGACTCTGCTTCATTTTGGAGAGAGAAACACCAATTGTCTCTCTCTGACACTCTCTCTGGTCTCACTCTGGTCTCTCTCCCTAGTCTCTCTCTTTCTGGTTTCTTTCTCTCTCTGGTCTCTCTTTTTCCCTGGTGTCTCTCTCTGGTTTCTTTCTCTCTCTGGTCCCTCTCTCTGGTTTCTTTTTCTCTCTGGTCTCTCTCTCTCTCTCTGGTCTCACTCTTTTTGTAGAGTTCGAGCCCAAAGGACAAAAGGGGTTTCCACAAACTATGACTTCACGACTAAACCAGGTCTGGACCAGGTCTGGATCGGTCTCTCTGATGTACACTTTTTTCTAGTCTTTTCTCTGCTACTGAAGTGATTTATGTTCACACCTGTTATACCACTGTCCCTGAAATATGAGTCCTGGTTCAGACCTGGGACTTCTTTCTCTCTCTAGTATCTCTCTCTCTCTCTGGTCTCTCTCTCTGGTCTCTCTTTCTGGCCTCTCTCTCACATGTTGGATTCACATCAGTGACTTTGAGGAAGTGATTATTCTGCAGTGCGGGCCCCAAGAGCAGGGAACTCTGGGAAACTCATCATACACACACACATACATATAGAGAGACACACACACACGCTTTGTAGAGTGTGTGTGCTAGTTTATCCAAGCCAAAATATTGAATGCTGTGTATCCCATCCCTGCCCTGCCTGGCACCTCCCCTCTCATCCTGGACTCAGTCTGACCTCACCTCAGCGCCAGGGAAGCGGCTGAAGGTCAAGTGTCTTTTGTTTCGCACAATAAACCAAGACTCATCCATCACTCCTGCTTCAGGGCGGATGTGGGTGAGGCTGCTGCCCCAGGGCAGATGTGCCTGAGGTTTGTGTCTGAAATCAAACCTAGGACCTTGTTGCTGTGAGCCACAAGCACCAATCTCAGTCTGACACATGTTTACAGTGAGAGGATCTATTTCTGTGGCTCATTCTTCACAGATCTGACTAAACCAGGAAATGGGTGGAGTCTGCTCTGCTCCTCTTGGTTCTGATAGAAAACCTGCAGCCACAGCCCTTTCTGGACTGGTTTGGACACCGGCATCACATGTGATGCTGTGGACTCTGAAGGGTGTAAATTAAGAAGGTCTTTCCTAACTGTCCCTAAAACCACTGTCGCCCTAAAACCCAGTAGGAGAAAAGTGGGAAACCTTGGGGAGGATTCAGGACCTCAGCTACAGGATGAGGACGAACACACAGCGGCCGCAAAACGTGGACAGGTCCGGTGCAGGACGGAAGCAATTCCCAGGCAGGTTGGGCAGGGCAACTCGCATGCGCAGATTGAGGGGGCCGGGTTTAGGGGTCCCACAATGGGACAATTGGTAAATAGCAGTGAACAGACTACAGTCAAAATCCTAATAATGCAGATCAAGTAGGAAGGAGGAGAGGATAGTGCTCAAGTTACTCTACTTCTCCCAGCAGACTGACTCCATCTGCAGCTTGACTGACAGTCTAAGATTTTTAGTCTTCCTTGATATACTGTATGATCCAGCATAGTTGTTTAGCAATAAGCTTTTCGAGAATTTTAGATATAAAAATAAGGTTTGAGATTGGTCTGAGGATCAAGGTTTTTTTTCAGAAGAGGTTTGATTCCTGCTGTTTTAAAAGCTTGTGGGACATAGCCACTTTGATAAGATGTACTTAGATAGGATCTATTATCTATTATTAAATGAAGTGTGTCTTTGAAAAGCCTCGACGGGATTGCATCTAAAATGCAAGTTGAGGTTTTAGAGTATGCAGTCATAGACATCACTTCCACTTGGTCCTCTCTAGTTTAGCATATGTTTGGGAAGGTAAGGCTCAGGGAAGGCTAAACTCCTCAGACTGTCAGTCAAGCTGCAGATGGAGTCAGTCTGCTGGGAGAAGTATGCTAACTTGAGCACTATCCTCTCCTCCTTCCTACTTTTTCTGTCTACTAACCCTAACCCTAACCCTAACCCTAACCCATTATTAGAATTTGGACTGTAGTCTGCTCATTGCGCGACAACGGGACCTCTGAACCTGGCCTCCTCCATCTACACCTGCGGACTGCCCTGCCTGAACAGCCTGGGAGTTGTTTCAGTCCTGCGCCAATCCTGTCCATGTCCTGCGGCCGCTGGGTGGCCCTGGTCCATGTTCTGTAGCTTAGGTCCTGGATCTATAGACCTTCTGTCCGTGTGGAGTCGATCCCTCTCTCAATGTGGATCTCCCCGAGTTTCTCACCTTTTTCCCACTGGGTTTTAGTGTTTTTCCTTGCCGATACAGGAGGGACTGTGATGATCCAGGACACTTTAACATTCTACAACTTGTATGACATTTATCAACATTCATGGACATTGTATGGACCAATACATATGTGTATTTTTTGTGTCTCAACTGTTTATTCTCTGATCTGTGTTGGTGATTTCAATGGTTTTGTTAAGTCCTCTGAGATGACTGCTGGTGTGATTTGAGGCTATACAAGAATAAATTGTATTTTACTGTCTTGTATTGTACTCGTTGAGGCGCACTGAAGAGTTTAAGTGGGACATTAAGTTTACTGCTTCAGCCTGTTCATCACTAATATCAGGATATTGGTATTTTATCATTAAAGAGGTGAAGAAAGTTGACACTGTGTGAGATTGGTATTATAGGTTTGATTGCACTATGACAGTTTGTGAGTTTAGAACCTCCTTGAAGTTTCGGGGACCTGCTCTCCACTCTCTGTGGATAGGTTCCGCGTGGGAGTGGCGACATCCAGTTTTCTAACGTTCTGTTTTATGCAGTTGGATATTATACCACTGCGACAATGATCTAATCCTAACAGTTTACTGTTTTATAGAAACTTCTGCATTTAATGCAGATTTCAAAGACTCCATAGTGATGTCCACAGTGCGGTCGTTGACCGAGGGACTGAAGCAGCTGTGAGCAGGTTCACCTGAAATGGCATTTGACACTGTATTAGTTCTCTGTGTTAGTTTATCCCGTGGTGCAGGAAGGTTTTTTAGCCTGAGATTAGACGTGATCAAGAAATGATCAGATTGTAACAGGTTCTGACGCAGTGCGTTAATACTGGAAACCTCACTATCGTATGTCAGGTCAATGTCCAGAGTGTGGTCATGAAAGTGAGTAGGTTCCTCAACCTTCTGAGTAAAACCAACACCGTCTAGAATGACGCTGAAAGCTTAAACTGTCGGTGCTGTCGTCCACATGTATATTGAAGTCTCCAGTTACAACTATGTTTTCCCATTCCAAAACTAGGTTTGAAATTAAGTCAACGAAGTCTGTTAGGAACTCACTGTAGGGACCAGGAGGTCAGTATAAAACTATAAATAACACTGCTTTTTGTTTTCTCCACCCAGGACAGGTGACTGAAAGCTAAATGCATTATTGGGTTTAAAGTGACTGTCTGCAGTTTGTCAGAAAGAGAGAGAGGTACTTGTTTTGGAAAAAACGACGCAAGCTCCTCCCCCTTCCTTTCTGATTGGTCTACACCTACGTTTCCGCAAAACTTTTAAATGTTAATCAGAGAACACATTATACATATACATTATTAATACACATGCACGGAGGATTTCAGAATTATTTGTAAACGTTTTACTGAAAAAAATAATATTTTTATGCATAAAAAAAGCGATCGCGGCAAACCAGGAAGTCTCTTTTTTTTTAGGACACATCTGCAGAGGATCTGATTATGAATATAAGTTCAGTATATAAATGATTATGGATATAAGTTCAGTATAAGTTCAGCCTATAAATGATTATGGACATAGGTTCAGTATATAAATGATTATAGATATAGGTTCAGTATATAAATGATTATAGATATAGGTTCAGTATATAAATGATTATGGATATAGGTTCAGTATATAAATTATTATGGATATAGGTTCAGTATATAAATGATTATAGATATAGGTTCAGTATATACATGATTATGGATATAGGTTCAGTATATACATGATTATGGATATAGGTTCAGTATATAAATGAGTAACTGCGCAAATGTTCAGAATTCTTTGTTCAGTTTTCATGTAGTTCCAGAGCCTAATAGAGGCTTGATTCGGAGGCTCCGCGAAAACAAACAACTGAGCATGAGCAGCTACGAGCATCAGCGCCGATGATTGACAGCCCTTGGCACGACTCGATTGGTTAGAATTAATAACCCATTTTTTATCAAAATTTGAGGCCAGGAGGTCAATTTAACACATTTCCTAAAATTTGTAATTCATTTAGAGTTCCAGACTATAACTTTAAGATTTAGAAGTAGGTTGGTGATATGATCGCAACACCGCCACCGCAACCTGTAGCTCTTGCTTTCTGGTAGATACCATGCGTCGGAAGTGCACTCATTCAATCTGACGTAGTCGTCTTGTTGGAGCCAAGTCTCAAATAGTGCAAGTAAATCCAAGTTGTTGTTTCTAATTTGTTATTTATTATTTTAGGCGCGATTTAGACAAGATTGATCTGACATTCCATAACCCGCATTTAACAACCCCTTGTTTTAGAACTATTTTTGTCTGTCTGAACTTTTATTAAGTTATTGTGTACTCAGATCCAAGTACCTAGATACAGATATAGTTAGTATCAGTGGGGGCGGGTCCCGGCTCAAAAGTGGCCAAAACGACGTGCGCTGACATGCTGCAATACCACCCCGGGCCGATGGGGGTGGACCCAGAATAAAAATTAGCCAATGCTAACATATAGCATTAGCTGACCTCTCAAAAACGTCTTTACAGGATGGTCCAAAAGTTGGCTCTTGGCCCAAAGCTCCGTTCCACATGTGTGTCAATGCTGAGGGGGGTGAATTTTTTTGGACCACTCTAGTTTAGCCGCTGTGAATTTTTGAAGTCTCTCGTTTAAATGAATGGGGCTCGTGCAGCTGACGCATGCGCAGTTGCGTTTTTTCACAATTTTCCAGCCCCCGCGGCCATTTTGAATCACTCCATGAAAGCCCAATTTTTGGCCCATTAGTTAGAACGGCGGAGATAGGCGTGACTACGTCCGTTAATATATATACGGTCTAGGGTTTGTACCCATAAAATAACAAAACCGTAAATTACTATAATATACCTTTTCTGTTACATTTACATTGACACAATAAAAACAATATGCCCTCTGCGTTAGAGTGAGGGAGGTGCAGCATCCTGCTGTGGAGGAGACTGTAATCAGAGTGTCTGCCTCCCTCATCATCATCACTGTCTCTGCCTCCCTCATCATCACTGTCTCTGCCTCCCTCATCATCATCACTGTCTCTGCCTCCCTCATCATCACTGTCTCTGCCTCCCTCATCATCATCACTGTCTCTGCCTCCCTCATCATCATCACTGTCTCTGCCTCCCTCATCATCACTGTCCCACAAGCCTCTGCAAAAAAAGACCTTCTGGACCTGGGAACCTTCTGGACCTGAGGACCTTCTGGACCTGAGAACCTTCTGGACCTGAGGACCTTCTGGACCTGAGAACCTTCTGGACCTGAGAACCTTCTGGACCTGAGGACCTTCTGCAGCTCTCTCTCTGGAACACATCAGGAACTCAGACTTCAGAATTTCAAATCACGGTCCAAAACTGCTGCCGGTCTGGTTTCCATGGCTACAGTACATTTTTACAGCATCCCAGGGTTCAGAAGATTCCCCAGGGCCTGGGCCTGGTTAAGACCTGGTTCAAACTTTGTTCAGACCTAGTTCAGACCTGGTTCAGTCTTAGTTCAGACCTCATTCAGACCTGGTCCAGTCCTGATTTATTCCTGGTCCTGGTCCTGTCTTAAATAAGTACTGATTCAGTCTTGGTGCTGGTCCACTCGTAATTCAGACCTGGTCTAGTTCTGGTCCAGTCCTGGTTTAGTCCTGGGTTGGTCCAGTCGTGGTCTAGTCCTGGTCCTGGTCCAGTCCTAATTCTGACCTGGTATAGATCTGATCCAGTTCTGGTCCAGTTCTGGTCCAGACTATGTCCAGTACCTGGTTTCAGCCAAGTCCAGATCGGGCTCAGCCGGGTTCAGAGCAGGTCCAGACCTGGTTCAGCACTAGTTCAGACCTGGTTCAGTGTTGGTTCAGTCCTGGGTCAGTCCTGGTTCAGACCTGGGGGAGTCCTGGTTCAGACCTGATTCAGACCTGGTGCAGACCTGGTTCAGACCTGGTTCGGTACTGGTTCAGACCTTGCTAAGACCTGGTTCCGATTTGGTCCAGTCCTGGTCCAGTCTTGAATTAGACCTGGTTCAGACCTGGTTAAGACCTGGTTCACAGCTGGTCCAGATCTGGTCCTGATCTGGTCCAAACCTGGTTCAGACCTTGCTCAGACCTGGTTCAGATTTGGTCCAGTCCTGGTCCAGTCTTGAATTAGACCTGGTTCAGACCTGGTAAAGACCTGGTTCACACCTGGTCCAGACCCGATCCAGACCTGACCTTATTGTGTACTCACCAGTTCAGGACCAGGACCTGAACCAGTCCTGGTTCAGTCCTGGTCCTGATTTAGTCCTGGTTCTAATCCAGTCCTGGTTCTGATTTAGTCCTGGTTTTGGTTCAGACCTAGTTCAGTCCTGGTTCAGTCCTTCTCTGTCATTATCAGCTCCTCCTCTTCATAATTAGAGACTCAATAAAACCAGACCACAAGCACCTGCAGCAGAAACTAGGACCAGGACCAGGACTGGACCAGAACCAGGTCTGAACAAGGACCGGACCAGGACTGCACCAGAACTGAACCAGGACTGGACCCGAACCAGGACTGTCCCAGGACTGAAGTTGGAAGACCAGGAGAAAAACCAGGGTGTGTGTGTGTGTGTGTGTGTGTGTATGTGCGTGTGTGTGTGTGTGTGTGTGTGTGTGTGTGTGTGTGTGTGTGTGTGTGTGTGTTTTATAAATGACCCTTCATAAACAGGACGTGTAGAAGTGACTGCTGCCTAAAAATAAAACAGGATCAAAGGAGCAAATGTACCGCTGTCCCTCCTAGCCCCGCCCCCTGCCCCTCTAGCCCCACCCAACACGCCTCCTGCCCCGCCCCCTGCGCTTCTCTCTCTCCCTCTCTCTCTCACAGTCAGAGCAGAGAGACGTGCAGCTCCGTCAGAGGAACCAAAGGAACCAGAAGAACCAGGCCACGAGAGTCTGAGACCTAAGTCTGGAACCACAGTCTGAGGACCACAGTTTGAGGACCACAGTCTGAGAACCACAGTCTGAGGACCACAGTCTGAGAACCACAGTCTGAGGACCACAGTCTGAGAACCACAGTTTGAGGACCACAGTCTGAGGACCACAGTCTGGAGACCACAGTTTAAGGACCAAAGTCTGAGGACCAAGGTCTGGAAACCACAGTCTGAGGACCAACGTCTGGGGACCATAGTTTGGAGACCACAGTCTGAGGACCACAGTTTGAGGACCACAGTCTGGAGACCCTATGCTTCTTCACTCGTTACTCCTGGAGCTCTATGGATAAGCGCAGGAGCCACTTTCACAACTTCACAAACGCTTGAGGAAATTTATTCTGCTTTTATTTTGCATCGTTCATCGTGTCTTTGGTGCGAGGCTTTTCTGAGGATACTCTGATCTGGACCTGGACCTGAACCATGGATGGAAGGAGTCAGGGCACTACGGAGAGGATATAAGTTGGATTTGAAGTTAAAATGCTAAGGACGATAGGATCCAAGGACACAAAGACAATAAAAACAGACCGGTAGGATACATATAGACAAGGAGATAGGGGCTAGGAGACGAAGAGATAGGACACAAGGGGCCTTAGAGACAAGGAGATAGGACACTCATCGAAAAGGCACATATAGTTTGGGATTGCTCTCATGCCACAGTGATCTTTGGATCTGGTGTAGACCTTTTTTTTAACCTGGTTTAGACCTGGTTTAGACCTGGTGTAGCCCTGGTGTAGACCTTGGTTAGACCTGGGTTAGACCTGGTGTAGACCTGGTTTAGACCTGGTTTAGACCTCATGTGGATTTGGGAGGATCCTTCAGAGATGCAGCTTCAGTCCAAACCCGGAGCAGAGCCCAGAGTCTGGGCTGGGAGCGCGCTGGTGCTGACCGCGTGCACGTGTTTGTCGCTGGTGTGCGCGCTGTTGTGTGCGCTGGCCCTGGCTCACTGTGCGCGGCTGGACGAGCGGCTGGACGAGCGGCTGGACGCGCGGCTGGACGCGCGGCTGGACGCGCAATTAAACGCGCGGTTGGAGCTGCTGCTGGAACAGGTCAGTGTTCAGTGCATTGAACTGGTCTGGTCTGGCTTTAATCTGGGTCTGGTATGGTCTGGTTTCATTTGATCTGGGTCTGGTATGGTATGGTCTGGTCTAATCTGGGTCTGGTCTGGGTCTGGGTCAGGGACTGGTCTGGGTTGGATCTGGAATGGTCTGGTCTGGGTCAGGTCTCTGGGTCAGGTCTGGGATTGGGTCTGGTCTGGGATTGGGTCTGGTCTGGGTCAGGGACTGGTCCTTGTCTGATCTGGGTCTGTGTTTGGTCTGTGTCTGGGTCTGGGTCTGACCCAGAACCAGGACCAAATACCAAGACAAAAGACCAAGACAAAAGTCCTGTATGTGGTTTTGAGCGTATAAGTTGCTCTCTCTAATTCTATAGTTTTATGAAGGAGGCCCGAGCTGATTGGTCAATCACAGAGACATGTGATTGGTTGGCTGGTAAACCAGAGAGAGACCAGAGAGAGACCAGAGAGAGACCTGAGACCAGAGAGAGACCAGAGAGAGACCAGAGAGAGACCTGAGAGAGACCAGAGAGAGACCAGAGAGAGACCTGAGACCAGAGAGAGACCAGAGAGAGACCAGAGAGAGACCTGAGAGAGACCAGAGAGAGACCAGAGAGAGACCTGAGAGAGACCAGAGAGAGACCTGAGACCAGAGAGAGACCAGAGAGAGACCTGAGACCAGAGAGAGACCTGAGAGAGACCAGAGAGAGACCTGAGAGAGACCAGAGAGAGACCTGAGAGAGACCAGAGAGAGACCAGAGAGAGACCAGACAGAGACCAGACAGAGACCTGAGAGAGAGATCAGAGAGAGACCAGAGAGAGACCTGAGAGAGACCAGACAGAGAACAGACAGAGACCAGAGAGAGACCTGAGAGAGACCAGAGAGAGACCAGAGAGAGACCTGAGAGAGACCAGACAGAGACCTGAGAAAGACCAGAGAGAGACCTGAGAGAGACCAGAGAGAGAGACCAGAGAGAGACCAGAGAGAGACCAGAGAGAGACCTGAGACCTCAGCGAGACCAGAGAGAGACCAGAGAGAGACCAGAGAGAGAGACAAGAGAGAGACTTGAGAGAGACCAGAGAGAGACCAGAGAGAGACCAGAGAGAGACCAGAGAGAGACCTGAGAGAGACCAGAGAGAGAGACCAGAAAGAGACCAGAGAGAGACCTGAGAGAGACCAGAGAGAGACCAGAGAGAGACCAGAGGGAGTCTTTGGTTCCCGCGCCCTCACAGATGTCTCTTTGCAGTAAAAACAGCCTCAGACTCATTTGGGCCATTTGCTCCAATTTAACACTTTCACCACAAATGTTTGGTGTTTTCCCACACACACACACACACACACACACACATGCACACATGCACACACACACTCTCACACATGCACGCACACACACACACACACAAAATCAGCTAATACGTCAAGGCAAGTTTATTTATCTGGCACAGTTCAGAAGGCCACTCAAAGATAAAACAATATAGAAAATACAACATGGAAAATATTCACTGTTCTCACGACCCCTGTTGTTGCAGAAACAGAACTGCTTTTTAGCTTGGATTTGATCCTTGTCAGAGAAGAAGTCTGTCTCACATCTTCAGGAAGACTGTTTGAGATTTTAGCCGCATAAATCTGAAACACTGCCTCCTCATGTTTAGTCCTGACTCTGGGACAAGCAGGAGGCCAGTCCCTGTGCTCCTCAGGATAACCTGAGACCAGGACTAATGTGAGAGGACTTCAGGACAGAGACCTGAGACCAGGACTAATGTGAGAGGACTTCAGGACAGAGACCTGAGACCAGGACTAATGTGAGAGGACTTCAGGACAGAGACCTGAGACCAGGACTAATGTGAGAGGACTTCAGGACAGAGACCTGAGACCAGGACTAATGTGAGAGGACTTCAGGACAGAGACCTGAGACCAGGACTAATGTGAGAGGACTTCAGGACAGAGACCTGAGACCAGGACTAATGTGAGAGGACTTCAGGAAAGAGACCTGAGACCAGGACTAATGTGAGAGGACTTCAGGACAGAGACCTGAGACCAGGACTAATGTGAGAGGACTTCAGGACAGAGACCTGAGACCAGGACTAATGTGAGAGGACTTCAGGAAAGAGACCTGAGACCAGGACTAATGTGAGAGGACTTCAGGACAGAGACCTGAGACCAGGACTAATGTGAGAGGACTTCAGGACAGAGACCTGAGACCAGGACTAATGTGAGAGGACTTTAGGACAGAGACCTGAGACCAGGACTAATGTGAGAGGACTTCAGGGCAGAGACCTGAGACCAGGACTAATGTGAGAGGACTTCAGGACAGAGACCTGAGACCAGGACTAATGTGAGAGGACTTCAGGGCAGAGACCTGAGACCAGGACTAATGTGAGAGGACTTCAGGACAGAGACCTGAGACCAGGACTAATGTGAGAGGACTTCAGGACAGAGACTTGAGACCAGGACTAATGTGAGAGGACTTCAGGACAGAGACCTGAGACCAGGACTAATGTGAGAGGACTTCAGGACAGAGACCTGAGACCAGGACTAATGTGAGAGGACTTCAGGACAGTGACGAGACCAGGACTAATGTGAGAGGACTTCAGGACAGAGACCTGAGACAAGGACTAATGTGAGAGGACTTCAGGACAGAGACCTGAGACCAGGACTAATGTGAGAGGACTTCAGGACAGAGACCTGAGACCAGGACTAATGTGAGAGAACTTCAGGACAGAGACCTGAGACCAGGACTAATGTGAGAGGACTTCAGGACAGAGACCTGAGAACAGGGCTAATGTGAGAGGACTTCAGGACAGAGACCTGAGACCAGGACTAATGTGAGAGGATTTCAGGACAGAGACTTGAGACCAGGACTAATTGGAGAGGACTTCAGGACAGAGACCTGAGACCAGGACTAATATGAGAGGACTTCAGGACAGAGACCTGTTGCAGTCTGAGACTGGAGACAAAAGCAGAAGTAGGATCAAAGTCCGCTTTAGAAACTGTATTTTGGATTCTGGTGTTTTTAGGCGGTGATAAAAAGCTGCTGTCACTGATTTGAGGTGATATTAAAGTGTAGGTCTGAGTCCAGTTTTACTCCTGTGGGTTTCTGACCTGGTCTGGAGGTTTTAGGGACAGGGACTGGAGGAGACAGACTGGAGGAGGACCAAGACAATCTCAGTTTAGTCGAAGGAAGTGGTTTTCATCCACTCACTGGTCTGTTGGATGAAGGAGTGAGTCCTCTGGTCCATGTCCTCCTGTCTCAGTGAGTCCTCTGGTCCATGTCCTCCTGTCTCAGTGAGTCCTCTGGTCCATGTCCTCCTGTCTCAGTGAGTCCTCTGGTCCATGTCCTCCTGTCTCATTGAGTCCTCTGGTCCATGTCCTCCTGTCTCAGTGAGTCCTCTGGTCCATGTCCTGTCTTAGTGAGTCCTCTGGTCCATGTCCTCCTGTCTCAGTGAGTCCTCTGGTCCATGTCCTCCTGTCTCAGTTAGTCCTCTGGTCCATGTCCTCCTGTCTCAGTGAGTCCTCTGGTCCATGTCCTCCTGTCTCAGTGAGTCCTCTGGTCCATGTCCTCCTGTCTCAGTGAGTCCTCTGGTCCATGTCCTCCTGTCTCAGTGAGTCCTCTGGTCCATGTCCTCCTGTCTCAGTGAGTCCTCTGTCTCAGTGAGTCCTCTGGTCCATGTCCTCCTGTCTCAGTGAGTCCTCTGGTCCATGTCCTCCTGTCTCAGTGAGTCCTCTGGTCCATGTCCTCTTGTCTCAGTGAGTCCTCTGGTCCATGTCCTCCTGTCTCAGTGAGTCCTCTGGTCCATGTCCTCCTGTCTCAGTGAGTCCTCTGGTCCATGTCCTCCTGTCTCAGTGAGTCCTCTGGTCCATGTCCTCCTGTCTCAGTGAGTCCTCTGGTCCATGTCCTCCGTTCAGTCTCTTGATGCAAAGCTCACAGGATTGGAGGAGAGGGAAATCCACACGCAACAGCTCAGATGTGAATACTTTTTAGGCGCTATTTGACCTGGTTCAGTCCTGGTCTAGTCCTGGTTTAGTCCTGTTTTAGTCCTGGCTTAGTCCTGGTTCAGGACTGGTGTTGAACTAGTGTAGTCCTGGGTTAGACTTGGTTTAGTCCTACTTTAGTCCTGGTTTAGTCCTACTTTAGACCTTGTTTAGTCCTACTTTAGTCCTGGTTTAGTCCTACTTTAGACCTTGTTTAGTCCTGGTTTAGTCCCGGTTTAGACCCCATTTAGTTCTTTGTTAGACCAAGTTTAGTCCTAGTTTAGACCTGGATTAGACCTGATTTATACCTGTTTAATCCTAGATAAATCCTAGTTTTTTCCTGCTTTTGTCCTGGATTAGACCTGGATTAGACCTGGATTAGACTTGGTTTAGACATAGTTTAGTCCTGGTTTAGATCTAGTTTAGTCCTGGTTTAGTCCGGGTTCAGCTCGGTCTTGGAGGTGGATATCTTTAGCAGTATTGTTTGTGTAGAGCAGCTGTTCAGTCTCTTTTGAGTGCGCTCCAGATTCTCAGACATGGGGGTCCAGCCTCACACAGACATTTTGGCACAAATGTAAAGCAAATCCACCACTGTCTGTAATCTGAAGCTCTGCAGCGCCCCCAGTGGCTCAGTTTCATATTTAGGACATTGGAATAATCATTGATTGGAATATAAAGGAAATTATTAAAAAAATATGTTTTATAGGATGGTAGGGGAGAGTGTACATGTGTTTTATAGGATGGTAGGGGAGAGTGTACTTATGTTTTATAGGATGGTAGGGGAGAGTGTACATGTGTTTTATAGGATGGTAGGGGAGAGTGTACATGTGTTTTATAGGATGGTAGGGGAGAGTGTACATGTGTTTTATAGGATGGTAGAGGAGAGTGTACATATGTTTTATAGGATGGTAGAGGAGAGTGTGCATGTGTTTTATAGGATGGTAGAGGAGAGTGTGCATGTTTTTTATAGGATGGTAGAGGAGAGTGTACATGTGTTTTATAGGATGGTAGGGGAGAGTGTGCATATGTTTTATAGGATGGTAGAGGAGAGTGTGCATGTGTTTTATAGGATGGTAGAGGAGAGTGTGCATGTTTTTTATAGGATGGTAGAGGAGAGTGTACATGTGTTTTATAGGATGGTAGAGGAGAGTGTGCTTGTTTTTTATAGGATGGTAGAGGAGAGTGTACATGTGTTTTATAGGATGGTAGAGGAGAGTGTACTTGTGTTTTATAGGATGGTAGAGGAGAGTGTACTTGTGTTTTATAGGATGGTAGAGGAGAGTGAACATGTGTTTTATAGGATGGTAGAGGAGAGTGTGCATATGTTTTATAGGATGGTAAGGGAGAGTGTGCATATGTTTTATAGGATGGTAGGGGAGAGTGTACATATGTTTTATAGGATGGTAGAGGAGAGTGTACAGGTGTTTTATAGGATGGTAGGGGGGAGTGTACTTGTGTTTTATAGGATGGTAGAGGAGAGTGAACATGTGTTTTATAGGATGGTAGGGGAGAGTGAACATGTGTTTTATAGGATGGTAGGGGAGAGTGTACATGTGTTTTATAGGATGGTAGAGTAGAGTGTACATATGTTTTATAGGATGGTAAGGGAGAGTGAACATGTGTTTTATAGGATGGTAGAGGAGAGTGTACATATGTTTTATAGGATGGTAGAGGAGAGTGAACATGTGTTTTATAGGATGGTAGGGGAGAGTGAACATGCGTTTTATAGGATGGTAGAGGAGAGTGTACATATGTTTTATAGGATGGTAGGGGAGAGTGTACTTGTGTTTTATAGGATGGTAGAGGAGAGTGTACTTGTGTTTTATAGGATGGTAGAGGAGAGTGTACATGTGTTTTATAGGATGGTAAGGGAGAGTGTGCATATGTTTTATAGGATGGTAGAGGAGAGTGTACATGTGTTTTATAGGATGGTAAGGGAGAGTGTACATATGTTTTATAGGATGGTAGGGGAGAGTGTGCATGTGTTTTATAGGATGGTAAGGGAGAGTGCATATGTTTTATAGGATGGTAGGGGAGAGTGTACATATGTTTTATAGGATGGTAGAGGAGAGTGTACTTGTGTTTTATAGGATGGTAGGGGAGAGTGTACATATGTTTTATAGGATGGTAGAGGAGAGTGTACTTGTGTTTTATAGGATGGTAGAGGAGAGTGGACATGTGTTTTATAGGATGGGAGGGGAGAGTTTACATATGTTTTATAGGATGGTAGAGGAGAGTGTACATATGTTTTATAGGATGGTAGGGGAGAGTGTGCATGTGTTTTATAGGATGGTAAGGGAGAGTGAACATGTGTTTTATAGGATGGTAGAGGAGAGTGTACATATGTTTTATAGGATGGTAGAGGAGAGTGTACATATGTTTTATAGGATGGTAGGGGAGAGTGTACATATGTTTTATAGGATGGTAGAGGAGAGTGTGCATGTGTTTTATAAGATGGTAAGGGAGAGTGAACATGTGTTTCATAGGATGGTAGGGGAGAGTGTACATATGTTTTATAGGATGGTAGAGGAGAGTGTGCATATGTTTTATAGGATGGTAGAGGAGAGTGTACATATGTTTTATAGGAAGGTATGGGAGAGTGTACATGTGTTTTATAGGATTGTAGGGGTGAGTGTGATTGTGTTTTATAGGATGGTGGGGGAGAGCAATGTAAACCAGACCATGCTTATTTGTTTCTCAGTGACTGAAAACGATGTGTATTGTGATCTCCGAAAGGCACTTTATGAATGAGCGAGATGCAGCTGCCGCTCAGCCTCCTGGGAAATGTAGTGTAGAGTGAGGTCAGTAAGGAACACTGCATTCTGGGAGCACGGCGCCTCTGAAGTGAAACCCGAGTCTGGACTGAGGACTTCTGACCCAGGAGTTTAAACATAGTACTTTAGACATAATACTTAAGACATAGTACTTTAGACATAGGACTTCAGACATAGGACTTCAGACATATAGGACTTTAGACATAGGACCTTAGACATAGGACCCTGAACATATTACTTTAGACATACGACTTTGACATAGGACTTTACACATAGGACTTTAGAAATAGGACCTTAGACATAGGACCTTAGACATAGTACTTCAGGCATAAGACCTTGGCATAGGTTTTTAAACGTAGGTTATTATACATTAGACGTATGACAGCAATAAGGTGTGTATGTGTGTGTGTCTGTCTGTCTGTGTGTACATGTGTTTATTTGTGCGTGTGTGTGTGTATTTGTATGTGTGTGTGTGTGTGTGTGTGTGTGTGTGTGAATAGGATGGGACAGAGACCCCATCCCTGAGGAACCCCTTGTTTCCAGGATTCTTCAAAAAGTTACGTCCTTGAGCTTTAGTTTGTCACATGTGTCTGAGAGCTGCTGAGTGTCACTTCCTGTTCTTAACGACTCAACTGAGAACGCTCCAATCACCACCTCCAACCCTGAGAAAGACCAGGACCGGGACCAGGACCAGGACCAGGACCGAGACCAGGACTGAGACCAGGACTGAGACCAGGACCAGCTCCAGGACCGGAAACAGGACCAGGATCGGGAAAAGATGCAGGACTGAGACCAGGATTGGGACCAGGACCAGGACCAGGACTGGGACCAGGACCAGAGACCAAAGACCAAGACCAGGGATCGGGACCAAGACCAGAGACCAAAAGCCAAGGCCATAAACCAAATAAAAGGACAAAAGACCTGGGAAAAACCAAGCGAGGCTGAGAGTTGCTTGTTTAATCTATGAAACCTTTTTGTTTCCATAGAAACTATCGGAGCGTTTACCGAAGACACGGGAAGCTCGAGACGCTTCCTTCAACTGTCTCTGTCCACCAGGTGAGAACCTGACATGGTATTGTATGCCCTGTATCCATACATGTCTGGTCTTTGATTTCTCTCTGGTCTCTCTGGTCTCTCTCTGGTCTCTCTCTGGTCTCTCTCTGGTCTGTCTCTGGTCTCTCTCTCTGGTCTGTCTGGTCCCTCTCTGGTCTGTCTTTGGTCTCTCTCAGGTCTCTCTCTGGTCCCTCGCTGGTCCCTTTCTGATTTCTCTCTGGTCCCTCTTTCGTCTTTCTCTGGTCACTCTTTGGTCCATCTCTGGTCTCTCTCTGGTCTGTCTCTGGTCTCTCCCTCTGATGTCTCTCTCTGGTCTGTCTGGTCCAGACCCTTTCTGGTCTCTCTCTGGTCTGTCTCTGGTATCTCCCTCTGGTGTCTCTCTCTTGTCTGTCTGGTCCCTTTCTGGTCTGTCTCTGGTCTCTCTCTGGTCCCTCTCTGGTCTCTTTCTGGTCCCTCTGTAGTCTCTTTCTGATCTCTCTCTGGTTGCTCTTTGGTCCATCTCTGGTCTCTCTCTTGCTCCCTCTCTGGTCCCTCTCTGGTCCGTCTCTGGTCCCTCTCTGGTCACTCACTGGTCTGTCTCTGGTCTCTCTCTGGTCCCTCTCTGGTCTGTCCCTGGTCCCTCTCTGGTCTGTCTCTGGTCTCTCCCTCTGGTGTCTCTCTCTGGTCTGTCTGGTCCCTTTCTGGTCTGTCTCTGGTCTCTCTCTGGTCTCTCTCTGGTCTCTCTCTGGTCTCTCTCTGGTCCCTCGCTGGTCCCTGTCTGGTCTCTTTCTGGTCCCTCTGTAGTCTCTTTCTGATCTCTCTCTGGTCGCTCTTTGGTCCCTCTCTGGTCTCTCACTGGTCTGTCTCTGGTCTCTCTCTGGTCCCTCTCTGGTCTGTCCCTGGTCCCTCTCTGGTCTGTCTCTGGTCACTTTTTGGTCCCTCTTGAGTCTCTCTCTGGTCTCTCTCTGGTCTCTCTCTGGTCTCTCTCTGGTCACTCTTTGGTTCCTCTCTGGTCTCTCTCTGGTCATTCTTTGGTTCCTCTCTGGTCTCTCTCTGGTCTCTGGTTTGAGTGACAGGGGCTTAGCTGCTGCTGGACACAAATAACCTCAGAGTCAGGGACAGGAAGGACAAACACATGTCTGCATTCTTCACGGGACTAAGGGGGGAGAAGGGGGAGGCTGAGGGGAGGTGGGCGGTGGGGATCTGGGAGTGGGGGGACAGGTTGAGGCTGAGGGGGGAGACTTGTGTGGCCATACTTGCATGCAAGATCCCATCAGACCTGAAGCTGTGCAGGGCAGGGCCTGGTTAGTACTGTGATGGGAGACATCCCGGAAAACCAGGTGGCACAGTGGGGCAGCTGCGGCTGTAAAGTGCCAAACTGTGGTTGTGTCCTTAGGCAAGAATGAGTCTGATGTGTGTGTGAATTGTTAGTGGTGGTGGGAGGGGCCGATGGCACAGACTGGTTGCCTCATTTCTGTCTGTGTGACTCAGGGCAACTGTGGCTACAGTAGTAGTTTATCACTGATGTGTATGGAGTGAGAGAATAATGACATGTAAAGCGCTATATAAAACCATCCATCCATCCATCCATCCATTTTCTTCCCCTTAATCGATTTCTGGGTCGGGGGGGTGGCAGTCAGAGCACCCAGTACACTTAGCACCAGCCCCTCACTGATCCTCCTGCAGGTGGTGAGTCCACAGGAGCTGAGATCTTTCAGTGGGAGCTTCAGGCAAAGTGGGGTTAAGTGTCTTGCCCAAGGACACAACGACAGCAGTCATCAGTATATAAAACCATGAGATATTATTATATTATTACTCATTATATGCTCGATTTGAATGTCATTTCAAAACGTTCTACCAGTCATTATTTCTCGATAACAAACCAATAATAACCGCTGCCCTTTGGCAACGTAATTTTTGCTTGTAATTCAGGTGTGTAAAATCAAACCAGTAGTAGTGGGGGGTGGGGTGGGATCTTGTTGACGTAGTAGTCCGGCCACTCCGTCAACAAGGTTCTGGAAATATATAACGTTACCGTATAAATGCTATCTCTGCTCAATAAACACAGATAACCATCAATCAACACATTTAAATGTTAATTGGATAATGCATTATATATATATATATATACACATCCTTCACACACAATTCTGTTTTAATCCGGAATGAACCATTAACATAGCTAAAAAAATTAGACCGCATTTGCAGAGGATCTGATAATCGATTTAGGTTGAGTTTATGTGTTGGTCACTCACTGCTGATGTTCACAATTCTTTTTTCAGTTTTCAAGTACATTAGTTCGAGAGAGTTCTAGTTCTGAAGTAGCTAGCCTAGCTGTTACTGGCCTAGCTGTTACTAGCCTAGATGTTACCCAGTCACGACACGGCCAAACCTTTAGGAACTATTTTATTTGCAGTCATTAAACAAACTTTTCAGCATTCATAAAAGTGAACTGAAGTTTATTTTGTGTGTTCAGTTTTTACAAAGGACGGAGGCTTATGGGGACTGGGGGATGGAGACTTATAGGGACTGGGGGATGGAGACTTATGAGGACTGAGGGATGGAGACTTATGAGACAGGATGGAGACTTATGAGGACTGGGGGATGGAGACTTATGAGACAGGATGGAGACTTATGAGAACTGAGGGATGGAGACTTATGAGGACTGGGGGATGGAGACTTATGGGGACTGGGGGATGGAGACTTATGAGAACTGAGGGATGGAGACTTATGAGGACTGGGGATGGAGACTTATGAGGACTGGGGGATGGAGACTTATGAGGACTGAGGGATGAAAACATGTATGTGTATTGTGTTGTATGTGTATTGTGTTGTGTTTGTTGTATGTGTGTGTGTGTGTGTGTTGTGTTTGTTGTATGTGTGTGTGTGTTTATGTGTGTGTGTTTGCTGTGTTGTGTGTGAGTGTTTGTTGTGTGTGTGTTGTGTGTGTGTGTGTGAGTGTTGTGTGTGTTCCCTGAGTTATTCCCGGCTCTGACCTTGACGAGCACTGACAGAAAGAGATCCACTTTCAGAGACACGATTAGACCTCAGCTGCTGTAGGCCAGGCCTGAACCAGGGCTAAACCAGGTCTGAACCAGGTTGGAACCAGGTCTGAACCAGGTCTGAACTAGGTCTGGACCAGGTCTGAACCAGGTCGAAACCAGGTCTGAACCGGGCCTGAACCAAGACCAGGACATAGCCTGTTTTGTTAATGTAAAGAAAAAGTATGTGGAGAAAGACCCTGTTCACTGAGTGTCGTAGGGACTGAATCAGTGGAAGGCTGAGATCCTGGTCCTGATCCTCTCCTGGTCCTGATCCTCTCCTGGTCCTGGTTGCATTTCTATCAGAGTTCCTGGTAAAAGAAATGGTGTATGACAGCTACAGGAACCGTCCTCTCACTCGGCCTCTCAGTGTCTCCACTGCAGAGTAGGATCCCTCTGCGACATCTTGAGTTTTGATCGCGACGTAATCAATAATTATTTATTTTATGGTCGGTTGTGGTCTTTGAGTTTTTTATAGTTCTGCTTAAGTTTTGTGTTACTAGGCACGGCATTGTTTCTGAGTGTGATAAATCCCCAGTGCTTCGAGGTGAACCGGATATAGCTTTTCATTTCGCCCCGATGAATTTCTTTGGTGCTGTAGAAATTGCCTTCGCCTCATCATCCGTCCATTTATCGTCAGTTTTGCTGTTGTAGTTTGCTGTTTACAGTGGTGTCTGCTGGGAAAATGCTGCTGGATATTTTAAATGCTGGTTTTTTGGTGCTTTCTGCTGGCGTCAGAGCCTGCTCTAGCTTTAGCCAATCAGCGCAGGGTTAACCTCAAGCCCCACCAGGAGCTGTTCAGGGCCGAACGAAGTACCTAGCATGGAGGTGCTTAGTTCCCGTAAAAGTTCCAGGAAATGGCCCTGTGGTGGAGGTTCCTGCAGTGGAGACGGGGCTGGCCCTGAAAAGTTACCCCGAAGTTCCTGCGGTGGAAACGGGACTCTTGTTTCTTGTACTGGTGTTCTCTTAGCTTCTGGTCCTCTCCTGGTCCTCTCTTGGTCCTCTCCTGGCCCTCTCCTGGACCTCTCCTGGTCCTGGTTTCTGGTCCTGGATTGAGTAATGTGAATGAATCAAAAAAAAGAAAAATAACTGTATTTTCCAAATCTCTTAAAAAGGCTTAATTCATTCATTCATTCATTCAAGTTAAATTGACATTTCCCCCAGGCCCCTACTGCTCAGGTCCCCGCAGCCTCAGGTCTCCCCCTCACCTTCAGGTCTCTCCCTCTGCCTCAGGTCTCTCCCTCAGCCTCAGGTCTCCCCCTCACCCTCAGGTCTCCCCTTCCGCTTCAGGTCTCCCCCTTAGCCTCAGGTCTTCCGCTCAGCCTCAGGTCTCTTTCAGTTCCCCTTCTCCCCCTTCTCAGGTCCCCCCCCCCTCCGCCTCAGGTCTCCTCCTCCGCCTCAGGTCTCCCCTCAGCCTCAGGTCTCTCCCTCAGCCTCAGGTCTCTCCCTCAGCCTCAGGTCTCTCCCTCAGCTTCAGGTCTCTCCCTCAGCCTCAGGTCTCCCCGTCAGCCTCAGGTCTCAGCCTCAGGTCTCAGCCTCAGGTCTCAGCCTCAGGTCTCTCCCTCAGCCTCAGGTCTCCCCCTGCAGCCTCAAGTCTCTCCCTCAGCCTCAGGTCTCCCCCTTAGCCTCAGGTCTCCCCCTCAGCCTCAGGACTCTCCCTCAGCCTCAGGTCTCCCCCTCTTTAGTCTGGAAACACTTAGAGGAACAGAAGCTTGGTTTGTCTCCCCCCTCCACCCCTCCACCACACCTACCGCCCACGGCCCAAAGCTCTAAGGACCCTCACTCACCGTCATAAGCTCAAAGAGTCAGATAGTGACTGTCAGGGTCAGAGTTATAGCTCTTTCTTACACCAAAGATAACAACAATGTGTGTCCAATTTGTTATTTATGAGACTAAAGTTACATACTGAGGTATTGAAGTAGTGGTAGTATTAGTAGTAGTAGTAGTGGTAGTAGTAGTAGTAGTAGTAGTAGTGGTAGTAGTAGTAGTAGTAGTAGAAGTAGTGCAACTATACTTCTACAACTCATTTTGCTTCATTTTTGTTGTTTCTGCTATGGTGTAAAACTTGAGCCGCTGTGGAGCCACAAGAATGTGATGAGTTTAACAGATCTGAGTCTGATACTGCTGCTGCTACTACTGCTGCTACTGCTACTGCTGCTGCTACTACTACTGCTACTGCTGCTGCTACTACTACTGCTGCTGCTGCTGCTTCTGCTGCCATTCTAACACAGCACGATGCTGCCCCTCCCTCACACGGAACTCTGATCGTCTCTTATTCCAATGAAGTTTATGCACATTGAGAAACCGAAGATCCTGTTTATTAGATGTACTTTCCTTCCTCCTTTTCCCACCCCCTCTCTCCCTTTCCCTCTCTCCCTCTCTCCTCTTTCATCTCCCTCCCTCATCCTCTCCTCTCTCCCCCTCCTCCCTCTTCTACTGCCTCTCCTTTTCCTCTCTCCCTCACTCTCTCTTTCCTCCATCCCTTCTTCTACCCCTCTCTCCTCCTTCAACCTTCTCTCTCCCCCTTCACCTCCCTCCCTCTCTACCCTTCCCTCTCTCCCCCATCACTCTGTGCCCCCCCCCCACTCGCCTCACCCCTTCCCCTTCCAGGTACTCCTCCTGTCCCGGTTTTGACCCGAACTCTTAAGTATTTTCTCAGAGCTGAAAGGAATGTGCTTCTGTTCAGAAAAACACAAAAACAGAAAATGCCGAAAAAACCCACAGAAACACACACACCTACACAGACACACACATACACACATGCATACACAGACACACGCATACACACATACACACACGCATACACAGACACACGCATACACACATACACACACACATACACACACGCATACACAGACACACGCATACACACATACACAGACACATACACACATACACACACGCATACACACGCACACACACATACACAGACACACACATACACATAAACACACACGCATACACACACGCATACACAGACACACACATACACAGACACACATGCACATAAACACACAAACATACATACAAACACACAGACTCACGCACACAAACATATTTCAGAGTTATATACTACTCGGTTTTTTGTTTCTGCTCTTGTGGAAAGTTAACATTGGCAATCCTCTGGTCTCTCTCTGGTCTCTCTCTGGTCTCTCTCTGGTCTCTCTCTGGTCTCTCTCTAGTCTCTCTCTGGTATCTCTCTGGTCTCTCTCTGGACTCTCTCTGGTCTCTCTCTGGTCTCTCTCTGGTCTATCTCTGGTCTCTCTCTGGTCTCTCTCTAGTCTCTCTCTGGTATCTCTCTGGTCTCTCTCTGGTCTCTCTGGTCTCTCTCTGGTCTCTCTCTGGTCTCTCTCTGGTCTCTCTCTCTGGTCTCTCTCTGGTCTCTCCCTAGTCTCTCTCTCTGTTCTCTCTCTGTTCTCTCTCTCTCTGTGCTCCCTCTGGTCTCTCTCTGGTCTCTCCCTAGTCCCTCTTTCTGGTCTCTCTCTGGTCTCTCTCTGGTCTCTCCCTGGTCTCTATCTGGTCTCTCTCTGGTCTCTCTCCCTGGTCTCTCCCTGGTCTCTCCCTGGTCTCTCTCTGGTCTCTCCCTGGTCTCTCTCTGGTCTCTCCCTGGTCTCTCCCTGGTCTCTCTCTGGTCTCTCTCTGGTCTCTGGTCTTGTCTCTGACCTTTGGTGAATAATGCCCAGGTGGAGTTTCCTGCACTTATGATCCCGACCATGGACCTTGGTTTAGTCCCACCCTGGTCTTCTGCAATACTGCAATCCAACCTGGTTCAGACCTGGTTTAGTCCTGGTTTCATCCTGGTTCAGACTTGGTTCAGACCTCGTTTTTGATGTGGGCTTTGGGACACTTTCTGAATGTGTTTTCCAGGTGGGTCCCAGTGTCTCAGACGGATCAGACTGTGTTTACATCAATGTTCATTTCCTGTGCGTCAGATACCCTCCCTGCTTTAGTCCTGCTTTAGTCCTGCTTTAGTCCTGCTTTAGTCCTGCTTTAGACCTGCTTTAGACCTGCTTTAGTCCTGCTTTAGTCCTGCTTTAGTCCTGCTTTAGTCCTGCATTAGTCCTGCTTTAGTCCTGCTTTAGTCCTGCTTTAGACCTGCTTTAGACCTGCTTTAGTCCTGCTTTAGACCTGCTTTAGACCTGCTTTAGTCCTGCTTTAGTCCTGCTTTAGTCCTGCTTTAGACCTGCTTTAGACCTGCTTTAGACCTGCTTTAGACCTGCTTTAGTCCTGCTTTAGTCCTGCTTTAGACCTGCTTTAGACCTGCTTTAGACCTGCTTTAGACCTGCTTTAGTCCTGCTTTAGTCCTGCTTTAGTCCTGCTTTAGACCTGTTTTAGACCTGCTTTAGACCTGCTTTAGACCTGCTTTAGACCTGTTTTAGACCTGCTTTAGACCTGCTTTAGACGTGCTTTAGTCCTGCTTTAGACATGTTTTAGACCTGCTTTAGACCTGCTTTAGACCTGTTTTAGACCTGTTTTAGACCTGCTTTAGACCTGCTTTAGACCTGTTTTAGACTTGCTTTAGACCTGCTTTAGACCTGTTTTAGACCTGTTTTAGACCTGTTTTAGACCTGCTTTAGTCCTGCTTTCGATCTGCTTTGTACCTGCTTTAGACGTACTTTAGACCTGCTTTAGACCTGCTTTAGACTTGCTTTAGACTTGCTTTAGACCTGCTTTATACCTGGTTTAGACCTGCTTTAGACCTGTTTTAGTCCTGCTTTAGTCCTGCTTTAGACCTTCTTTAGACCTGCTTTAGACCTGCTTTAGTCCTGCTTTAGACCTGCTTTAGACCTGCTTTAGTCCTGCTTTAGTCCTGCTTTAGACCTTCTTTAGACTTGCTTAAGACCTGCTTTAGACCTGTTTTAGACCTGCTTTAGACCTGCTTTAGACCTGCTTTAGACCTGCTTTAGACCTGCTTTAGTCCTGCTTTAGTCCTGCTTTAGACCTACTTTGGACCTGCTTTAGACCTGCTTTAGACCTGCTTTAGACCTGCTTTAGACCTGCTTTAGTCCTGCTTTAGTCCTGCTTTAGACCTACTTTGGACCTGCTTTAGACCTGCTTTAGACATGCTTTAGACCTGCTTTAGTCCTGCTTTCGATCTGCTTTGGACCTGCTTTGGACCTGGTTCAGACCTGGTTCAGACCTGGTTCAGACCTGGGTAAATTCCTTCCGGTTCACGTGGGCTGGATTACAGTGCGGCTCAGATCAAAGACTCAAATGTAACTGAACCTGGTCCAGTTTTAGAGTCGCAGGACTGAACCAGGTCTGTACCAGGTCTAAAACAGGACTAAAGCAAGTCTAAAGCAGGTCTACAGCAGGTCTTATGCAGGTCTGAAGCAAGTCTAAAGCAGATCTAAAGCAAGTCTAAAACAGGTCTAATGCAGGTCTAAAGTAGGTCTACAGCAGGTCTACAGCAGTTCTAATGCAGGTCTAAAGTAGGTCTAAAGCAGGTCTAAAGTAAGTCTAAAACAGGTCTAATGCAGTTCTAAAGTAGGTCTAAAACAGGTCTAAAGCAGGACTAAAGCAGGTCTAAATCAGGTCTAAAGCAGGACTCATCTTTTCCACAAAATACAAACATAAATGTCTGAAATGTCAGAGTTTTACAACAGAACAGAGGAAGACCTTATAAAACCTTTACAACAGCGTGGACTTGGTCTGGACCCGGTCTGGACCTTGACTTGTTATTGGTTCCTGAGACTCAGACCTTTTTTGCTATTTTTTTTAATTTATTTTGCATTTTTCAGAGACTGAGCTGTGTTTCTCTCACTCTCTGATAAAGCCGTCGCCTGCAGGGGGTGCTGACAGACCACATGTTTTTAGTGGTGGAGGAAACTGGAGCTGACACAGGGAGAACATGCAAACTCCACACAGAGCCCCTTTTTGCTGTGAGGCACAAGCACAAACTACTGTGCCATGCGTGGGATTGGCTCTGAAGGGGACAAGGCCATTTCTGGAGTTTGCATGTTCTCCCTGTGTCTGTCTGTGTGTGTATGTGTGTCTGTGCGTCTGTATGTGTGTGTGTGTGTGTGTGTGTGTTTGTGTAGGTGTGCGTTTCTGTGTGTCTGTCTGTTTTTGTGTGTCTGTGTGTGTCTTTCTGTGTTTCTGTTTGTATGTTTCTGTGTATGTGTGTGTCTGTGCGTGTGTATGTGTGTGCGTGTGTGTGTGTGTGTAGCATCAGTGACACAATCTTGAAAATCTCTACTCTACTGTATTCTACTGTTTTGGCTGCACACCTGGAGTGCGGCACTGTACAGTCTAATCACATTTGAAGCATGAATTCAGACCGGACCAAAAGAGACGCCATGACACCACACTGGCTCCTCCCCCTCTGCACTGACTCCTCCTCCTCTGCCCTGACTCTTCCCCCTCTCCCCTGACTCCTCTCCCTCTCCACTGAACCCTCTCCTCCTGCCCTGACTCATCTCCCTCTGCCCTGACTCCTCCCCCTCTGCACTGACTCCTCCTCCTCTGCTCTGACTCCTCCTCCTCTGCTCTGACTCCTCCCACTCTGCCCTGACTCCTCCCCCTCTGCACCTGCGCCTGAGCTCCTCACACCTCATCGTCACTGCTGCATTTAAAGTCCTATATGTCGCTTTTCTTCATGGTTCACAGTCCACCCTCAGCATGTGTGAGAATAACTATACATAGATACACATAGACTGAAAATATTAATGGACGTAGTCATGCCTATCTCCGTCGTTGAAATTAATGTGCCACCACTTTCTATGGGCACTTTGAAAATGGCCGCGGGGGCTGGAAAATGTATTTGAGGGTCCTAAAAATATACTCCCCTCAACATTGACACACACCTGGAACGTAGCGTTGGGCCAAGAGTGACTTTTGGACCATCCTGTAAAGCCGTTTTTGAGACGTAAGAAGACGCCATCCAAAATAATTGATTAAATCTCTTTCTGGGTCCACCGCCCAGAGTGGTATTGGATGATCTTTGAGCAACGTCGTTTTCCGTGCCAGTCACGAGACTGGGTGGTGCTCGACCAGGTCTGACCTCAGCTTTCAATATGGACAAAAGAAATTGGTACAACCTTTTTAGAAACAAAATATTCACTTAGGCCTTTCAGTTTTTATTACTGTAATTAAGAATAAATGTCTCCCACGAGATTAGGGCCAAGACAGAGGCGAGTCTGACCAACGTTTGTCTCATATGGGCTTTGAATGTGTTCAGTTCGGTCTCATATACTTATTTTTAGCATATCTGTATATCTCCTCTGATCTTCTTGCGTTAAAATGCTTATATACTGTGAATTTCGCCCACTAACTCTTTTAAAAGTACTTGTAACATCCATGCTTCAGTATGCTCCGCTCTATCTCCTTGCCACCGTGCGAGTGGTGCGTGCGCACTCGGATGTAAACAATGATCCTCCTGTTGCAAGTATGTCAGCGCACGTGCTCATGGACCTTTTTGAGCCGGGACCCGCCTCCATGGGTGATACACCATGCAAATCTCAAAACATAGAAATTACTGTATAGCCATTTCTTGCATAGAGGGGAAGACACCTCATGTGACACGCGTGGATCTGTGCTCCTTCCCTTATGAGCCACGTATCAGACATTTCCTGTGGGAGGGGCTACTTATCGCCATTTTGAAAAGGTTTCGCGGAAAAACCAAGGCTGTGGCACCTCTAAGGTAGTAGCCGTCTTCCTGTGGACTCACCACGTGCAGGGGATCAGCGAGGGACTGGTGCTACGAGCACTGGGTGGCAGCTCTCCTTGTCACCCCCCCGACCCAGAAATGGACTAATAAAGGGGAAGAAAATGAATTTATTTTTTTATTTTTTTATTGTGTTTATTTGAACATCGAATACATTTATAAGAAAAAAGACAGTAAGAACAAAAACAAAGAAAATAAAGAAAACTTCACGTTCAAAAGGAGTTGGAAGAAGCCAAAGCTTATTAAATCCTACCCCTAAAACAATGAATGAATGATCACACATTTCAAGGAGGAAATAGGCATCACTACGTACATTAATAATTACAGTTTATGGTGTCTCCGTGGTTATCATTTGCATTATGCTTTGCTATCGTTTGCTTTCGGTTTGACTTTATTCTTTTTATCTGTGTGTTTCAGGTCCTCCAGTGAGTACTGCCCCCTACTGCTGGGATACACCGAGACACACACACACACAGACACACACACATAGAGTTACATGAAACAGTGTGGATATGGGTTTCTCTGATCCTCGCATCAAACACAGCTGCTTTCCAAATCGTGTTGTCTTAGCATGTTTCTTTAGATTGTTTTTTTTTTGCTTGTTTCTTTATCATGTTTTTTTGCCCTATTTCCTTAGTGTGTTTCTTTAGCATGTTTTGCATGATTAATGGTTTAGCATTTAGCATGATTAGCACCATCAGCATGTTTAGCATGATTAACATAAGCATCCATCCATCTATCCATCTTCTTTCCCATAATCCATTTCTGGGTCAGGGGGGTGGCAGTCAGAGCTGCACCCAGTACACAGAGCACCAGCCCCTCACTGATCCTCCTGCAGGTGCTGAGTCCACAGGAGCCCTGATCTTTCAGCGGGGGCTTCAGGCAAAGTGGGATTAAGTGTCTTGCCCAATGACACAACTTGAACCCACGACCTTCAGGCCCAAAGGCCAACGCTCTACCAACTGAGCCACTTTCGCCCCCATATAAGCATTATTGGTATATTTATCATAATTAGCATGTTAAGCATGATTAGCGTGTTTTTCATATTTGGCATATTTAGCACATTATCATATTTAGCATTATCAGCATGATTAGCATTTTTACCATACTAGCATTTGGTATGAATAGCACACTTGGCATTATTGGCATTTCTAGCATGATTAGCATGCGTAGCATATTTATAATGTTTAATATATTTAGCATGATAACCATGTTTATCACATTTTGCATGATTAGCATGTGTAGCATGTTAAGCATATTTAGCATGACTAGCTTCCTTTCATGTCTCTCCTCTGCTTTCAGGGCCCCCCGGGGAGAACAGGTTTTCCGGTAACGTTTGAGTTGCTAACACTAATATGAGCTTAAGGATTCTGCTGTGAACAGATCATGTGACATCACCACGTTCCTATAGTTTCACATTTTCTATAGAAATTCTTTTGACATCACTTCCTGTCCCTGTGTTTTGTTCGTGACCAGATCCAACTTTTCCTGAAACTAAAATCTCTGATTTTATCTGATCCAAACCACTATTATCCCTATTGTAACTGTAGTCACTATGGTAACTATGATCACTATAGTAACTGTAGTCACTATGGTAACTATAATCACTATAGTAACTGTAGTCACTATGGTAACTATGATCACTATAGTAACTGTAGTCACTATGGTAACTATAATCACTATTGTAACTGTAGTCACTATGGTAACTATGATCACTATAGTAACTGTAGTCACTATGGTAACTATAATCACTATAGTAACTGTAGTCACTATGGTAACTATGATCACTATAGTAACTGTGGTCACTATGGTAATTATGATCATTATAGAAACTGCGGTCACTATAGTAACTGTGGTAACTATGATAACTGTGGTCACTATGATTACTGTGGTCACTATGGTAACTATGATCACTATAGTAACTGTGGTAACTATGATAACTGTGGTCACTATGATAACTGTGGTCACTATGGTAACTATGATCACAATAGTGACTGTGGTCACTATGGTAACTATGATCACAATAGTGACTGTGGTCACTATGGTAACTGTGGTCACTATAATCACAATAGTGACTCTGGTCACTATGGTAACTGTGGTCACTATGGTACCATAGGTCAAGAGGTGTTCTGCTGATTGTGTCAGATGCCCCTCTGATGGTGTTTTTCTGTGTGTCCACAGGGGGCGCCTGGAGAACCAGGCCTGTCAATCATCGGCCCCCGAGGGCCCCCAGTGAGTGTCCATACATCGCTCTGACCCATATCCCCTGACCTCTGACCCTTCACCCTTGACCTCTGACCTCTTTCTGTCTGTGTTCTTACCCTGCTCCTGTCCACAGGGCCAGCCTGGGACCAGAGGATTCCCCGGGTTTCCAGTAAGTCCACACAAACCCTGACCCTGACCTCTGAACCCTGACCTCTGAACCCTGACCTCTGATCAAAGATAAGAAACTGATGTCTGTTTGTCCTCAGGGTCCTATCGGACTGGATGGGAAAGTGGTGAGTGCCTGGGTCTGGTCTGGATCTTGATCTTATTCTTTTTTGTTTTATTTCTATTTGTGTTTTTGTTTATTTTTCAGGGTCAGAGTGGAGCCAAAGGAGACTCGGTAAATCCCAAAAAATTAAGACTAAAGCAGGTTTAAAGCAGGACTAAAGCAGGACTTTAGCAGGTCTATAGCAGGACTAAAGACGTTTCTCTGTTTTTAAACCGACATCAAAACAACAGGTCCAGGTCTTGGACTCTGATGATGTTGTTCTAAATGATTTACTGTCGTGTTACAGGGACAACGAGGATCCAAGGGCGCTCCGGTTAGTGACACACATACACACACATGGACACACAGACACACAAACACACACACGCACGCAAACACACACACACACACACACCCACACAGCACACACACACACACCTACTTATAATGTTTTCATGTTGCAGGGAGAACCAGGGCCCAAAGGAGAAAAGGTGAATTTAGCTCTTTGTCAGACAAACCACAGCTGTTACTGCTAATGCTAACATGGTGCCAACATGATGCTTATGTCAGGCTAAAATTAAATTAATGTGAAACTAACATGTGGCTAAATCTATGCTAATAAGATGCTAACATGATGCAAAAATGATGCTAATTTAGCTAAATAATGCTAATGGGGTGCTAACTTGTGGCTAAAAGTATGCTAACATGACAATAAGCTAACACATGTTCCATAAGTGGTAAATGTGGGTTTGTTTTCAGGGCGTCTGTGGAGACTTTCCTCATCGGGTAAGACCCAAAGATCTGAATTCAACACACAAGGGTCAGGGTTTCCTCTGCTGGTCAGGACTCAAATTGAAGAGACCGGGATGGAGACTTATGAGGACTGGGGGATGGAGACTTATGAGGACTGAGGGATGGAGACTTATGAGGACTGAGGGATGGAGACTTATGAGGACTGGGGGATGGAGACTTATGAGGACTGAGGGATGGAGACTTATGAGGACTGGGGGATGGAGACTTACAAGGACTGGGGGATGGAGACTTATGAGGACTGAGGGATGGAGACTTATTAGCACTGAGGGATGGAGACTTATGAGCACTGAGGGATGGAGACTTATGAGGACTGAGGGATGGAGACTTATTAGCACTGAGGGATGGAGACTTATGAGCACTGACGGATGGAGACTTATGAGGACTGAGGGATGGAGACTTATGAGCACTGAGGGATGGAGACTTTTGAGGACTGAGGGATGGAGACTTATGAGGACTGAGGGATGGAGACTTACAAGGACTGGGGGATGGAGAGTTATGAGGACTGGGGGATGGAGACTTACAAGGACTGGGGGATGGAGACTTATGAGGACTGGGGGATGGAGACTTATGAGGACTGAGGGATGGAGACTTACAAGGACTGGGGGATGGAGACTTATGAGGACTGGGGGATGGAGGACTTACAAGGACTGGGGGATGGAGACTTATGAGGACTGAGGGATGGAGACTTATTAGCACTGAGGGATGGAGACTTATGAGCACTGAGGGATGGAGACTTATGAGGACTGAGGGATGGAGACTTATTAGCACTGAGGGATGGAGACTTATGAGCACTGACGGATGGAGACTTATGAGGACTGAGGGATGGAGACTTATGAGCACTGAGGGATGGAGACTTTTGAGGACTGAGGGATGGAGACTTATGAGGACTGAGGGATGGAGACTTACAAGGACTGGGGGATGGAGAGTTATGAGGACTGGGGGATGGAGACTTACAAGGACTGGGGGATGGAGACTTATGAGGACTGAGGGATGGAGACTTATTAGCACTGAGGGATGGAGACTTATGAGCACTGAGGGATGGAGACTTATGAGGACTGAGGGATGGAGACTTATTAGCACTGAGGGATGGAGACTTATGAGCACTGACGGATGGAGACTTATGAGGACTGAGGGATGGAGACTTATGAGCACTGAGGGATGGAGACTTTTGAGGACTGAGGGATGGAGACTTATGAGGACTGAGGGATGGAGACTTACAAGGACTGGGGGATGGAGACTTATGAGGACTGGGGGATGGAGACTTACAAGGACTGGGGGATGGAGACTTATGAGGACTGAGGGATGGAGACTTATTAGCACTGAGGGATGGAGACTTATGAGCACTGAGGGATGGAGACTTATGAGGACTGAGGGATGGAGACTTATTAGCACTGAGGGATGGAGACTTATTAGCACTGAGGGATGGAGACTTATGAGGACTGGGGGATGGTGACTTATGAGGACTGAGGGATGGAGACTTATTAGCACTGAGGGATGGAGACTTATGAGCACTGAGGGATGGAGACTTATGATGACTGAGGGATGGAGACTTATGAGGACTGAGGGATGGAGACTTATGAGGACTGAGGGATGGAGACTTATGAGGACTGAGGGATGGAGACTTATGAGGACTGAGGGATGGAGACTTATGAGGACTGGGGGATGGAGACTTATGAGGACTGAGGGATGGAGACTTACAAGGACTGGGGGATGGAGACTTATGAGGACTGGGGGATGGAGACTTACAAGGACTGGGGGATGGAGACTTATGAGGACTGAGGGATGGAGACTTATTAGCACTGAGGGATGGAGACTTATGAGCACTGAGGGATGGAGACTTATGAGGACTGAGGGATGGAGACTTATTAGCACTGAGGGATGGAGACTTATGAGCACTGACGGATGGAGACTTATGAGGACTGAGGGATGGAGACTTATGAGCACTGAGGGATGGAGACTTTTGAGGACTGAGGGATGGAGACTTATGAGGACTGAGGGATGGAGACTTACAAGGACTGGGGGATGGAGACTTATGAGGACTGGGGGATGGAGACTTACAAGGACTGGGGGATGGAGACTTATGAGGACTGAGGGATGGAGACTTATTAGTACTGAGGGATGGAGACTTATGAGCACTGAGGGATGGAGACTTATGAGGACTGAGGGATGGAGACTTATTAGCACTGAGGGATGGAGACTTATTAGCACTGAGGGATGGAGACTTATGAGGACTGGGGGATGGAGACTTATGAGGACTGAGGGATGGAGACTTATTAGCACTGAGGGATGGAGACTTATGAGCACTGAGGGATGGAGACTTATGAGGACTGAGGGATGGACACCTCTGAGAGCTGTGTGTAAAGTCCACGTTGGAGCTGTTGTTGTGGAGCTGGCTGAAATGCGCTATATAAATAAAGATGGCTGCGTCCTGGCCCACCTCAGCCTCAGTCCTCTTCATAACGAGCTTCTGCCTTCAGGGCCTGTTCGTGAACCGCGGCACCGTGAAAACGCTGGCCGCGCTCCGCTCCAGTGCAGCTCTGACTCTGAAGGTTTGTGAGAGAGAATAACAGGGGGCGCCCTGAGCTCAGCCAATCAGAGCAGAGGGTTTTACCCCCCTCCCGCCTCCCAGGTTCAGTGATACATGCGGTAGATCTTTCTCCATTTCACTAAACGACTGCTGATCGCTCACTTGATCTGAGTGGTCTTTCACAGGAGGAACTGGAAACAGGAACCAATTAAATGGAGCAAAAATACTTCTTTGGGTCGTCCCAGTGGATGGGGTCAAGAGCTGAGGCCCCACGGAAGCTCTGATACCATCATCAAAGATAAAGATGTTTCTCTAACAGATTTAGCTGAGGACTGAGGCTGTAAAACTAGGACTGAGGCTGTAGACCCAAGACTGAGGCTGTAGACCCAGGAGAGAGTCTGTAGACCTAGAACTGGGGCTGTAGATCCAGGACTGAGTCTGTAGGTCTAGGAATGAGGACCCAGAGTTTAACTGTTCGTATGCTGTTGTAGAAGCGGAGGATTGTACAGCCGTGTGCCGCTCGCCTCACAGCAGTAAGTGCCAAAAGTACTTTCCTCTCTGCAGTACTCTCTTCAGTACTCTCTTCATTACTCTGCAGTACTCCCTGCAGTACTTTCTTCAGTACTCTTTACTATGATATTTCAGTCGCTGACCTGAGAGGCGGCCATTTTGTGCCTGAAGTCAAAGCTGAAATGTTTATGGTGCTGTTGCCATGATTTCTCCTGTCTCTATGGCGCCCCCTGCTGTCCGCACTGCTCTCACATGCTAAAATGCTAACGTCAGGTTTGTCAGAGCACACTCCTTGCATTGGGGGCAGCAACATCATATTTGACTAAAAAGTTAACTCTAGGACCATAGACCGATTGGACTGACCTGTAACCCTGATTAGAGATGACCCAGAGGGCTCATGAGGATTAGAGCTGACTCAGAGGGCTCATGAGGATTAGAGCTGACCCAGGCTCATGAGGATTAGAGCTGACCCAGAGGGCTCATGAGGATTAGAGCTGACCCAGAGGGCTCATGAGGATTAGAGCTGACTCATCAGGATTAGAGCTGACTCAGTTGCACAGTCTTCTCTCATTTCGTGTTTCCACTTCCTGTTTCCACTTCTTGCTTCCTGTTTCCTGTTTCCACTTCCTGTCTCCTGTGGCTCTGTGGCGCCCCCTATGGTGGCAGATGTTGCCTATCACTGTCCGCAACTTACCGTCTATAAACCCACTCATACTGAGGAGACTCAAGGTACTTCAGCCTACCGCAAGTACTACTACCACTACTGCAAGAACTGCTACTACTACAAGTACTACTACCACTGCAAGTACCACTACTACTACTGCAAGTACCACTACCACATATACTACTACTACTACTGCAAGTACTACTACTACCACTGCAAGTACCACTACTACTACTGCAAGTACCACTACCACATATACTACTACTGCAAGTACCACTACTACTACTGCAAGTACCACTACTACTGCAAGTACTATTACTACCGCAAGTACTACTAATACCGCAAGTACTACTAATACCGCAAGTACTACTACTACTGCACATACTACTACTACTGCACGCACTACTACCGCAAGTACTACGACTACAAAGATTACTACTACTACTGCAAGCACTACTTCTGCCACAAGTACTATTACTACTGCAATACTACTCCTACTTTCAGATCCTGATGTTCTGTCTCTTTCAGCAGGGTGAGACTGGAGTCCAGGGCCCCCCCGGCCCCCCTGGTCCTCCAGGGCCCCCAGGCAGCTCTGGAGCCAGTGGCCCCCCAGTAAGACGCACTTTCCACATCTACAACAGTACTCTGTACCTGTACTGTACGCTGTACTCTGTACCTGTACTCTGTATCTGTACACTGTACCTTTAAGCTGTACTCTGTACCTTTACTCTGTACTCAGTACCTGCACTCTGTTTCAGGGCAAGCCTGGAGAACCAGGAAAACCAGGGAAAGAACTGAAGGTGAGAACTGTAAGGAGTGAAGTGTTCACCAGAGAGAGACACACACACACAGACACACAAAGACACACACACACAACCAAACAGCGGTTTTGTCCTTCACCCATCTTAGAATGTGTGTGTGCGTGTGCATGTGTGTGCGTGTGCGTGCGTGTGTGTGTGTGAATGGTTAGTGGAGCTGGCAGGGGCCAGGGCAGCCACCATATTCGTCGTTAATTAATAAAACTGTCCATTGAAGAGCTGTAGAAAACTGTTATTATTAACTTACATTTGACATTTATGTGTTCTCCTCCTCTCTCCTCTCCCCCCTCTCTTTCCTCCCCTCTCTCCTCTCCTCCCTCTCTTCTCCTTCTCAGCTCCTGGCCGGTCTAAAGGTAGCTTTTATCCCTTGTGTCAGAATCATGAGTTTACTATTTGTAATACACACACACACACAGACACATGAACACACACAAACACATCAAAGAAGTACACATAAACACACACACAAACACACACACATAGAGACACACAAACACACGTACACATGCACGCACAAACCCACACACAGACGCACATACAAACACACACACTGTAATGGTAATTTGTGTTTACAGGGCGACAGAGGAGAAGCCGGTCCCCAAGTGAGTACAGCGCTCTCTGCAGGACAACTGTAGTATTACAGGTTTAAACAGACAATAAAGCTGTTGTCTGAAACTATTTGGAGATCAGAAACATTTACACCTGAGTCAAATGACGATATATTGTTTGTGTTTTCAGGGAGTGAAAGGAGAGAGCGGAGCAAAGGTGAGAACCTGGACCAGAGAGAGACCAGAGAGAGAAACCAGAGAGAGACCAGAAAGGGACCAGAGAGAAAGACCAGAGAGAGACCAGTGAGAGATACCAGAGAAAGAGATTAGAGAGAGACAAGAGAGAGAGAGACCAGAGGAAGAGATCAGAGAGAAAGAGAGATTAGAGAAAAACCAGAGAGACCGGTGAGAGACCAGAGATAAACCGGAGAGCCAGAGAGAGAGACCGGTGAGAGACCAGAGGGAGAACAGAGAGAGACCAGAAGACCAGAGAAAGAGGTACCACAGAGAGAAAACAGAGAGACCAGAGAACGACCAGAGATTGAACAGAGAGAGACCAGAGACCAGTTTTACTAACTGTGGTTTGGTGCAGGGTCAGGTCGGGGTTCCGGGCTCCCCAGGGATCCCCGGAAAACGGGGATACAGGGTAAAGTGTGTGTGTGTGTGTGCGTGCGTGTGTGTGTGTGTGTGTGTGTGTGTGTGTGTGTGCGTTTGTGTATTTGCGTGTCATAGACTGTATTTAGATGGACAGTGCAAACCCGCTAGCTCAATGATGCCCTGTAGGGAAGTGCTCAGGGGGAAGTTTGGCTCCTCTCTCTGGTTACTATTGACTTATATGTACAAGTAAACTCTAGCTCAGTTTGTGTCACACTCACCATTTTAAAACTATAAATGTTGCAGATTAAAGCAATCAATCAACATTTATTTGTAAAACACGGACATAGAATGTGCTACACAAACATTTAAAACTCAAAAGGCTGGACTTGAGTCTATCTCGGGTAGCTGCCTGTCTCACACCTTCAGGAAGATCTTACATGGTGTAGATAAATCTGATGATCCTCTAAACACAAACTCAGTCCGATGTGTGACACACTTGAGTCTTGGTCATCATCACCTAAATGTGAAAAACATGTGTTGTTAGCTTGTTAATGCTAACTTTTTGTTAGCATGTTGTTAACATGTTGTTAGCATTGCTTATGTTGCTTATGTGCTAACGTGTTGTTAGCATATTGCTAATGTGTTGTCAGCCTGGTGCTAACGTGTTTGTTAGCCGTTGCTAGCTTGTTGTTGGCCTTTTGCTGGTATATGTTAGCCTCTTGCTAACGTGTGGTTTTTGGTCCAGGGGGAAAAAGGCGATGCGGGTTCTGCATCGCTCAAAGGAGAACCAGGAGAACCTGGAACCAAGGTGAGAGAAGGTGGATCATCTCTGCATCAAAGAAGTGCTCACTCACGCACATGTGTTTCAGGGAGAAGCTGGAGCTCAGGGGCTGCCAGGACCCAGGGTACGACCTCCTCCCCCACCATCTCACCTCCCCCTTACCTCTTTCCTTCCTCCCCCTCCCTTGCCATCTCCCCCTCCCTCACCTCACCTCTCCCTCACCTCTCCCTAACTTCTCCTCGCCGCCTCCTCACCTCCCCGTCACCTCTGTTGTTTATTTTGTTTATGTTGTTGTTGTTTGTATTGTTGTTGTTTACGTTGTTGTTTGTGCTGTTGTTGTTGTTTATGTTGTTGTTGTTGCTCAGGGTCCTCCAGGAGAGCCGGGCCGAGCAGACGTCCTCAATGAGAACGTGAGAAACATATCAGCAGCAAAACGCACTACACAACACAAAAATACACACAATATACTACACGCAATACACACACTACACAATCTACAGTACACGGTACACAATCTACACACACTACACGCTACACAATCTACACTTAATACACATTACACATCACACAATACACAATATACACTACACGATGCACACTACACACACTAAACAATACACAATACACACAATACACAATACACACTCTACAAATCACTTTTTGTGGACAAAATACTGCATGAGCAAAGTACAACAGCGTGAGCAAAGTACAAGAGCGTGAGCAGAGTACAACAGCGTGAGCAGAGTACAACAGCGTGAGCAGAGTACAACAGCGTGAGCAGAGTACAACAGCGTGAGCAGAGTACAACAGCGTGAGCAGAGTACAACAGCGTGAGCAGAGTACAACAGCGTGAGCAGAGTACAACAGCGTGAGCAGAGTACAACAGCGTGAGCAGAGTACAACAGCGTGAGCAGAGTACAACAGCGTGAGCAGAGTACAACAGCGTGAGCAAAGTACAAAAGCGTGAGCAGAGTACAACAGCGTGAGCAGAGTACAACAGCGTGAGCAGAGTACAACAGCGTGAGCAGAGTACAACAGCGTGAGCAGAGTACAACAGCGTGAGCAGAGTACAACAGCGTGAGCAGAGTACAACAGCGTGAGCAAAGTACAACAGCGTGAGCAAAGTACAAAAGCGTGAGCAGAGTACAACAGCGTGAGCAGAGTACAACAGCGTGAGCAGAGTACAACAGCGTGAGCAGAGTACAACAGCGTGAGCAGAGTACAACAGCGTGAGCAGAGTACAACAGCGTGAGCAGAGTACAACAGCGTGAGCAAAGTACAATAGCGTGAGCAGAGTACAACAGCGTGAGCAAAGTACAACAGCGTGAGCAGAGTACAAGAGCGTGAGCAGAGTACAACAGCGTGAGCAGAGTACAACAGCGTGAGCAGAGTACAACAGCGTGAGCAGAGTACAACAGCGTGAGCAGAGTACAACAGCGTGAGCAGAGTACAACAGCGTGAGCAGAGTACAACAGCGTGAGCAAAGTACAACAGCGTGAGCAGAGTACAAGAGCGTGAGCAGAGTACAAGAGCGTGAGCAGAGTACAAGAGCGTGAGCAGAGTACAAGAGCGTGAGCAGAGTACAACAGCGTGAGCAGAGTACAACAGCGTGAGCAGAGTACAACAGCGTGAGCAGAGTACAACAGCGTGAGCAGAGTACAACAGCGTGAGCAGAGTACAACAGCGTGAGCAAAGTACAAAAGCGTGAGCAGAGTACAACAGCGTGAGCAGAGTACAACAGCGTGAGCAGAGTACAACAGCGTGAGCAGAGTACAACAGCGTGAGCAGAGTACAACAGCGTGAGCAGAGTACAACAGCGTGAGCAGAGTACAACAGCGTGAGCAGAGTACAACAGCGTGAGCAAAGTACAAAAGCGTGAGCAGAGTACAACAGCGTGAGCAGAGTACAACAGCGTGAGCAGAGTACAACAGCGTGAGCAGAGTACAACAGCGTGAGCAGAGTACAACAGCGTGAGCAGAGTACAACAGCGTGAGCAGAGTACAACAGCGTGAGCAGAGTACAACAGCGTGAGCAAAGTACAATAGCGTGAGCAGAGTACAACAGCGTGAGCAAAGTACAACAGCGTGAGCAGAGTACAAGAGCGTGAGCAGAGTACAAGAGCGTGAGCAGAGTACAACAGCGTGAGCAGAGTACAACAGCGTGAGCAGAGTACAACAGCGTGAGCAGAGTACAACAGCGTGAGCAGAGTACAACAGCGTGAGCAGAGTACAACAGCGTGAGCAAAGTACAACAGCGTGAGCAGAGTACAAGAGCGTGAGCAGAGTACAAGAGCGTGAGCAGAGTACAAGAGCGTGAGCAGAGTACAACAGCGTGAGCAGAGTACAACAGCGTGAGCAGAGTACAACAGCGTGAGCAGAGTACAACAGCGTGAGCAGAGTACAAGAGCGTGAGCAGAGTACAAGAGCGTGAGCAAAGTACAACAGCGTGAGCAAAGTACAACAGCGTGAGCAGAGTACAAGAGCGTGAGCAGAGTACAACAGCGTGAGCAGAGTACAACAGCGTGAGCAGAGTACAAGAGCGTGAGCAGAGTACAACAGCGTGAGCAGAGTACAACAGCGTGAGCAGAGTACAAGAGCGTGAGCAGAGTACAACAGCGTGAGCAAAGTACAACAGCGTGAGCAGAGTACAAGAGCGTGAGCAGAGTAGTGTGAGCAGTTTCTGAGATCCATGAGATTCATCTGTTTGTTGATGTGTCCACAGGACATCAGGAACATCCCTCTGACCGGACCTCCAGGTCTGCCAGGGCCTCCAGGTCTGCCAGGACTAAAGGTGAGGGGCGAGGAGGGGGAGGGGTGAGGAGGGGGAGATTGTGATGTCACTGTGTGTTTCCTCAGGGGGAGGTGGGCCTTCCTGGACCTCCAGGCTTTGACGGAGAAAAGGTATGTGCACCTTTTTACCAGGTCTTAAACATCTGACACAGAGACCATGTGGACACCAAGCCCCAGCGATCTAAGATGGCGCCCTATTCAAATCAGTGGCTTGTGCTCAGTAGTACATGGGACAGCCATGGGGACCGAAATATTAGCAGAACTCACCCATATTTGGACATCGTCTCGTCCTCCCGATTCTGCACAGTGGACGAGATCCCATGATGCTTTGTGCCAAATACTCGTGTGTGGCTCTCATGCACAGAGGGGCTTGGCTGCGCTCTGACCAATCAGGTGCTGCTGATCAGAGCAGAGCTAGAGCGGGAATAAAGCAAGCAGAGTTTTTGGCACTAAAGTGTGGATTACATAGGACTCCACAAAAAATCCCACCTTTGAACAGTGTAGGTTCTCTGTCAGCTGAGGTCAAGCTGTTTTAGTTTATATTGAGTTCTATGGGCAAAACCTCTGGGTGAATTAAGTCTTGTTTAGTCTGCAGAAGCGCTAGTTGTTGCTCCAAGACAGTACTCTCATTACTCAGCACCTTGGTGACCTAAGCAGCTCAGTAAAAATGTAGTCTGAGGAACCTTGGAGTTGGAGTCACTTTGATGAAGGGATGTCCCCAGAACGACACACCAAACAGCTGATTGAAAATTGTTACATCCACTTTAGCAACATTTCCAAGCTCAGACATATGGCCTGCTAATTTTTGTGTATTATTACTGTATTTTTTCAAATGTGAAGCGCTTTTGTCAGGAATGAACCAGACAGAGACAGATCGTGGTGCGCCAAGCTCTGGAAGTTTATTAAGCTTTCTCTCAAGTTCCACTGGTTTCTGTTGCTTCTTTCTCTCAGACCAAAATGGAGTCAGTACATGTTATATATAGTCATTGTTACGTCACACATCGAAAGACATACGTGTCACACAGAGACAGTCACATCATAGTCATAACATGGATACACAATCAGAGTCTGCGTAGTCTTTTTATTTATTTTTATTTTTTTAATTTTTTTTTCTGAGTGTTAACTCTGTTAACTATGTTTTGAAATAGGTTTGATCAATGTATTGGTTTTAATTGGTAAAAAGGAAAGAATGGGGGCGAGAATAGGAAAAGGCTGAATTTAATGCTCTGGGTCGTAAATCCACTTTTCATTAGAACTTTTAGCAAGCGCCAGGGAGGCCCTTCAAGGAACTTCCATCATTGAATATTTTGTTTAATTCAGAGTCCGCATTAGGCAAGGAATTAGATAGATACTGCCTTTTAATTTGTAATCTGGTTTTATATTCCATATGAATTTGAAAATTTTCTTTCTAAGTGTGTGGAAGAACTTAATGCTAGGTAAGAAGTAAGCAGTATAGGTGGACAAAGTGTGAATTACTAATGTTTTAATCAAACTTACTGGCCCTGGAATGGGCTAAAGTTCCCCCTCCGTGGTTGTTAAATGTTATTCTACCTGTTGCCAGCCGTCTCTCATATTTGTATTTAACAACTGCTTTGCAAGTCATCAAGGTAGATATCCCAAAGTTACAACGCCGCCATGTATCCATTTAACAGGAGAGCAAACAGTTAAAATGATTATTAGTGTTTATTTATATCCCAATTCTCAAATACAACATTTAGCAAAATTAGGTTTCAATCCAGATATTTTTTGAAAACTGGTTTTTAATTCCTTTATTAGTCTCCTTCCAAATGGATTGGTATTGGGTGTCGATAATAGGTTGCATCATCACATTACATTGTCAGTTTAATACGCTGTGGCCGTTTTGGAATAGACCGGTATATCTGATTGTTCCTAATTTTAAAATAGCTAGAATTTCCAATACATAAAATAAAGTGAGTAGGTGACAAAGGACACCCCTGGACGGACGCCTTGGTTAAAGAAATGTATCTGAGATTTGACCGGGGTATGAAGTACTCTACTAACCGGAGAATAAATAGCGTTCAAACCTCGGGATTTAAGTTTGTTCCAAAATTAAAATAAACAAGACATGGCTGTTTGAACTTCCATTGAACTTTGTCAATGGCCTTCAAATCAGCAATAAACAATAATCTGGGTTCCCTGATGTTTCTCATAAAATATATAGTTCAAGTATTGGTCTCAGTTGTCTCCATAAATCGTCCTTAATGAAACTGCTTGATTGTTATTTATAATACTACCAATTATTTTTTTTATTCTTATAGCAATACATTAGTAGAAAATACGAGTATCACAACAGAGCAGGGTCACTGGGACGCCAATTTATTTAAAATTTGGGATGCGTTTATATTTCCCATCAGGATTGTTTGTTTTAGAGTAAGTGAGATAACTCACCTCTCTGGGTTATTTTGTTAAAAGTACCGTTGAAATGAAAAATGTGAAAGATGCTAATAGGGTTTTTTATGGTTCTGAAAAAAAATCGTTAGACTTCTCATAGGATACGTCGATACCAGGAGATTTACGCAAGGAAAACGAATTGAATTGGCCAGCTCTGAAACTCCGGGTTTCTGTGTAGGTTCTCCTGCACAGCGTAATTTGCTGGGAAGTTAGAAAGCACAGAGACATTATTTAACGGAAAATATAGCTCTGTCCACATCTCTAAGGGCTCCAGTATTGCAATCATTCGTGCAATATAGAGCGGTAAATAGACAAATTCTTCGGTAGAATGGCGTGGGAATGTTGGGACTAAGTCATTATCTTTATATACAACTCATGATATTCTTTTGTGAACAAAGTTACGTGGGTTTAACCGTATAAACATGTGACAGTTTGTTAAATGTAATAGAAACATGTACGACTTCTCGCCCTTCCATCCAAGCAGCATGTGACCTAAAAATAACCTGTTTGCCCGTCATGATAAAGGACTCTCAATTGGTACCTTGGGTGTCTTAATTTATTAGTGCTGTGTCAGTTGTGGAACTTCGATCGATTTTGTTTTTTAACTCAGTTTATTTCCTCAATTAAGGTGTTCTTGTTCTCGTGTGTGGTGCTGTTGTGTCGATTTGCGCCCTTCTTAATCCATGTCATCGAATTGAACATTGTTTAGGGCTGCCATACATTT